>VZTH01019206.1:18029-64955 GCA_013397815.1 Aleadryas rufinucha
GGGCGTGTGCGTGGAGCTCGTCGAGGAGAGGAGTGGAGAGGAGAGGAGAGGAGAGGAGAGAGGAGAGAGCATCCAGCCCCTCACAGGGCCCTGTGGGAGCGGCAAACCAGGCCCAGCGAAATGAAAATCTCTTAACCACACAGAATTGTTAACTGCCCCCAAATCCTTTTGTGCTGGGGCTGTGAGCTTAGAAGAGCTTAAGCTGTTAGATGCATGAACTTCCTCCATAAATATCCCTTGTGCACACTGCCGCGAGCAGGCTGGCGAGCTATTAGCCAGATGAAAAACCCAGAGGAGAAAATGAGCAATTCCTTCCAGCTGCACAGAGGGGTTGTCCATTCCTTGGGATGCCCTTCTCCACCTGGACTCCTTGGTGGGGCAGGACCATGGCTCCCCATGCTCCCTGCCACGTCGTGTTTGGGCGCTTGAGTGTGTGAGAGAACTTCACCCCAAAAGCCAGCTCGGATTTGCTTTTGTTTTGCTTCTGGAAAGGGGCCCAGATTCCCTCCCACCCCTGGAAACACGAGCAAACCTGCCAGCCACATGTAGGAGTGAGTCCCCCAAACCAGGCGGCTCTGCCGCTGCCTCTGCAGGGTCCGGGGGCAGGGACCCGGTGGGAGGAGGGCAGGGATGCAGGGATACATCCAGCGGGTCCTTCCCGAGCAGAGCTGGGGTGACCAGCCCCTCCCCAGCCCTTTGTGGGGCTCACTGGGAGGGCTGGGAGAGGACGGGGATGCCATGGCTGTCCTGCCAACTCTGTGGCTGGCTCTCCTCCCAGTCCCCACTCCTCTTCTGGGGACTGGCAGGGAAAAATGGAGGGGGTGTTCCAGTCTGGCACAATCCTGGGGTCCCATCCAGCCAGGATTCCACCCCACATGAGAAGGGGAAGGGGAAGAAGGAAAGGGGAAGGCAAAGGCAAAGAGGGAAGGGAAAGGGAAAGAAGAGGGGAAGAAGGGAATAGGAAGGGAAAGGGAAAGGGAAAGGGAAAGGGAAAGGGAAAGGGAAAGGGAAAGGGAAAGGGGAAAGAAAAAGGGAAAGGTAATGGTAATGGGAAGGGGAAAGGGGAAGAGGAAGGGAAAAAGAAAAGAAAAAGGGAATGAAAAGGGGAAGGGGAGGCAGCCGCCGAGCCAGCTGCCCCATGGAGACGATGGGCTGCCGGCCACCGCGTGATTAATGAGGGCGGGGAGCGCGGGGCCGGCGTGCGCCAGCACCGACTGCAGAAACAGCTGCCGAGGTACCGGACCTCCCAAAATCCTGCTGCTGCCCAGACAAAGAGCGGACCGGCCTCTCCCTGCACCTCGGCCCCCGCTCCTCCCTGTTCCGCTCCCCCCCAGCCCTGCGGGGACAGGGCTCTGCAGGAGGGGTCCTGGGAGCCCTGGGGCATGCGAGGGGACTGTCCCTCGGCTGGGCTGGCAGTGGCACCGGGGAGCTCCCCACGACACCCCAGCTGCATCAGAGCAAAGCACTGAGCAGGGCTGGGTCTGCTCGGGGAAGAAACAGGCTGAGATTGAAAAGCTGCCATGAATCATTGGGGCTTTCTGGTGTTGCTACGGATGTTTCACTTGGGAGTTGTAAAACCCCCCCGTCTGCCCTTCGAGGCAGGGATTAGCCGGGCTCAGTTTCCAGCAGTACTTCCTTGCTGTCTTCATCCTCATCCCTGCTAAGGCTGGAAGACACTTGATCTGCCCGAGCTCGGTGGGAAGAGGCGTTCAGTGGCTAAGTGAGGAATAGCTGAAATCATGGATATTAAATGATCCCCACAGCACACCAGGACCTGAATTTTGGTGCAAGAGCAGCCCAGCCATCAGCAGCAGACATGGAGCCCTCTCGAAGGGGACCATATAGCCTGCAGTCCCTACTGAGCACAGACTGTCTGTGCCCCTCTCCAGTCTGTCTGTCTCCCACTACCAGCACCTTCCCCATGCTTGGCTCTACCTGGCCACCCCTCCACAGCCAGGAGAGGAGACACAGCTCCTCCCTTGGCTCTGCAGTGGCCACCGACATATCTATAATTGATCTCAGAGAAGCCCCGGCTCTGCTCGGAGTGTGCCGATGCTATCGGAACCGCAGAGGGATTTGGATGCTCAAATGGGGGAACAAGATCTTGTTTGCCAAACTCTGTGGTTTGCTCCATGCATGGCACAGCTGCAGGTGCCCATCACACAGCTCTGAGGTCCCCACTTCCCTCCCAGCAACCCCAGGAGCTCCTTTCTCAACCTTCCCGAGCCCATGTGGGACTGGACAGGAGCATAGACATCAGTTCAGGGAGCGGGTGCTGAGCCTCTTGCTGGCCTGGGACCACACTGGCTCCATGGAGCTCAGCAGGCACTCATGGAGTCAGCTTTGAACATCTACAGGGGCAGGAGCACATCTACAGAGACGGAACATTTATAGGGCAGGAAACCTCCGGCTGTTGAGGAGCCCAGGGGCCAGGTAGCTCTGAAGAGCCCAGGACCATGTCCCAGCCTGGACCATTTGCACCTCACCGGGACAACGCTGTAGACAACTTGCTCCCTCCCACTGCACCCTTTTTGGAGGCTGCATTCCCACTCTCCTCATGCCAGAAGCGACTCAGCCCATGCCAAAGCACAAACCAACAGCAGAACAGCCCCAGTATTTTGGAAGGCAACTGCAGACTGGTGACATGCACCACACATGTGTACTTCCAAAACCTGGGGAGCATGGATGGCACCAGCAACAGGCACCAGCCCTGAACGCAGTGGCTCTGGGGACCCGGAGGTCATGCACAGCCTCTGCAATGGACGGATGAGCCTGGGGCAGGCAGTGAGGAGCTGGGGAAGGAGTCAGCCTCCACCTCTGCCACCCCTGCCCAAGGAGGTCCCTCCCAGGTGGTTCATGCAGATCCCAGATGCAAATCCCGAGTGCCCCCACCAGCAGTGAGGTGAGTGCAGGAGCAAGCCCGTGGTTACCTCTGCAGACGGTCCCGTTCTCCACCGACTCGTAGCCGGCCCGGCACATGCAGCGGCCGATGGGCACCAGCCACTCGCCATCGCCATTGCAGTACAGCTTGATGGGCACGTCCACCTCCTCGGCGTTGGCAATGCACGTCCCCCTGGCTGCCACCAGTGAAGTGCTCTCTGCTCCAGACAGGGTTTCTTGGAAGACGGCCCCATTCTGGATCACACGGGGACATTTGCGGTAGAAGACACGGACGGCGATCAGGGACATGCAGCCCCCGTAGTCCTGGAAGGCCAGGTAGAAACCATTCTTGGAGACAGGCCCAAAACTGCGCACCTCAGTGTTGATCTTCATCACCCGTCCACCTAGGTCCACCTGTGAGAAGCTCTCATCAGCAGCAATTGTGTCCACCTTCATCCAAGGATTCTCCATCCAATTAGGAAAAGTCTTGGTGGCCGAGTCAAAGTCCGACTCAAAATAATACAGGTTAAAAGTCTCTTTACAGGAGCCTGGGACATTTGGGATGCTGCTGCAGTCTCGGACAGAAAATTTCATCTCCACGTGGATGCGGTGTGCTCCTCGCCTCCGGATGTACTTGGTCCGGAGCCAGTTGTTCTGGCTGGATTCAAAGACGTTGCACACCTGGTACGTGCGGATCGTGTTCATGTTCTCATCGTACCCACTCACCTCTTCCCACTGTGGGCAGGACACAGACAGTCAGGGGGCTGCACTGAACGGATGCTCCCCACCCTCCTCACCTCTTCCCATCCCCGCTATGTGCCAAACAGGTTCTGTCAGCATCAGCTGCCCCACTCTGTGCCCACCCCATCCCACAGGCTGCCCCAGAGTGCCCAGCACCTCATCCCAGCACCCCCTTGCAGGTGCCCTGGGCAGGGTTTGACCCACACCATGCCCCAGGCAGGCTCCACACTGTGGGGACAAAGTGTCCCCTCAGGGCCACCTCACTGCCACCAGCACCGTGCTCCATGCCTGGATTCAGAGTGAAGCCTCTCTGCTTCTGGTGGGACAGCGAGGCCACTACTCTGCAGAAGTGGTTTTAGCAGGGGCTGAGCCCACGGCCGCGCTGCAGGGCTGTGCCCTGGCAAAGGAACACAGCGCCTTTAGCACAGGGATTCCCACCAGTGCCACTATGGGTACAGACACAGCAGACAGGACCCGCTACCTCACAAGCCATGAAACCTCCTGGCTGGCTGCAGCCAGTGCCTCTTCCCAGGGGCAGGACGGGACCATGGCCAATCCTGCCGTGTTCCAGAAAGGGAGATGCTGGGTAGGTCCCACTGGAGCCCTCATCCCTGCCCCTTCGAGGGCCAAATGCTTTGGGGTTCCTCCAGCAGGTGTGCTCAGGTCCCAGCCCCAGCTGTCCTAAACTGGATCTATGGGATGCCGACATGCCTACAAGCCATGCCATGACAGCAACATCCTTCTCAGCAAGACAGCTCGGAGCTGACAGATTTCCCCATGGGAAGCTCTGCCCAGCTCCCCCCAGCTGACTGACTACCAGCTCTGGAGGAAGCTCCTTAGAATTACAGAAGAGAGTATCTTGAGCTGGAAGGGACCCACAAGGATCATCCAGTCCAACTCCAGGCCCTGCACAGACACCCCAACAATCCCAACCTGCACCTGAGAGCATTGTCCAAACACTTGGAGCTCTGGCAGCCTTGGGGCTGTGCCCATTCCCTGGGGAGCCTGGGCAGTGCCCGACCACCCTTTGGGGTAAGAACCTTTTCCAAATATCCAGTGTAAACCCCCTTGACACAGTTCCAGCCATTCTCTTTTGTCCCCAGAGACCTCACGACTGCTTTGACATCTCCTGGTCTTCTCCAGCTCTCTGCCCTTTTCCCAGGCTGTTTTTTCCCAAATCCTCCAGTGCCTGTTGCCTCCATCCTGTGTAGGATGGGGATGCTTCATGGCGGAGGAGGCAGGGCATGAGCCTATAACCGGCCACGGCTCCTCTGCGGAGAACACCAACAGGGAAGGGTCTTTGTGGGAGAAGAACCCTCAGCTCACAGAGCATCTCTCCCTGCCCAGCCCCTGCCAGAGTGCAGAGCATCTCCCTGCAGTCCCATCCCCACCCAGGGCACTCGTGTGATGGCACTTGTGACTCATGGCAGCAGGGACCAGAGTCCTGCTGGCATGTGACACAGTCCCCGCCAGCTGGAACTGCTCCTTCTGAACTTGTTCATAAACCTGCTCAAGTGGAAGCTGAGCTGTTTCCCATGCACATGACACCCCAAGCACAACCCTGCCCTGGACGCAGGAACACAACACCCAGGGCAGGGCAGCAGAACAGCCCAGATCCAGCACCAGTGGCACGACCAAATCCAGGGAAAATCCTGCAGGAGCAGAGCACCCCCAGCCCCTCAGGTTGCAAATGACCTCAAAAGGGCACCCAGGACTGGGAAGAGAGGCTCAGGAGATGGGAGACAGATTGCTCCTCACACATCAAGGCTCACAGCCCAACAGAAGGCTGTCAGGGAAGATCCCCAACAGCTCCAACCACTTCAGATTGGCAGTGGCTGTAAATCTGCTGCCAGGGCTGGGGGACGAGAAGAGCATCCTCACAAAACACAGCAGGAGCATTTGTTTTATTTTCCAGAAATAAATTTGGTGTGCTAGTGGAAAATTGCAGGATCTCCCTGTTTTTCAGGGCACTGGTTGGGAGGGGAGTGAGGGAATCAAGGACAAGATGCAGAAGCAATTCCTTCCCTTGCCCTGCCTCTGATGTGGCTCTCCCTCACCTGGACCACTCTAGACACACACCTTGGCAGCCACCAAGACCCAGGGAACCCCACCCACACCTGCTGAGCCCCCAGGGAGGGTAAGGACATGAGCCCAGAGAGCTCAGCCTTGGTCAGGCAGGAGCAGCACATAGTGGAATGAGGGTCTCCGGGGCTTGGGATGAACAGGAGACGGTGGAGGCAGGGCTCGGGGACATCTATGAATGGCACAAGAGCCAGACATAAAGCAACTGTTTGGGCTTTTGGGTCTCTAATAATCCCCAAAAAGGAGCACACAGCAGCTTCTGTCTTCCAGGTGATACTGGCTGCACCCAACCTGGCCAGTCACCTCTGGGTGGGATGCACTGCCTTGTCCTGCCTATGGACATGAGGCTGTGAAGGCACTGCAGCGTCGTCACCCATGATGAGCACAGAGCAGGGCATGATGTGCCCATATCCCCCCTGAGGGCCCTGCCTGGAGGTGGAGACAGGAGGTGATCCCACCAACCACTGGGACTGCACTGCACTGTCCAGATGGGCATCTCCGTCCTGATGGGGGACCTGGGAGCACTCTGGGGGCCAGGCTCGGGAACCCCAGCATCCTCCCACATCGCTGCCGCAGCGCGGCTGGCTCCCAACTTCCCCTTTCCCAGATGGGAGAGAAAGTCACCCCTGTGCACCAGCCCCTGTGCTTCCTCGATGCTTAATTAGAAGCCTCTCCCTTTCTCCTGGCTCTCTAATTAACATGCCGGGAGCTCAAAAGAAGGCAGCAGCACAATAACGCAGGGAGACGGCTTCCAGCAGGCCCCGGCCTCATTACGGCCGGGCTGGGGAGCAGGAGCAGGGCGTGCTTTACATATGGAAACACCACAAACAAGAAAGGCTGGGCCAGGAGAGAAAAAGACTTGACCTCTGCTCCCCCCCATTGTGTGCCCGTCATCCCCCTCGGCGGGCGCTGGCGGGGCTGGGGCAGCTCTGCCCTTTATCATGGTGATGGGCCCGGCCGGCAGCGCCCGTGCCCGGCGCGACACCACGGCCACGCTGCCCCGGCTCGGTTTAATCTCCCCAGATGAGGCTTTTCTTGGCTGTTTCTTTTCTTCTGCCAAGGCGGCTCAGATCGGGGGCATGCTGTCAGCCGGGAGGTGAGGTCCACGGAAACGTCTTCATCCAGCCCCTGCTGAGGGTGGATGGAAGGCAGGACGGAGCCTGAGCCAGCACTGGCACGCATGGACATGGGAAGCATCTCCAGGCTTTGGCCAGGCTGGATTGGGCCACCCAAGTGCAAGGGAGCAGGTCTGGGGGGGTTGGGCACTGGGGCTGCTGCTGGTCACCGCAGCCAGAGGTGGGCAGGATGCTCTGAAGCACCTTGATGCCCCACATGGGACACAGGGGTGGCTCCACTCTGGTTTTCTCTCATGAGCAGAAGGGTGCGGAGATCACAGAACCATGGAATGTTCTGAGTTGGAAGGAAACCACACGGATCATCCAGTTCAACTCCTGACCCTACATAGACACCCCAACAATCCCACCCTGTGCCTGAAGGAGTTGTCCAAACACTCCTGGAGCTCTGGCAGCATCGGGGCTATGCCCATTCCCTGGGGAGCCTGGGCAGTGCCCCACAACCCTTTGGGGGATGAACCTGACGCACTGCCTTGTCCAAGCTCTTCTCTAAAGGAGCTTCTTCAGGGTGGTCTTGGGATGTGTCTCAGGGTACTCCTGGCCTTGGTAAAGCAGAGAGATAGTTCTGCTGAGCCAGCAAACGTCTGTCCATGGGATGCCAGGGATACTGGACAGTCCTTTCAGGACCTGAGCCTAATGCCCTCATGCTGCTACAAGTGACAGGCAATGGAATAACAAGTGAGATGCTGGGGATAAGTGACAGTGGTCTTGGCATATTGTTTCTTCCTGTCCTGATTTTTAGGTGGCTGCAGGCCAGCTCTATGGAGAGTATGATTCCTCTAGCACCACACTGGTTTGACTCTGTAGGGTGGGAATTACATCCCTCCAACGCTGGGGTATTTTTTGGAGTATCATCTAGAAAACTACTGGAAACCTCAACTGTCACCTTCTTCTGTGCTCTTCCAACATGGCCAAAGCACTTTGCTTCAGTGCCTGACTTTTGCTGGGCCAAGCCTGCCACATTCACGTGCAGCAGAGACCCCAAAGCAGCTCCAGGTCCCCATAAGGTGATGCCTTACCCCTGACGGAGGATGCACCGTCCAGCCCAGCTCTGCTGTCGCTGTTGTGGAGTCCATCAGTGTCTCTGTGGAAGGAAGGTGAAACAAGGAGTCATTGGATGCTGATGAAAGGACTGAAGATGGAGACAGGGAAAAAGGCAGAGAGGAGCCAGCCCAGAGCTGCAGGGCTGGAGCCCATCCCACACTGAGCCTTCTGACCACGTCTCAGCCGGGGAGAGCCAGGTACTGGTCCCTCCACCCAACTGCTCCCCACCCACTGCCCACTGCTCCCTGGCCCCCATGCAGAATCATGGAGTCACAGAATGTTAAGGTTGGAAATGACCTCCAAGATCATCAAGTGCAACCATCAGCCCAGCACCAAAACCATGTTCATCATTAAACCATGTCCACAAGTGCCACATTCACACATTTTTTGAACACCTTCAGGGACTGGTGATTCCACCACTGCCCTGGTCCAATGCCCGACCACCCTTTCCATGAAGGAATTTTCCCTGATATCCAATCTAAACCTTCCCTGGCACAACTGAGGACGTTTCCTCTCATCCTGTCCCTGCTCCCTGGGAGCAGAGCCCAACCCCCAGCTGGCTGCCCCTTCCTGTCAGGGAATTGTGCAGAGCCACATGGTCCCCCTGAGCCTCCTTTTCTCCAGGCTGAGCCCCTTTTCCAGCTCCCTCAGCCACTCCTGGTGCTCCAGACCCTTCCCCAGCTCCATTCCTTTCTGTGGAAATGCTCCAGCCCCTCAATGTCTTTATTTTCATGAGGGGCCCAAAAGTGACCCCAGGATTTGAGGTGGGACCTTGAGGTGCCCAGCACAGGCAATGTCTCCTGCTATGAATGGGGACTCTTCCATCCATCAGCCCAGCAGGCTTTTCCTCCTTTTAATCCCAAATCCAGGTACCCCCAGCCTAGAGCAGTTCTACCCCTGCAGATGAGGAGCAGCCTGAGCAGAGATCCTCCATCACCTTCTAGTCTCCTTTGCCAAAAGCAGGATATTTTTTTCTCAGCACTTTGCACAGTAGGGAGAGTCCTCAGAGATGCAGCAGGATGTGGGAAAGAACAGCACTTTTAGGACTTAAAAGTACTAAAAAATTAAACCACTGTTAAAGCTGGTTTTCCAGATAATTTGGGTTCAAATAGGTCAGGTGATGCTACCACCAACCAGCACAGACAGGTCCTCCTAAGCCACCCAACAGTAAAGCCTCCTCGCCCTTTCTGCAGCTCATCATACTGTCAGGAGTGGAGCTCTTTTCATCCCAGATATGTGTAGGCTGGTTTAACTCCACTGATGGCACAAGGAGGGGTGCTCAGGTTGTGGTACTCCAACACCTGGGCCAACATGAGCAGGTGAATGTGCCAGCCAGCCCATCAGAAATAAATGGGAGAGACACTTGGAATCATGGAATCGTTAAGGTTGGAAAAGCCATCTACTGTCGTCGAGTCCAGTCATTAGTGCAGCACTGCCATGTTCAGCACTAAACTGTGGCTCTAAGCACCACATCTACACACTTCTTTAACACTTCCCAGGGAGTGCTCAAAGGTGGTTTTTGGACGCTTCCGTGAGTGGTTTCCACAGTCTGGGTAACTCTCCGTCCTCCAGGCCTGCAACCACATGCTCATTGCAATACAGGGATTTTTCTGCACCACACCCAAGGCTGACAGTTTAAGTAAATAGGACAACATTCCTGAGTTTAGGAAATGCAGTTTAGAAATTCTGCCCAAAGGCCTCAGCACACTGAGACTGGACATGAGGAGAGTGTGGTGGGACAGACTGCATAGGGCAGCACACGGCCAGTGATTCTGTGCTGAGACCAGGGTGATGCCCAGAGAGGAAATTCTGTCCCTCTGCTCTGCAGGGAGAAATGTGAATCTGCCCCTGATTTCAGCACATGCGCTGGGGATGCCAACTGTGCTTGCAGGGATGCTGGAAAGTGTCCATCCCACACACACTTAAGAGTCCCACAGCGGCTGGGGTTGGGAGGGACCTTCAAGACCATCCAGTCCCACCCTCCTGCCACGGGTAGGGACTCCTTCCACCATCCCAGGTTGCTCCAAGCCCTGTCCAACCTGGCTTTGGACACTGCCAGGGTAGGCCCAGAATGGGAATGGAGAGTTACTGGATGTAACCATGTCCTTCTGCTGTCCTTCTCCCCACCAGAAAACCAAGCATTCTGCCACGAACTCCCCAAGAGGATCTCTGCCTTCTCCACTTTCACTCCACTGAACAAAAACAAAGGAAGAAAAGCTCAGCCTTGAGCAGACCTATCACTGAAGAGCTGGGCCTGGATGCAGAGGTGACAACTGCTCAGTGCATGTGATCTCCCCTTCCCCACTGGCACCCCAAAAAGTGCCTCAGCAGCGCTGTGCTCCCTGCACCTACTCCTGGCAGTAAATCCTTCTCAGACTGTGGCTTGTTCATTACTCCTGGTTTGAGCCAGCGATTTCCAGTTCACAGGAAACCAGGATTTCGAAATTTGGTTTTATTCCAAGAGTAAAAAGCAAAAAATAGTTCTTTTCAATTTTTCCCACTAGGAAGAGTTCTGGAAAACAGCTAATCCTGAAATGTTGTGGGTCAGATTTACAAAATTTCTTTTTAAACTGAATATTTGTTTACATAGGGCAATAATAGTGTTTATTTTATCAGAGGATCTGGCTTTTTCATTAAAACACCAGTGGCATTTGATCTGAAAGGAAAACAACATTTTTCACCCAGTGCTAGCAAGAAGCTTTAAAAACCCCCTAAATTTGTTACTTAATCTTAACTATCAATGTCAGTGGTGCACAGTAAGTACATTAATAGCAGTGACTAAAATGGAAAAGAAGATATGTTCTAAGCCATTACAAATAATTCCCCAAATAAACTTCATATTTTAAAGCATTTTGCATTTTTAAAAGCCTTTTATTTAATGAAAACTCGGTGCAGTGGAATTGTCATGCTCAGTACACCACTGTCCCCAGCCCCTTATTCTCAGCTGAAGGATCCCCTTGGAGCTCTGCATCCACTCTGGCTGGCCCAGGGACAAAGAGGAGAAGAAATTTGTAGGTTTTAAGCAAGTTTTTCCAATGGCAAATTATCTTCCCATAAAAAACACCAGATATTCCATTAATTTTAGTCTGGATTTACACCATTTGGCTGCCAGCTATTGGATTTCCTTTTCCTTCTACAAAGACTCTGCAGTCCAAAACCTTTCCCTCTTGTGGTGCTCATGGGTGGCAAATGATCCATCTCCAAGACAGCTAAATTAGCTCAGCTTCCTTCTTCTTCCTCCCTAAACCAGGTTCCTGTCTTTGAGGCTCCTGTTTATCTCCCTTCACTGTGCAGGGGGTCCCAGGGCTGTGGTCCCCATTGCATACAGCTGCAACACTCCAATGTGCCCCTTTTGGGGCAGTTTTTGCACCAAGTTGCTGCCCGGGCTGAAGTCCTTTTGGAGATGGAGTTATACTGAGCAGAGGGTGCCTGAGTCACAGAAAATTGGGAATAACTGGTCCCCGTGAAGCACAGTGACCCTGCAGGGTCAGCACAAGTGGATGTGAATCAGAATCGTAGAACCACAGAATGGTTTGGGTTGGGAGGGACATTAAAGCCCATCCAGTCCCACCCCTGCCATGGGCAAGGACACCTTCCACTGTCGCAGGTTGCTCCAAGCCCCATCCAACACAGAATTATAGAATCATAGAATAGGCTGAGCTGGAAGGAACCCACAAGGATCATTGAGTCCAACTCCTGACCCTGCACAGGAAACCCCAACAACTCCAGCCTGTGCCTGAGAGCGTTGTCCACAAGCTCCTTGAACTCAAACACGCTTGTGACCACTGCCCTGGGGAGCCTGGTCAGTGCCCGACCAACCTCTGGGTGAAAAACCTTTTTCTAATATCCAACCTAAACCTCCTCTGACTCAGCTCCAGCCATTTCCTCAAGTCCTGTCACTGGTAACCAGAGTGAAGAGATCGGTACCTGCTCCTTTGCTGCCCTTCAGGAGGATGTTGAAGAACACAATGAGGTCTCCTTCCAGTCTCCTCCAGGCTGAACAGACCAAGTGACCTCAGTAGCTCCTCATACGGCACCTCCAGACCCTTCCCCATCCTCATGGCCTCCTCTGGATGCTCTCTAATGGCTTAATGTCTTTTTAATATTGTGGTGCTCAAACGTGCTCCAGGACTTGAGGTGAGGCTGCCCCAGCCCAGAGCAGAGCAGGACAATCCCCTCCCTGGCCTGGCCGGCGATGCTGGGCCTGATGTCCCCCAGGGCATGGGTGGCTCTCCTGGCTGCCAGGGCACTGCTGACTCAGATCCAACTGGCCTTTGACCAGGTCCCTTCCTGCAGCTGCTCTCTGGCCTCTCGTTCCCCAGTCCATCCACACATCCAGGGTTGCCCCATCCCCGGTGTAGAATCCGGCACTTTCCCTTGTTGAACTTCACAGAGTTGGTGATGGCCCAGTCCTCTGTTTTGTCGAGGTCTCTCTGCAGGGCCTCCCTGCCTTGGAGAGAGGCAACAGCTCCTCCCAGTTCTGTATCTTCTGTGAACTTGCCTTGTATTCCTTCCAGTCCTGTCTCCAAGTCATTGGATGCTGACGAGCACAGGGCAATGATGAAGCCCTGCAGTGGCAGGTCACCAATCTGATGTCAGCCCAGGCACTGTCACCCTTTGTGCCTGACCTGTGAGCCAGTTTCTCACCCATCACATGACGTGTTTATCCAGCTGGGGGCTGGACAGTTTGTCCAGAAGGATCCTGTGAGAGACAGTAGCAAAAGCTTTGCTGAAATCAAAAAAGATTCCATCGCCGGGGTTTCCTTGATCAGCCAGGTGGGTTTACCCTGTCATAGAAGGAAATCAGGTTTGATAAGCAGGATTTCCCTTCATGAAGCTGTTCTGGCTGTAACCACTGACTATGTTGTCCTCCAGGTGTTTCTCAGTACTTCTCAGAATAATACTCTCCATGATTTTACCAGGCAATTGAGGTGAGACTGACAGGCCTGTAGTTTCCAGGGTCCTCCTCCTTCTTGCCTTTCTTGAAAATTAGGATAATGTTCGCCAGCTTCCAGTCATCTGGGACCTCTCTGGAATCCCAAGACTGCTCAAAAATCACCAAGAGAGGCTTTGCAATGACATCAGCAGCTCTTTGAGGATCTTGGATTAATCATAGAATCCCAGAGCAGTTTGTTTTCAAAGGGACCCTAAAGCTCATCCATTCCACCCCTGCTATGGGCAGAGACACCTTCCACTCTCCTGGGTTGCTCCAAGCCCCGTCCAACCTGGCCTTGGACACTTCCACGGATGGGGAGTTTGGGCAACCTCTCTGGGCACCCTGTTCCAGATGCTCATGGACATTTCTGAGTGACAGGTGACTCCAGGCCTAGAGACATCATTTGGACAAAGTTCTGCCACAGGTGCAAGCTCCACATGAGGTGTGATAAGTCCCAAAGCACAGGAACCCATCACCCTCCCAAGGCAGCTCCTCCACCTGCAGTTCCCACCACACTGCCCTCTGCCCCTGACACTTCTGTGCCCATGGTAACCCATGGTGGGCTGTCAGAGCCTATCTCCCCCAGCAGCTTCCCTGGTCCTACCTGGGGCTGCCCCATGCTCATACAAGCATGTGGGCACCCAACAGGACCAGCTCCTGTGCTGGGGACAAAAACACAGACCAATTCCTGGATGGGCAACCCCGAGCCCAACTGTTAATGCCTTGACAACCATCTCGGCAACTTCACTCACTGTCACAGCCACTTTCACGGTGCCAATCTGCTGGTTTGGCAGCACCAGATAACAGGGTGAGGGGCTGATGCCTCGGCAGCCCCGTAAAGATCCCTATGGCACCCAGGACATGGAGCAAAGCCATGTGGGAGCAGCAGGGGTGGGAGCCTGGCCCTTGGCCCATCTCTGGTGGCTGCGATAGCTGCAGCTCAGTGCAGCGCTCCCTCCACAGCAGCGTCTTCTCAATGTTGTTGTTTCTGTTCTCCCCTCCTGCGTGTTTATCTGCAGCTTCACATGCTGCCCACAGCATTATAAATAAATCTGCAGCTGCTCCAAACCAGCAGACACAACTCTGGCCCGCTTCCCACCGGGAACCGTGCTGCTCCCCACGGGACACTCGGAGACTGGTGCCCGTCCTTTTCACTTTGAAGAGGTTTTCTCTGAGCAGCTTCCCGCCAGCACTGGGGCTGTCCCCGGCACTGCTGCCTGCTCTGAGGGCATGCCATGGCTCTGGAGGGGCACTTGGCATCTCCAGTCACATCACCCCACCACCTCCAGATGCTCAAAGACACGCTAAGACAGCGTCACACCAAGGATCTGCTGTGACAATGACCTAGGTGGGGGTTCCTGTGCTTCCACGTGGTCTTCTTGCTGCTCAGCCACAAGTGAGATGAGTGTGGGGTTCTCATCTCACCACTGCAAAAAAAGCTACACCAGCTTTTCCCATCTGGCCAGATCAGGAATGAGACTGGTGGACAGAACTGGGAGGGGAGGACAAGTCTGGGATCATGCTGCGTGCTGGTGGTGGCAGGACACCAGCACGGGCTGGCCACAAGTGGGGATGGAGAGTGGCAGGACCAAGAGACAGTGGCAGAGGCTGGAGGTGAAAGGGATTAACAGAGGAGCTGTGCACACTGCAGACGCACTTCTCTCCATCCGGAAAAATAACTTCCATGGAGTTTTGCCAATTCAGACCAATTTAGAGCATCTGGACCTGAGTTTCTCAGAAGTCCTGGCAAATCCTTCACATTCACAGGCTCCAAGCTCATCCAGATAAAGAAACAGCTGGACAAATAAATAGCCCCACAGATAGCTGGAGCCTCCACCCTCATTTTTCCACCCACAACTTTTTCCCTTCCCCTTTCACTCTTCACGCCAGCTCCTCTCTCAGGGTAGGACACTTGCCAGGATTTTAATCCTGGTCCAGTATTATCAACACAGGGAGCAAGCTTCTCATGGACCCATGACCACATCAGCTGTGGCCAGTGCTGGATGTGCAAAGCAGGCAAGAAGCTCCCAGGCTGCTCTGATCCTAAGGCAGAGACAGTGGTAGATCATTCCTTGTCACTGTGTCCCTTACGTGACCTGGAAGCCCATCTAAAACACCTCATCAGCTCCAGGCTGGAGGGACACTCAGTGTCAGAGCCCAGCCAGGTGGAGCAAGACCAGGATCTGCCCTGGAGACACCACAGGTCGGGATGAACTCCTCCATGCAAGAACCCGTGCTCCTGGAACCATGTTCCCACCCTGGCCTCAGGCACAGCCACCACATCCCGGGGCAGGGGGTGGCTAATGAGAAACCCGTCTGTCCCCGCCCCAGGAGCCCTCCCCTTTACCCTTCCCCAAGTTGAAAGGCCCCTCTCTGCCTCCTGTGCTTTACTGGAGCCTGATTATGATATTTTTGCCAGCGCGAGCTGAGAGGGGCTGAGCAAACCCAGTGGCCCTTCCCTGCAGCCCCAAGCTTTGCTTTGCCTGGCCGGGGGCCAGCGGAACAAGCTGAAACCCAATCCCCCCCCGGCCGAGCCGCTGGCGCGGGAACAGCTCGCTGCATTGTGAGCCGGCAGCTACGGGATACTTGGGATACTTCACTCAGGGATCCACTTAAACTGCAAGAGGGAGAGTGATTGATAGGGAGCGAAAAGAGGCAGTTGACTGAGCTGGGATGGGGACCCCGGCACGCTCCGCTCCCAGAGCCCCAAAGGCAAACCCGAGGTCAGCCACAGCAGGTCATGCTGGTGGTCCCAGTGCTGTGGGCCCAGCACTGAGGTACCTGGTCATTCGATGCCTTTCCCTGAAAAATTAGGTCCAGCCAGACTCAGAGACCTAAGAATTAGGATGATGTCCATCATCTGCATCACACAGAGTGCCTCTGACCTGCCAAGCAGGATCCAGGCCCATAGTCCATGGAGCAGGGAGAGCTGACCCCAGAGATACCACACAGCACTGGCAAGGGAAAGATGTCCTCACTTTGGGGGAGTCATGGAGCCTTCCTGGCTCCTCAGTTCCCTAGGACATCAGTCACGGCTCCTGCAAGCCCTGTGAGACAGGAGCCAGCCCCAGAGCCAGCAGGGGAGCAAGGGATGGAAGCTGGTGGGGCTCAGCAGAACCTGCTATTGGGTGGTGCTCAGCTACTTGTGACACTCAGGGTCAGGACTGGTGTCAAACAAGGGGATGGCCCCAATGCCCTGTCCTTGGCACAGCATTTCAGCAATCCCAGGGGGAACTCCCCCTGCATTTCCAGGAGGGAAATGCCATGAGTTGGGCTATGCTTTCCCATTCCCACCAAAATCCCTCCCTTACTCTGATCACCCACACCTTGTCTGGACCATCCTGAGGGGACCAAACCCAGGGCTGATACTGCTGTGCAGAAAGAAACCACTGAGGCCTTTGCCTCCCAGCCTTGCTAGACCAGGAAATATGGAAAGCTGGGCTTGGAGCAGAGCTGCACCTGGCCATGGGGACCATGGGAACACCCATGGGTGAGCCAGGAGCCAGGGCTGAGCACAGCCACAGCCCAAATCCAGCAGCTTCCAGACCCTCTTCCCAGCTCCTCCTCTCCCCATGAAGGCCCTGGCTGTGCAAGCACTGCCCTGCAGGGTGCTGACTGCTCCACTGCTGGAAAGCTCAAAACAAGGAGAAGCCAAACTCAACAGCCCATGGTGTCCTGCAGATCACCCCAGCAAGTGTCCTGCTTTCTAAGCACTCAACTGACCCTTAGCCCATCCAGGGTTGTCCCTCTCACCTGCCTGGCTGGGAGGAGAATGAGAGCTCCAGGTCTCAGCAGGGAATTCTGATTTTGTGACATCCGAGCCCCTGCTGAAGAAGCAGGTGAGGCTGGATGTGAGGCAGGACCACTTTCCATCCGGCTGCCACATTATCCCAGTCACGACTGTGGATGCATCCTGTCCCAGTTTCCCCACACCAGCTACTCCAGAGGTCAGCAGAAACAGGATAACCCCACCAGAGCTCTCTGGGAAGCTGTTCCAGCAGCACCAGGGGCCCATTGGCAGCATCTGTCCCAAAAGGAGCTGTAGGACTTCTAGGTGGTCTGAGTTCAGGCGAGGGCAGGCTGCTGGGAAGAGACAATGCAGATGCCAAATGCCAGCGAGCAGAGGCCCTCCTGCTGCTGCTGGGAATGCAGGAGCCACACGGAGGAGACACAGATGCAGGCATTTAACAGCCACTGCTACTGTCACTGCTGATGGCTCTCTGTGATGGCATTAACCCCATCGGCTGTGAGACACCCTGAGGGAGGGAGTCCCAGGGTAAAGTGTTGCATCCAGTCTCATCCAGGCCTAGCAAGACTAAATTCCCCACTAAACCTTTTTCCAAGAGGAGGGAACAGGGCCACGTCCCACCTGAGTGCCTCCAGGTCTCTCTTCCACTCTTGGGGATGGACACAGGGGTGCTCTGGGAGGTTGGAGTCCCATGCCGAGAAGCTCCTTCTAGAGGTGCCCCAGCCCCAAAAGAACCGTTAGCCTCCAGCACGCACTGCCCTGGTCCAGCTGAGGGTGACACAGCCACCACATGGGGGATGGACACTGGTGTCACCACTGGTGCCCAAACACAGAGCCACTGCCACTGGTGTGCAGGAGCAGACGCCACGTGCAGCTCCTGGCTGCAGCATCCCTGCAAAAAGCTGCTGTAGAACATAACAACCTGCTCCCACCACCGTGCCCTGGAGCCACTGGTACGGGGTGTAATGCCCCGGGTGCAGGGCAGCACTGCTTAGTCCCCTTTGATACCCACAGCCACTCTCCTGTATCCTAGACACAGAGTCCTGTATTCCCAGACCCATCATCTGTGTCCCCAGGCACAGGGGCAAGGTGACCTCAGGAGATGTGGGATGCAGCAGGAAGCCTGGAGGCTGCAGAGCATCACTGGGTAAGGAGCACACACTTGACTCTTGGACAACATCATCCCTTTCCTCACCAACCCCTGCCCATCATCTGATGTGAAGAGCATGGAGGGGACCAGGAGGGGTGACACAAGCCCAGGGCATGGCTTTGTGGCCAGCTCTGTCCCTCCTCCCCTTAGGGCCACCCCCGCCTGCAGTGGGGACAGTGAGCACAGCCAGTGCCACCTCCCAGCACCACTGGCACTAAATGAGGTTTTGTCACCCTGCTTGGTGGCACGGGCTGCAAGGAACTCGCTCCCAGCAGGTTCCAGAGCCCTGCTCAGAATCCCAACTGAGCTATCCTTAATGGGCTTCAATTTTAATTTGCTTTTATTGGAAAACACAGATGGTGACCTCCCTCTCTCCTGGCCCGAACATATACAGGATAATAACATTTACAGGGAAAGATGTTATCTCCAAGCAGCCAAAGCTGCAGCAAAAGCCCCACCGCCCTGCAGTGACACACAGCTGTGCCCCACAGCCCTGCCCAGGCCACCCAGAGCCACCAGTGGGGGGAGGCAGGACCAGGGGCCAGCGAAGGAGAATTAAAGAGCAGGATGGGTCCCTGGTGCTGCCAAGCCTCTCAGACTGACCTGGGTAACCTCCTCTGTGACCGGGTCTCTGCAGAGCAGCAGGGGCACTGCCCAGAGCAGAGGGATGCCCAAAGCTGCTGCCAGCACTGCTGTCCCCCCACCCAGAGCCAGCCCCTGCCTGCAGCCTCTCCAGCTGCTCCAAGTATCCCCAACTCCAGCCACCCCCTGCAAGAAGTGCATGTCAGAGCTCAGGGGGAGGTGATGGCAGTGCAGGGACAGCAGGGATAGGCAGTACTACAGGCACCAGGCTACACCTGCACCAGGGATCCAGGATTAGGGTCCCCCAGCAAACAATGAGCATCAAACAGCTCTGGGCTTGTGCCACAGTAGCCCGGGCACCCAAACACCAGAGCCTGTGGGTGCTGCTGCTCCTCTGGCACTGCTGGTGCCATGCAGAGCCAGGCCCCCTTGTGCAGCCCCCCAAACCTGGGCATGGGGCGAGCAAGGATGCCCTCTGTCACACACGTCTGCTCTGTGGATCTACCTGACATTCCTACGTTTGCCTGTTGTTACTGACAAGCTGGAAATGTGCTTCTGGTTGGCAGCTCCAAGCAGGAATGGCTTGGGAAGAACTGCTGCCTTGTTTTTGACAAGCATGGGAGGGATCCTCTGGGCAGCAAGGGGCTTCAGCTCAGGCTCCTGGCCAGAGGAAGCTTCTGCCCAGGACAGATGCAGGAAAGCCCAAAACCCCTTCAAGCAGCTTGGCTTCCCTCCAGTCCCTCCCAAGGCCAAAGCACCTCCCCACTGCTATCCTTTTCTATCTCCAGGGGTTTGCCAGGAATGCAAACCCCACATCCTCTCCAGCCCCACCATGGCAGATAAAGCCCCAGAGGCGCCAGCAGCTGCGGGTGGTGGGAATTTTTAGTGAGAGGCAAATGTTTCCTTCCTTGGGAAAACCTCATCTTCAACACCTCACCATGGAGAGGGCTTCCCTCCTCCCCTCTTACACACTCATTCACCTTCAAGGGCAGTGGGTTGAACTGAGGGGTGCTCTGCTGGTGGGTGCCAATGTGCTCCTGCTCGCTGGTGGTCCTGCTTGGGCAAGGGATGTGCTGCATCCATCCCTCCCTCCCTCCCTCCCTTCCATCCCTCCATCCCTCCATCCATCCCTCCATCCATCCATCCCTCCCTCCATCCATCCCTCCATCCCTCCATCCTGGTGTTACCCACCAAGCAGCTGCCTTCCCCTGGAAAAAAGTACCCCTGGAGCAGGCAGGAGATGGGCTGTGGGACCACAAGGAGAGAGAAGCTCCTCTGCCCACAGGGGCTGCAGCAAGGAGCTGGGGGATCAGGGGCTGGCACAGGAGTGGGGAATGTCCTCTCTGGGATGCACCTACAGCTCTGCAGGCCAGCCTGGAGAAGGCGGCGGCAGCTTGAGAACCAGCTGTGTGGCTCTTGGAACTGGAGGAGAGAACACGCTGGGGTCCAGGCTGCCACTGGGATGGGGTCCTGGAGACCCCAAGGCTTGTGGAGCCTCATTTCCTTCACGGAACAAGGGATGTGGGGAGCGGCAGAGCAAAGCTCACCCGTGAGCAGAGGGTGAGCGCTCGCACAGGTATAGACAGCCCTAATCCAGTTCCACGGCTGTGGGAAGGGATTTTTGCATGCATCAAAAAGAAACACACCCGGAGGTGGAAAAAGGGCAATTTCCACAAGTTGAAAGGGATTATTAGCAAAAATTGATCGGGGGGGAAATGTAAACAAAAACAATGAAGAGTAATTACGGCTTATGGCGCCTTTGCCAAAATCTCATAAATCTGCGATCATAAAAGAAGGCGTCTTGAGTTCAAAATTATCTTGGCTTGGAATAAAAGGAAAAAATTGCAGTAAAAATAAACATATTGTATAAATTAAACCCAGGGGAAGTTGGCAGCAGCGAATTAGCAGCTCTAAGATGCAGACAGTTGCAAAAGGATGTATCAATGAAAAAATCGACTGCCAGGAGACAGAAAGGAGGGAAAAAAAGGAAATTTTAAATACACCAAAAGCAAACACAACCAGAGCCGTGGAAAGGCGAGTCCATGGGGATGTTCAAGTGTGAAAGCAGCAAACACAGACACCCCAACTGAAACAAGGGCACAGCCAGGAAGGATGAGCAGCCGTGGCAGTTCCAGGGACCTGCAGTACCCAGGAGATGCCTGGAGACACAGACACACGTGAGACCCCTGGCTGGCAGCATCCCACCGCCTCGGGCAGCTGCTCACCCTGCCCCATCCAGGACCAAGGGCTGCAAGGTGGTGGGATCAGGACAGCAATTCTGGAGTTGTTTCCTGAGGGCAACATCAGCCCCAAGACAATCATTTGCTCTCCAGCAGCAACGTGGTGTGGTCAGCAGAGCCCTACAGACCAGCGGGGCAAGGACAGCCCAAAAGCTCCCCTCTCCCCTTCCAACACCTTGTGCCATGCACCAAGCAGGGACAGGGCACTCCAAGGATGGGGAATGATTTTGTAGCACCCCACAGGGCTGGTGGAAAGGAGCTCAGGGGTCTTGGTTCAACCCCATCTCCACCACGAGACTGGGGCAGCTGGGGCTCTGGGAGAGCTCTGGGATGAAGTCCCAGTGTCTCAAGAACTTGCTGACAAGTGACATGGACACATCCAGCTTCTCAGCAAACCCTTCATGGACCAGGAGGATCCTAAAGCACCAGGTGCTGCCTGCAGAGAAGCCATGGTGGCTCTACAAGCACTGCTGCAGAATCCATCCTGGTCCCCCAGGAATGATCACCAAATCCTGGGAGGACAAACAGCCTGACCACTCCGTGAAAGCCACAGCAGTCACCCAGACAACTCAGCCAACGCACTGGCAGGAGTCAGACCAGAGAGATGACCAGGATATAGGACAGCAGAATGAGCATCAGGGAGGGCGGATCCAGTGCTGAGAGCTCTGCAGGCCAAAATCCAGGTGGTTCATGCCCTCTAGGCTGCACTGGAACCTCCCTGCTCTGCATCTCAAATGCTTTGTGGAGGTGCAGCAATGTCCCCCCCATCCCGAATAAGCTTTGAGGATAAAGCAGCAGAGGTATCAGATGCAGCCATGAACCGGTGGCTCCTCTGCATCCCTCAGCATGGCTGGGGCCACCCCCAGTGGCACAGACACAGGATAGCAAGGACAGGCCATCAGGAGCGTCCTATGGGCAGGAGCCGAGGTGGGGAAGGACAGACCGGGGCCACTGCGCAAGGTCCCTCTTTCGCTGCCTTTTCTCACTGTGGGTAAAAGCCACATCTGTGCCAGGAGGAGAGACTGCTCTTCTCCAGAGGCTGGCAGTGGAACTGAGGCACCGAGCCCCCGGCACTGCCTGCCCTGGGACAGGCTGGGGGATCAGTGAGCACAAAGCACCCTGTCCCCTAGCCACCATCAGCACCACTGGGGCCTGCCAGCACAGGACACTGAACTGACACCACAGGAATGGTGCTGCCTGTGCCCAGAGACACACCCAGCACCTCCAGCTCCTGCTGGGACAACATGTCCTTGAGCCAGGCTGTGCCTGCACCCTCTCCCTGGCACCCCAAACCCCCAGTACTCTTTGCATGGATGCATCTTGGGGACCCTGGAAGGATCCTCCAGTTGCATCCCTGCTCCCTCCCCACTCTGGCAAGAGAGAGCATCCCTGCATCTTCTGAGGATGCAAAGGATTCGCAGACAACCTCTAACAGCTTTGTGGGATTTAGGGTTTTCTGCCTGAGCCTCGTAAAAGTACCACACTTCCAAAATTTAGTTTACAGGGTGACCAAGGCATTACCTGACATCAGCCTTGACATGGGAAATCAGGTGAAAAGTGCTGCGCAGTGAATGCCCCATCCCCCAAATTCCCTACTCAGCATGAAGCAGCCTTTATAAATCAATGTCTGCAGGAGGAAAACACGTGAGGGAGCAGCAAGTTCATCCTCCCCTTGCTGCTGCACTCCCGGTGATCCCTGAACTCCACAAGTGTGATGGGAAGGGATCTCTCCAGGGCTGATGCCCCATTCACTGCTCAGGGAGAGACTATGACCTGTGTGATGTGCTTGAGCACTCAGGGATGCACCCAAACCTCAGGGAGCAATAAAAGAAGAGGACACTGCTCTTCTCCCATTTCCCAGCACCACACTCAGTCCTCTGCACCCCTCTCCTCTCCCGTGCTTTCAGGACATGGAGTCCCTGGGAGCACCCCACAGGTCCTGCTGCTGCTGTCCAAGGGCCTGAGCCAGCCATGGTGGCCAAGCCATGGGAACCCCCATGTCAGTGATGCTGCAGCATGGGGATGCACAGGGAATTTGTGGCAGGAACACGTGTAGCTTGGGCTGAGTGGCCACACTGATGTTCTCAAGACCAGGCAGAGCAGGAGGCTGCACTCAGCTCCCTGTGTGGGCATCACTGGCACCACAGCACATCCCAAAAACATTGATGAGCCACCAGTACTAAGGAGAACCCAGAAGCTGCAGTGTCACCACGGCACAGATGTGACCCTCTGGTTACCAGGGCAGGGTGCTGACAAGGTGAGCACAGCCTGGGGCTGCCAGTGCTGCCAGGCCTACAGGAGGTGCCTCTTGCCATAACACACCCCAAATGTACAGGGCAGGGCTCCCCAAACCCCATGTGCTTGGTAGGCAGAGAAGGGGATACCAGCCAGTCCCAGCCCTGCCAGGAGGGTTGATTCAATCAGATACTGGGGAGAAATTCTTCCCTGTGAGGGTGGGGAGGCCCTGGCACAGGGGGCCCAGAGAAGCTGTGGCCGCCCCTGGATCCCTGCAAGTGTCCAAGGCCAGGCTGGATGGGGCTTGGAGCAACCTGGGATAGTGGAAGGTGTCCCTGCCCATGGCAGGGAGTGGCACTGGATGAGCTTTAAGGTCCCTTCCAACCCAAACCATTCTGGGACTCTATGGCTGCACCCCATGGCACTGCAGCAGCCTGGGCAGTGGAAAACACAGGGTGAAAAACACCTCCTTGACCCATGAGCAGCACCCCTCCCTCCTGCAGGGGATGCAGCACTCCTCCGTGTCTCCTGATTTATCCTGCCTGGAGAACAGAGGCGCCAGGGCCGGTGGGATGCTCTGGGCTGCTGGCCCCATCCACCCGCTCACACTGCCTGGGATTTATAGATGGATAAAAATCCCTTGGCTGAGCCTTTGTTTACTTTGCTCAGAGAAAATAATTAACTCTTAACGTAGTTCTGGTGTTCCTTCCCATGCCAAGGGAGTGGAGTGAGATGAGCTTTAATATTCCATCCAATCCAAACCATTCTGGGATTCTCTGATTTAAGAAACTTGGTGAAACCCTAAAGCTGTCCCACTCCAAGCATGGCACACACTGTAATATTCCCTGTATCACAACACGGCAGTGCCAAGCCTCAGCTCCCCACACTCACTGTCCCCATGCCATGATGTCCCCAGGCTGGGACTGGTCCCAGGGATGGTGTGCAAGGAGCAAAGCCCTGCACCCCAGAGCCTGGGAAAGAAGCCACGGAGTGATGGGAGAGGTGGGGGGCAGGGGCAGCATCCCTGCAGGAGTCAGCTGTGGTGGCTGTGAGAGCCAGCTGGCTTCCAGCACGGAGCAGCTGGGAGGGTGTCAAACAAGACCATCAGACCTCTGGTGCCTTTCATCCCTGCTAACTTCTCTACCTGCAAATAGCACGGATTTGCTCAAGGTCACTCTTGTGACAAAGCTCCCAAAGCAAAATGTTGCATTACAGGTGACAGGAGGGGACACCCAAAGAGCTCTGCCGCCACCAACCAGGTGGGTACTGTGAGGCAGCACCTGGGATGGAGCTGAGCAGGTGGTGCCCGGGAGCAGAGCCCTCCCCAGAATTCCCTACAGGGATGGCAAATTCCCACTCAGTGTTGAGGGAAGCACTTGCTTTGGCCAGCCCCCCCAAAACCAAGATGTTTCTGCTCCCTGCAGAGCAGAGAAACATCAGACCCTGGAAAATACCACCCTGAGCACCCCCAAACACACATGAACAGAACAGTTTTACCCCCTTTGTTCTACAGGGTAGGAGGCAGGGAAGTTCCAGGCACTGACCCCCAGCAGGGGCAGCAGGTCCCAAATCCCTGTGGCCAGGAGCTGTTGGCAGCAGGGCCAGCTGTCCCGGCCAGTGGCAGCCACAAGGACGAGGGAACAAAGGCCAGTTCCCGGCTCCATCAATCCCGAGGTCAGATGGGTGAGGGGGGAACATCTGCTCCGACCCTGTCCAGCTCCGGTCCAAGGATTTTCCCGGGGTTTTTCAGGCAAGGGTGAATTTTCAGAAGGAAGCAGCCAACACTGCTGTTAAAATTCCCAGCACGGAAAGCCCCAGCCCGTTTGTGCCCATGGGGAGGGACCAGGAGCAGCACAGGGTAAGTGCCAGTGATTCCGTAGTGACCAAGATCCACGTGGCTGGAAGATGCCAGAAGGATAACCCAGATCAGCAGCTTGTGTCCAGGTATCTCCAGCCTTCCACTTGAAGTGTTCCAGGCCAGGTTGGACAGGGCTTGGAGCAACCTGGTCTAGTAGAAGGTGTCCCTGCCCATGGCAGAGGATGTCACCCAGGCTGCCTGGCCAAAACAAGCCCAGGATGGCTGGAGATGGAGGAGCATTAGCCAGAGGGAAGAGCCCTGGAGGTCAAAATCAGTTTATGAGAAATCAGTCACCTTTGATCTACAGATTCGAGCAATAGTGAATCAACTCCACCCCTGGGTGATCTGCTGTACAGTTAATTAGACACGTTATTAAAAATATGCTCCTCTACCAGACTGAGTTAGTCCAGCTTCCAAGCCACAGAGTCCTGCCCTGTCTAATTAAACAGACCTTCCCGATTAACAATCCTTCCCCCAGGCTGCTACCAGCAGACAAGGCAGCAGACACTCCTCAGTCTCCTGAGTAAGGCCAACAACAGGCAGGATTCCACACCTTGAGTCATGACCATTAAACCGGTTTATTTTTATTTTGATTCTCCTTCGGCTGTGGACACCAGCAGCAGATCCAGAGGCCCCCAGGGCTGGCCTTGGGATCACAAGGACAGGACACGCAGGTATGTCCTGGCTCACCAGTCAAGGACCAATCAAGGAGCTCTTTCACTCCAGGAGTATCCCATTTCCAAGGTGTTTTCAGAGCCAGAGATTTCCTGGTTGTCATGGTTACACCCCATAGCTGTGGCCCACACTGTGCTCCCAGACACAGTGTGGCCATACTCAGACCCACTTCTGTTCCTGATGTGCCGACTTCCCTCAGGTGTAACCAATCCATCCCCTCCAGCCTTTACTGCTCTCCCAGCACTGGTACTTGCTGCACATGGGAATCTCCCACTTGGGAGTATTTTCCTCTGACCAGCCAATTTCAAGCCCCTCCAGTGCATACCTGTAAACCCATCTCTTGCTGGATCCCGGTGGGAACCCCTCCTTACTCCTGACACTGCAGAACTGCACATGAAAGGTGTGAACCCCCTGCTTTACTCTGCAACAGCTCTTGGGGTGACTCATCTTCTCCCTGGTTTGAAAGCACCAGGTGCTGCCCATGTGCTTTTCTGCAGGCTGATGCCCTGTGTATTCCACATCTCCATGGAATCCCCATCCTTACAGCCAGCCTGAGCAGCTGTATCCTGCAGGGCAGCTTTGCGTCCCATGACGATGCAGAACACGTCCTGCTGCTGCCCTGCTCCCCCAAACCCCACATCTGAACCTGAGGGAATGGCTGAGGCTGTGTCAGGGAGGTTTAGGTCGGATATCAGGAAAAGGGTCATCTCCCAGAGGGTGCTGGGCACTGCCCAGGCTCCCCAGGGAATGGGCACAGCCCCAAGGCTGCCAGAGCTCCAGGAGCATTTGGACACCGCTGCCAGGGATGCTCAGGGTGGGACTGTTGGGGTGTCCTAAGCAGGGCCAGGAGTTGGACTGGATGTTCTTGTGGGTCCCTTCCAGCTCAGGAAATTCCATGATTCCATGATTCTGTGAACCCTACAACTCCACTGGCATGCAGAGAGAGTACAACCCCCCTTGGGTAGCATTTCTGTGAATTTATTTTTCCCCTTGGTTCACATCCCGGTGGGGTTCCAGAGCTGACTGTTCCCAAGCCAGCCATTCCACCTCACAGGAGCCAGCACAGATGCCCAAGGGCCTCGTGGGGACCACGTAGGCTGGACCCACCCTCCCCACCACCCTGACCCCTGACAGCTGGGAGCCTCCGCCTCGCTCCAGAGACTTTTATTAGAAACACACAGTCACCAAAGGCTGCAAGTGGAATCCATTACACAGCATTTAGTACGAATCATTTGTATTTCACAGCCCGAAATCCTGATTTCACAGGGAAACGGCTGTTAAAGACCCTGCTGCAGCCAACGGGGAGGGACCAGGTGGGAGCAGGGATGGGAGAAGCATTCCCAGATCCGGGATGGACCTGCTCCCACACCTGGTCATCATTCACAGCCACATCCTCCACGTGTGAGATGCTTTGGAATGTGGGAGGAGGCAGCTCTGCTACCTGCAAATCATCACCCCCATCTGAGTCAGGAGATTTTGGAAGCTGGGATAGGATTGCAAATCACTGCTCCAAGGAAAAAGAATCATAGAATCCCAGAATGGTTTGGGTTGGGAGGAACCTTAAAGCTCATCTCGTGCCCCCTCCTGCCATGGGCAGGGACACCTTCCACTATCCCAGGTTGCTCCAAACCCCATCCACCCTGGCCTTGGACACTTGCAGGGATCCAGGGGCAGCCACAGCTTCTCTGGGCACCCTGTGCCAGGGCCTCACCACCTTCACACAGAATTTGTTCCCAATATCCAACCTAATCCTTCCTTCTGGCAATGGGAAGCCATTCCCCCTTGTCCTATCACTCCATGCCCTTGTGAACAGAACCTCTGATGCTTCCAGTGTTTACTGTAGCACCACTCCAGCGAGGAATTCTGGATGTGTGCACACATTTCCAGTTTGTGCACATAAAAAGGTTGTGAGCCATGCCTTATAGACAAATAATCTTATGGATTAGCCCTTTCCCACCTCCTCCCAAGTGCTTCTTTCCCCAGCCTTGGGGGACAGGATCTCTGGGGCAATGGGGATCCACGGCCAAACGGGATTGGCACCATCAGGCAAAGTTATTTGTGTACCACCAACACTTGGGGCAGAATGAGAACCAAAACCATGGTTTAAACCCTGAACATGGCCATTCCCAGAGAGATGCAATTTCATAAAGAAAAAGCTGGAAGTAATGAAGGGAAAACACAGCCCTCACCCACACTCAGCTATGTAGAAGGGATCTCATCCCATAAAACAAGAACAGTGACTCATCCCATAAAATGAGAACAGCAAGTCACTCCAGGGTGGACATCCTGACCCACAAGAGACCGTATTAAAATACAAATCGTGACTTGGGATGTCCAAGTTGGATATTAACAGATGATTTAGGACATTGCTTCCCCAGGAGGACTGTCCAGCCCTGAGTCTGGACCTGAGGGATCTCCAGCACTGGAGGTTTCCAGGAACTGGCAGCCCAAATCCACAGTCACCTTGATCACTGCTACAGCTGGGGCAGGGGGACCTTGGGGACAGGGGGACCTTGGGGACAGGGAACCAGAGCTGGACATCTGCTCTGATCACAGATGGAGATGATAAATCTTGCTCTTCTAGAAGGTGAGACACAGCAGCATCCCAAATCACTGCTATATAATGATCCCAGACACTCTGTCATTCAAACACCCAGTGCTCCCTTTTTCTGGCAAGTGGAACTACAACCGCAGCTCTACATTTTGCCCCCAGGAAGGCTGGCTGAGGACACAGGCTGGCAACAACATCGTTCCTACCCGTCTCCACATTAACCACCTGAGGATGTGGGAGCCCCCACAACCCACTAACAACACCTCTCCTCAGCCTAATCCAGGACATTCATTTGTTGAGTATTAGAACTTATTTGGTGGGGGAAAAAATAGCACTGCTTCTTCTTTATTGTGTTTTGGAGCAAAAATCCAGCAGATGCATTAGGCCAGCAAGGCAGGAGCAAGGCAGGGGCTCCCTGGACTAACACCAGGCTCAGGGACACGAGTGAGTCTGTGCCTTGGCATTCCATCCCAAAAATCCAGAGGCTCAGCCACCCTCCAGTGGTGCCAAAAGGACTCTCCCTCCTTAAACAGCAGCAATGCATCGAGACAGAAGGGCTCACACAGCCCAAAACCAAGAGACACCTGCAAATATCTGGCAGGTGCCATCTTCACAGGTGAAGGCTGGTTTTGCCAGGGCAGCAGCCAAGAAGGACGTGACTCCTGCTAACGAAGGTTATTGCATGGCCTCTCAAATCCACCATCAGTGGTCTTTGCTAAGTCCTAAAACATCCCATTAGCTCACCTGATACTGTGCCTTACCCGAGGCTGAGGAAGTCCTGGACTCCCCTCTCCATTTCAGCAGGAAATCTGGGCAGGGCTGCTGAGGAGGAGGATGGTGAGGATGGATGCTGGGCAGGGTGACCAGCATGCCTGGCCCAGGCTGCCACAGCAGACTGCACTGTCACCTCCCCACACCACGTCTCCTCCAGCTCCCTGCAAAGGATGGGATCCACCCACGCGATTACTGGCACATCATTCCATCAGAGCTGGGACTGCTCTACAGGCCTGGAGCACAAGTCCTGTGAGGGGCAGCTGAGGGAGCTGGGAAAGGGGCTCAGCCTGGAGAAAAGGAGGCTCAGTGGGCAGGACGGGGCAGCCAGTGGGGGTGTCAGGCTCTGCTCCCAGGGAACAGGGACAGGATGAGAGGAAACAGCCTCAAGTTGTGCCAGGGGAGGTTCAGGTTGATACTGGGAAAATTTCTTTATGTATCTTTATGTGTGATCACACACTGGCACAGGCTGCCCAGGGCAGTGGCGGAGTCACCAGCCCTGGAAATGTTCACAAACCATGTGGATGTGGCGCTGGGGGACATGGGTTAGTGGTGAACATGGCAGAGCTGGGTTAACGATTGAGTTTGATGATCTGGAAGGCTTTCCCAACCTCAGTGATTCTGTGATCCTATGAATCGGGAAGTTCAGCAGAAGAGGATGCTGGAGAAGACCCCTCAGTTCACACCGGTTCAGCTGAGCCCTCACTGCACCAACATAAATCATAAACATGCTCAGGACACGCCTGTCACGACGGGCAATGACACACATGATGGAAAGCCGACACGTGATGACACAGCGCCTGTGACCCAGCTCTCACCACCAGGTCTCTGCCTCTCCCCCTGCCTGGAGACACTGGTACCTGTCAATATCTGTCACTGCTCTGCTGTATCACACCCTGCCAGCGGTGAGGACAGCCTCGTTACATAATTTTAATGCACAAAGTGCATTAAAGACCCTGAGGTCTCAAATTTTGGACCTCGTAATGACACGGAATGAGGGCTGAATTGCTGGACTGGAAGCATGGAGTTGCCCCAGCACTGATGACAGCAGCGTGTGCGGGCCAAAGGGAAAACTGGCCAAACCTGAAATGGTTTTGCCTGTTGATCCAAACGTATCAATTTCCAGAATCTCATCAAATTTACAATCAGAGTCAACCAGGAAACAGGAGCAAAAATACAAATGGAAACCGGAGGGGTTTGGGACTAGATCTTTAAGGTCGCTTCCAAGCCAAACCATTCTGTGATTCTGTAAGAAAAGTTTAAACTTTTTTTTTAATATATATATATATATCTATAAAGGCAATCTAGGAAAACAACAACTTCAACCAAAACGAGCTTTGGAGGAACAACGTGTTCGTGACAACCACACACACAAAGGCAATGCACGAGAAATGGAAGGAGAATAAGCACAATCCATATTTTATTGTGACTGGCAGGAAGTGAATAAAAGAAACCTCTGGAAAAGCCATGTCTGAAGACAAGGAAAAGTTATGAAGATGTTCTTTTCAGCACACAGAAAAAATGCTAAGTAAAAATGTTAAAATTCATAGAAACATAGAGAAAAGCACTGAGACAGCCCAGGGCTGGTGGTGCTGTCACTGATTTGAGCCCTGCTTCAGTCCTGCTCCACTCCAGGGTGATTAACAGGGTTTTTTTACTCTACACACAGTCAGAGCTTCCCTCACTGCAGTTCCTGGTGTGTGAAGGGTGGCTGTGGTCAGCCAGTTTGTGTCTTTATTAGGAAAGTGGGATGTTATTCCACAGCCCTCCAGAGGACAGGGCTGCTTCCTCCCCTGAGTAACCAGGATTCCTTAGCTCATACATAACTAACGAGCCAGGGAACGTCTGGCTGTAATTCCTTAAAAATCACACACGTTTGCAAGCATTTAGCAAATAACTGAGACTGGAACGGATGCGATGGGGCCACGTGGTGCCCAAACAACTCGGCTGTTTTCTCCACAGACAACAGCCTTGTGGAGGTGGGAGAAGCCCCCGCCATCATTTATCCTCATTTCTAGCCATTTCAGTGATGACACTTCCATAACAAGCCCAAGGAACCATGACCACATCAAATTCCTGTGCGACACCTCCACAACAGACATGGAAAACCAAACTCTGGGACAAGCCACTATCAAACTGAGAGAAAACCACAAGAAAACTTCACAGCCTGGTTCCTGCACTGGTCAAGGTTTGCAGGAGTAACCAACTGGGCAATGGAATAAACCTGGGTAGCTGTTTCCAGCACTGTTTCCAGAGAGTATCACCATTCCCTCTGTCACCTCTCCTGTCTGAGTGACCACCACAACAGATGGAGCTCAAAGTCATAGACCTAATGAACTCAGTGGACATTTTCTGGGCAATTGTGGACATTTTCTGGACATTTTACAGGGATGGCCCAGAGACTAAGGGATCACAGAATGACCAAGGCTGGAAAAGCCCTCCAAGACCATTGACTCCAACCACTAACCCAGTACTGCCAAGTTCACCACTAACCCATGTCCCCAAGTGCCACATGCACACGCTTTTGAGCACTTCCAGGGATGGTGACTCCACCACTGCCCTGGGCAGCCTGTGCCAGGGAATGCTGTCTGTGTATTACATCTGTGTGGGGATGAGCTGCCAGCTGAGGCTAAACCACAGCAAAAGGGAGAGGGAGAACTAAGAAAATCCAACACATTTCACAGTGACAGACCCAACAGACTCCAAGGATTAACAAGCAAGAGCCCATGAGGGGATGCCTGGAGAAGAACAAAGCTGGGAAGTCCTTGAAGACGCTAATGCAGAGCATCTCAGAGCAGAAGGATCACGTCTAGTGGATGCACCAGGATTACAACGTGAGGGAATGGCAGGCACTCAAGGTCTCGCTCGATTTGAAATCACTTCTGGGGAAATAATGAAAAAGCTGATGTAATTCCAATCATAAAGAATTAAAGAACAGGAGTATAATTAGCACCAGTCAACATACTTCTACGAGAAACAGGTCTTGTCCAACAAATCTGATTTCATTCTTCACTGAGATTACAAGTCTGATTGGTGAGAGGAGCCATGTACAAGGCAGGGGAGTGTCTGAGTGCTGGAAGCAGGAGATATGAGGGCAGCCTGGGGAACGCAGACACTGTGTCAGCCACTGCCTGCACTCCAGATCACCAAAAAACATGCTAAAAAAGAGGTTAAGAACTGATTAGGTGGCAAATTCCAAGCAATAGTTCCCAGTGCTGGACCTCGGTGGGCTCCACAGGAACCAGCCCCGGGCTCATTTCTGCCTTAGTCAGCACGATGGGAAGGGATGAAGGAAACCACTGTTGAGGTGGGTAATGCCCTTGCAGCCTTACAGAGCATTCTCGGGTGAAGGATATGGGATTCATCTCCCTTGGCATTCGCCGTATGAAAAAATAATGCTCCCACTTTAATGCAGTTGTTAATTTTCTCCAGATAGTAACGACAGAGAGAAAAGGGCCTCTGAGGACAGGCTGATGATCGAGAGCAGCCAGCCAGGCAGGTGGGCTGAATTGCCCTCAGCAGGATACTGAGGGGGGGGTTGCTCCCAGCTTACATTAGAAATCCCATTTTTATGATAATGATTAAATTGTTCAAATCATCTTCAAAGAAAATTTAGGGGGGTAAAAACCTTAAAATAAATTAAACTCAGTTGTGAAAAGCATTGGAAAGCCTGGTCTCTTCCAGCAACCCCCCCTGGAGCTGGTGTGGCTCAACAGATGTAAGTACCAGCCAGGAAAAGCTCCAGATGGTCCCAGTGACATGGTGGCACTGATCAGGGACAGCCCCTCGTGCCCAGCTCTGGCACCACAGCACAGAGGTTGTTCCCACCCGACAGACGTTCGCTGTGTATGAACCAACAGGATGGCTTCAGTCCCTTTCTGAACAGGCAGGTGTCACCCACAGGACTGCCACCACAGCTGGGACCTCCTGGCAGCCAGGAGGATTAGGGTTCTTCCTTCCCTACACTGCTGGGAGAGCAGGACCGTAACTATGCTTTTATGGCTTCCAGGAGAGAGATGACTGTCCCAGGCAGGAGCACCTACATTGTCCCACATATCAGCAGCCCCAAGGTGTGCACAGCTGCCTCAAGGATGCAGCAACCACAATAAGGAACACCCTCGGAACCATTGAGGTCTCCCACCTGGGTATCCATCCATTCCCTGTCCCCTTGGCTCCCCAAAGGATGAACAAAACTCAAAGCACCTCAAGAAAGTCCCATGGATGGTGTTAAACTAGGAGCTCTTCCATGGCTGGCATCACACACAAAGGGCATGGTGAAGAAGGTGAAGGTGGGAGCACACCCGTCGCTAGAAAGAGACCACTTGGTCCCCAGACCGAGCTTTAGGTTTCTCAAAAGGTTTGGGGAGCTTTAACTCCGGAGCACTACTCAGCTAAAGCAGAGACAGGACAGGTCTGAAGTGTGCCGGGAAACGGGAGAGGGAGTCCCAGGTCTTGCCTGCCCCAAGATTAGGGAAAATTCTCAGACACCCCAGCAAACAGCAAATCCCTACGGAGAAAGCCCTGAGTGATGGGGAGGGAGCAGCTGCTGTTGTCACTGCCTCCTGGGCTTGTCACGGCTGCCTCTCACCCACTGCCTCCCCAGCCAGATCCTCTGACATCCAACACCGCCTCTGCCAAGCCTGCCCAGTTGGGTTCCCCCACTAAAGCAAGCAGAAAGCCCATTCTTTGGGGGCTGCTTTATATCACTGCCTCCCCCCAAAGAAGGCTTAGTCAAAGCAAATGCCAGACCCATTAAGTGCGAAGGACCTCACAGCCAACACAGGAATGCTGGGGCTTGATGGACTGTTTATAGAGTCTTTTATAGGAAGGATGGGTAACCTAATCCCAACTACAACATTTTTTATGCTGCTCTGTGAGGGTTCAGCTGTGATTAAACTGTTGGCACCGTCCCATGGCACATAAAACCATGGAGACCAGCATGTCTCATCCCCACCAGAGCCCTGCAAATGCAGGCGGCAGAAGTATTCCAAGTATTAAAGGCTGGCGAGCCCCGCCGTGGGGCATCCCTGCTTGCACCTCCACTGGCCTTGTGAACCTGAGACATGAAAATGAAACATTTCTAGTGAATATTTACTCCTGCAGCCCAGAGCAGGGTAAAGGGTAACTACCCCTGCAGGATTTGGTCTGGGTGCAGGAGATGCAACAAAACCACGCTCTCAGCAGTGGGCTTCAGTGTCCTCTCTAAGAAGCAGCCCAGGATGAGCACAGAGCCCTCCACCACCCTCCTAAAACACCAGATAAATCCCACAGCAACATTTGCTGCTTGGTTAAAACACTTGATTTTGAGCCAGCCTCACTAAACTGAGATGTTCCAAGTTGTGGATCACCCGCTGTCTCTACCAGGCTGACATCCATGGCTGTAGCTGAGACTGCAGTCACACCAACCCCATGCTGGAGGACAGGCGGGTGCAGCAAAGCCAGGTCCTGCTCCAGACCCTCTTCCCAGCTGGAAAGGGGAAAAGAACAGGGGGCTGGGGCAAGGGCAGGGTTATAACACATTGATGGGGATGGCACAGGGGATGTGCATCCTCGGAGTGGGATCGCTCCATGTGGGACCAGCAGGGTCTCCCCAGCACCGCTGGTGGGTGGGATTTCTTCAGGCAGTGTGAGCATGAAGTTTGTTTCATTTTATTTTTATAGAATTGGAACAGAAGCCAGGTTTGCCTTTTTTTTTATTTCTATTTTTTGGCTCTGTTGACTCATCCATCAGTTTGTCTGTTCGCCCTCATGGCACTTCCCTGACATGATGCATAGTCTCCCTCATGGCTACCACACACCCACCCCAGGTGGGCTCTCACCACCCACGTTAGCCCATAGCCCTCTCAAGAGTTACAGCTCTGGAGCACACTGAGCACAACAGCTGACCATTGACTTCAACCCCTTCTTCCGCACTGAATAAAAACCACCAGCACCTCAGAACCCCTAGCTGAGCATCCCCACCACAGCAGCCAGGAGAGGAATGTGTTCTCCCTGGGCTTTTTCTCTGGGATGGGACTTGGGCAGCAGTTTTATTTTAGTCCTGGGTGAGTGTGCGGCACACTCCTGCCACCCAAGGGAAGGAGACTCCAGAGTGTTTTCAGGTGCATTGCCTGAGCCTGTGCACTCACAGGGTTCCTCCCCCAGCGCACACAGCACAGACGCCGACATGTCATCAGGCAAATGGGCACCTCGATGGTGACACACGGGGTGGGCACAGCTCCACAGGTCCGCAACCTGTCAGCATCCCTGGGAGACCCACGGAGGGCTGAGCCCTTCTCCACCCCTCTGGCCACCGAGCAGCTTGGGGCTGGTGGATGACACACCCAGGGCTGACCTCACAAATCCCATTTTTTTCCCTTTTCCCTCTGTAGCCCACACACTGAGGACCTCCCAAACACACAGCAAAGTGCCAGGTCAGCTTTCCAAGGGCTCAGCACCCACAAGCAGGAGCTCAGGTCATATTTAGGCCACCCAAATTACAGGGCAAGGTTTCTGCTGGAGGGTGACCTGCTTGGCCTCCCCCAGCACAAAACCCCATGGGCAGCCCCTGCCATCCCATCCAAGACGCCACAGGGATGTCTGGACTCCACTGGTCCCTCCAGTTGGTCCCAAATGTGCTAATCCCAAACCTAGCGCAGGCCTTGCCAGTGTCCCCTACACATCCCTTATTATCCAGTCCAAAATTCACCTCCCCTCCCTGCAGCCCCACCTTTTCTTATGCAGGGACCAACGGAAAGCAGGAGAAGCAAAGCAGCACCGTGGGACCCAGCCTGGAGAGATTGAACTTCAGCCCCAACCCCCCAGATAAGGAAGGATGGGCTCCCGGAACAGCCAGGGATGAAAGGGAATGCCGCAACCGTCAAGTTGGCTCGCTCAGCTTTTGGCTTGTGCCCATTTTCCTGCAATGTGCTACCCATGAGCCGTGTCCCACCAGACGGGGACAGCCACTCGCTCAGCAGCCCAGAGGGACCAGCCTGGCAAAGCCTCACCTGCATGCGTCTGCACCTTCTGCCTGTTGCACAAACCATAAACCAGTGGAGCTCAAGAGACCCACCCAGCTACTGCTCAGAGTACCAGCAACCTCCTGAGCGGTGCAAGGCTTAGCCAAGCCTGGGAACAGGGACCAGGCGACACATGGGAGCAGGTGACAGTAAACTCAGTATTTCCAGAGGATTTGTTTGTACTGAAGTTGCTGCTCTGAAGCCAGAACAGGTGTCAGTCACACCACAATCTCATGGCAGCTATTCAATGTGATGGCATAAGTTTGACATCAGATAAAAAAAAACCCCCAAAAGCGATGTGAGCAGCTCCTCTACTCTATTTCACCTACAGCCATGGAAAAAGAAAGGTGAGGAGCCAAAAGGAGGAGAAAAGCAGGTGTATCAGGGCTGGTTCTGTGCAGCAGCAGTGCAGCCACACAAAGCAGGCAGCTCCCCATCACTGGGGATGCTCTGAGCAGCCCCAGGACAAAGCCACATCACGACTCTCACCCAGCTGCCACAGGTGGACTCAAAGCAGCACCTGCCTACCCCTGGATGGCTCCATCAGCCCTGAGCTGGCCTTGTCCCCCCCGCAGACTTGCGAGCTGCCTGCTGCCCTGAGCTTTGCACCGAGCATGACACGGAGTGGAGCCCACGCTGCCTCTTCAACACCTCCCACCAGCCAGACACCGACCCCTACTAATGCTGCCAACATCCTAATTAGCACCTTCCCTGTGCCCGCCCTGCTCCCGACTGCTCTGCAGCTGTCCAGACTCTCACAGGTTCGCCAAAGGTGACAGGGGATGGGGACAAGTCCTGGAGGCGCTGGGCACTCTGTCCCCTCTAGCCCACGGCAGCCCCACTGCTCTGCTGTGAGTCTGCTGTCAGGGGATTCCCACACAGCATCACACACGCCTGAGTTTATCCTTCCCGAGCCTCTGGGACTATCCATCCCCGCAGCAAGGCAGGCAGAAGGAGTGGGGCTTTGTCCAAGTTTCATCGAACCACAGGATGGTTTGGGCTGGAAAGGTCTTTAAAGACCATCTCCTTCCACCCCCTGCCATGGGCAGGGACACCTTCCACCAAATCAGATTGCTCCAAGCCCTGTCCAGCCTGGCCTTGAACACTTCCAGGGAGTGGACAGGGCAGCTCCAGGCTCTGGCTGGGGAACGCATTTGCCTATCCATGTATTTGCAGCTATTTCCATGGCTGGAAACTATCCCTGCTCTGCCTGCCCAATCCAACCCCTCAGTGCCCCATGCCAGCAGCCAGCTCGGGGGAGCTGACACCTCTATCCCACCTCCCAGCATGCTCCAGCACTGGGTGATCAATACCCTGCCACCAGCCATTCCCCACGTCCAGGCACCAGCTGCTCTCTGCTCCCCAGGCAATGAAAATATAACATCCCCAGCTGGCTTTCCCTCCCAGAGCAATGCCCAGGGAGCCACAGGCCTGCTCCCATTTACCACGAAGGTGTCACAATGTACATACAAAGGCTGGAGACAGAACCAGTGCTCAGACACCTGCAAGGGCACTCTGCAAACAGCCTTGGAGGTGTTAGGATCTTGCAGGAGAGATCCCTCAGAAGAGATCCACAGGAAATGCTTTCCCAAGGCTGGCATGCTGCAGTTAACTCCCTGCAGCCCCCATCCCTGCAGGCTCTATCCAGCCCGGACACCTTGTTTCACTCCATCCATGCTGCCCCCAGGTCACGCATTTCTCCTGCTCGCTTTGTCCCCTGATACCAGACAGGCTTAAAAGTAAAACAAGGCCAAGATTTATGAAGTGAGGCTCACCGTAAAGGTTTCCGAGTCACAGTTGTGGAGCCTGGAAACAGGATTACAAGCAAAGCAAATCATGAAATGCGATCGTAACCTCGGCACGGCAAGACGTGACCCTCGCGTGCTCCAGCCCAGCTCACTCCCAGCATGTGGTGTGCACTGGCTGGGGGCTGCCTGGCCAGCACAAACCTCCTTGTGATGGCCCAGGGCTTCCTTGACCTCCCCTCCACGGCACCCAGCTCACTGGGATGGCCCAGTCCTGATCCTCAGCAGACTTTCTGCCACACCTCGCCTCAAACCAGCTGCACAGGCACTTGTCAGAGCAGAGCACTCTCAGATCTCCTTCAAGACCACAAACAGCTGCTTTGGACACATCCTCATAATTCCATGGTGACTTTATTGCAGCCTTCCAGTGCCTAAAGGGGCTCCAAGAGAGCTGGAGAATGACTTTGGTCAAGGGATGGAGGGACAGGACAACGGGGAATGGCTTCCCACTGCCAGAGGGCAGGGACAGACTGAATATTGGGAAGAAATTCCTCTCTCAAAGTATGGTGAGACCCTGGCACAGGTTGCCCAGAGAAGCTGTGGCTGCTCCATTCCTGGCAGTGTCCAAGGCCAGGTTGGACAGGGCTTGGAGCACCCTGGGATAGTGGGAGGTGTCCCTGCCGATGGAAGGGGTGGAACTGGACGAGCTTTAAGGTCCCTTCCAACCCAAACCAGTCAATGATTCTATGATTCTAGGACCAAGCCCCACTCCTGGGGCATCATTCCCACCCAAAAGCCTACTGCTGTCTGTACAAAGGCAGAGCTTGCAAGAAAGATGGATCTCATGAGAAAGGCTTGAAGCCAAACTCACAGAGGCATCATCCGGGGACAATGACCTGCAAGTGATGGGAGCCAATAGCAGGGAATGATGATGCCAGCTCCATCCAGGAGCACCTGCCATGGCCACCAAGCATGTGCCTGGAAGGAGTGGAGAGCAGCGGAGGCAGGTAGATATGGGTCCTGGTAGGACACACACACACCTGTCTTGGGTGAAACCAACCACACACCTGGAGGCACCTGAGCAGCCCATTCCTGCCTCAGACACATCCTGTCCCACCCTCCAGCCTCAGCAAGCAGCCCAAAGACTGTGGGTTCAGTGGCCACTTTGCAGGAACTAGTGGCCTCCTGCAAGGCTCAAAGAGCAGGAACTCCTCTGGAGACCAAGGAGCATCCATGGACTGGCTCCCTGTCCCCTGCTCCAAGGCAGAGTGCTCCGATCAGTCCTCCCTTGCCCCAAGAGGCTCCAGGATAGGCAGAACCTGCACTGTCTCACCACTGTGCTTCTCACCCACACCCTGAGCACCAGGATTGCACAGGACGGAGATGCCTTCTCTCTCCTGCATCCCTCTGCTGAACTTGTTCAGGCTCACAGAGGGTCCCGACAGGAGATCTGGAGGGTCCAGCCTCCTCCCTGACCCTCCTCATCCTCCCTGGTTCCCCTCTCCTCTGCCTTTCAGCAGAGCAGTGCTGCGGGAGCCTCCCAACACAGGTCCCTCCAAGGCATGACACAGACATGCAACCAGAGCTCACCAGGCCCCAGCAGGGCTCCACACACTTTGGGGACATATTTAGGGAGCTGGGATGACTCCTCCCATGGAGCAGGACTCACCTCAGCCTGCTGCTGGAGAGACAGAGCCCAGCTGGGCACGGCCAGGGAGCTGTCTGGCCTATGCATCACCAGGGACACAGCTTGTCCGTCAGCCTGCTGCAGGCTGGTTGTCCCCATGTCCCCAAAGCCTGGGTGGGAGTGCAGGGGATCCCAGACCTTTTGCCTGCCCCTCCTCTCCCAGGCTGGGGGCTTGGAGCCAGCCGCAGGCTACCCAGGAGCCCAGCAGCAGAGCCCATTGTTCCCTTTGTCTGGCCCTGGGAGCACCAGCCCGCGGCTGGAGGCGTCCCCTCTACCCAGGGACGTTCACACGGCTCAGGGTGTCCCCTCTGCCCAGGGAGGGTCACACGGTTCGAGGCGTCCCCTCTGCCCAGGGACATTCACACAGCTTGAGGTGTCCCCTCTGCCCAGGGAGGTTCACAGAGCTCGAGACGTCCCCTCTGTCCAGGGAGGTTCACACGGCTCTCGAGGTGTCCCCTCTGCCCAGGGACGTTCACATAGCTCAAGGTGTCTCCTCTGCCCAGGGAGGTTCACACGGTCAGCCACCTTCGCCACCCTCTCCCCACTCAGCTGCTGGGCGAGGGGCCGAGCACCTCCCCTAACCCAGCCACCAGCCCCTCCAGGCGAACCCAAGGCTCAGGGAAGCTCCTCTCCTCCCCAGTTCCAACCAGATGCTCTTGGCCTCTGAAACTCCGAGGAGAGCGAAGGCAAGGACCTAGCAGGCATTTTCCAAGGGACCTTCCCCTTGCCTGGTCATCCGGCCGAAACCAAGAGCCTGCGGAAGGCTAAAGGTGTCCCCAGACACAGAGGGTTCACCTTCATGGTTCACCATGGCCATGAGCACCCAGAGCGATGTGGACCTCCCCAGCACTTTGCCTTGGAAGCTGCAGATGATCTTGAAAGCCAAACTGGGAGCTGGGGGCCAGCGGGACCCCACCGAGCCTGGGCACTCAGTGTGGGAGCCCACAGAAGGCACCTTTCCCTGTTTCCTTTCAAATACCACATCTGCCACGGGAGGCTGAGCCAAAGGGATTCCTGCTTTCCATCCACTCCAGCAGTGCACCAGGATCCTCAGGGAGCATACCAGAACCAAGGGTACCTGAGGCCCCTGGCACTCAGGATGGGGAAGGGCTGGGCTACACCCTGCCCTGCCTCCACCCTCCATTGCTCCTGGTGTGAAACCTTCTGCTTGAGAACTCCAGAGCGAGGGAAAAAATATAAAATAAAGGCTCATCACCCTTTCATCAGCCTCTTCTTTACACCTCCCACAGTCCAGTGCATCTCTGTGCCCCCTCCCTCCCCAAGCTGCATCTTTCCCGGAGCCCCCCTCCCCTGTACTTCTCCTGTACAAGTATCTTCACTCCCATTCCCAGTCTTTCCCGGTTCGGAGCTGATGCTTTCAAAGAGCCATCCACAATGACTTTAAGATCTCTTTCTCAAAATGCTAATAAGTAATTTAAAGACTGCCACTGTGCATGCATGGGTTTAGGGTAATTTTTTCCATGTGAATCCCTTTTCATTCATCCCTGACTACATTTAATCTGCCACTTTATAGCCCGGCTATCCAGTGTCATGAGAGCCTTTTGCAATATTTTCAAGACAACTGTTGTTTTTATCATCCTGAATAATTTTGTATAATCTGCAAACACTCTTCGCCTTCCCATTCCCACCCCTCTCTACTTTATGAATACATCACCCAGCACAAGCCTCACGCTGACCCCGTCCAGTGGGAAAACTGACTCTTTGTTTCCCCTTCTTTAAGAAGATTTTAATCCATAAGAGAGCCCTTCCTCTAAAATTACTGCTCTGGAGTCTCCTGGATCACCCAGGGAGATCTTCTTAAAGGATGCTCGTCCCATTTACTCTGCCTCAAATATTCATTTTATTGACTTATTATAAAATACAAGTTCTCCTGCCATCGCTTCAGGGCAGTCTCCCAGCCCTGCCCTGGGAAGCAAAGCTCCCTGGCAGGAGTCCCTTTGGCCATTTGGGGTGACACTGAAGTCATCCCCCTCCTCCCCAAGGGCTCCGTCCTGCACATTTAACTTCCCAATACTCATTTGTTGAGGGGAAACTTGGGGGGGGGGATAAACAATTTCTTCTCTCAAGTTATTTTTCAAACTCCTCTCAGCCTGCCTTATATGGCTTCACATTCACCAGACCACAGTTTCTGATTTTTTTTATTTTCTGCTTTTAGATACCACTTCCACTTTGTGAAGAACATCTTTTTACCTCCAATGACCTCCTTCAATTTGCCATTTAATCAAGTTTGTTGGTTTTGGGTTTTGTTTTTTTAGAAAACTCTTGTTAAGTGGCTGCATGAATTTATTCTGACCTTTAATTTAATTTCCTACATCATGGGCAAGTATTTTCCTATTTTAGCTTCTCCCTTTGGCCAGCTCCTTCACTTTGCTTTACTCACAGACCATTACTATGTGGTGTTTCTATGTGCTGGTCGCTTTACGGATGCCATGGTCTGACTCTGAGAGAGGTAAGGTGGAAAGAACAACATTTATTGGATCAACTGATAAAGCTTCACCAACTTTTGGAGCTCCCCAGCCCCTCCTCATGCCCAGTGGGAGACTGAATCTTCTCCCATGGAGTAGATCTGATGTCTTGTGTGTGATGCTTGAGTCTAAATCCAGAGGTCTTCCTCCTGTGGGCTCTCCAAAGAACCACAACTGTTCTCAGCCACTAAACTATCATTTCTGAATGTGACATTTAGGAAGGCACAGACCAGCCCCAATTAGTTGTGTTTTCTGCCCTCGTGGCCTGCTCCCTCTTCCTTTAATGCTTGGCAATCAGTGCCACATGTCCTGTCAGACCTGATGCTGCTCCCTTCATCCCAAGCAAGGAAATTCAGGGAGGGGCAAACAGCATGGCATGATCCTCACTTACTCCTTCCCCTCATCCTGACTATCTCAGGGGGCTGGCATGCCCTGCACAGCCACCCCTGTGTCTGCACCCTGGCACAACTTGCCATCCATCCAGCAAGTTCCTGAAACATCCAACACTGATATAAAGACATGAACAATATAGCCCTGCATATCTCCAGGCCCCTCTCCTTCCTCACACCCTCCCTCCTGCTGTCTCCTGGCCTCCAAGGGGTCCCTGCCCACCTCCAGCATTCCCAGTGATCCCCCGTGCTCCCTGCATCCCTGGGTACCAGGCTGGGCAGAGGAACCCCCCCAAACCCCCCTGTGTTGCCTCTCCCTCCTGTCCAGCCCATGCCGCACATCACACCTTATCACAGGAGGCCCCATCCTCTCCCTTATCTAACGGCTGAACTTCTGCCTCTGAGGATCTCCCTGCTCCCCCTATCCCAACGAGATCCAGCTGGCAGCTGTACTTCGCCCTGGTCTCTCTGTAAACCAGATGCAAGTTTGGGAGGGATTGCAAACCAGATGGGGCTCTTCCTCAGTAAAAATGGGATTTCAGCAGGATGGAAATCCCGCTCCTGCTCCCAGCCAGAGCCACCCTCAGCACTATCCCAGCAGGGCTGGTGTGTGGGAAGCAGGCACGTTTTGGGGCAAGAGTGGAGGGTCAGGCTCTCGTTCATCCCTCGCCCCAAAGTGCTCAGGCCTCGGGAGCTGCCGCAGCCTCCAGTATTTACCCAGCTCCTCGGGCAGTTTCGTGGGTGCCCACCCCTCTTTCCAGCAGCTCAGGTATGTGCACACAAAGGGCCCTGACTAGTGCAGGCAGGTCCTCAGCCCGTCTCCAAGGGGACTGCTGCTCCCATCCCTGGTGACAGCCCCAAACCCCTCGGCAGCATCCCCAAGGCACAGCCGTGTCCCCTTCATACCCTCTGTGGGGTGACGCAAGGAGCTGGGGGACATCAGTGGCCACACCAACCCTGAGCCCTTGTCCCCTACAGCCCTGTCCCCTATAGCATCTCCTCCCTATGCTTTTGTCACCCAGAGAAACTGGAAAGTCAGCAGGGATTGAGAGGACTGCTGCTCCCGCCTGGAAAAGCCACAGAACAGAGCAGGGAGGGCAGCAACACGGATGTTTAAATGGGGCACCGATTTATTTGGTTTCCAAAAGGAGCTTTCCCTTTTGCTGCCCCTGTAATGCAAAGAGCAGGTGGGTGCAAGGAATGTGCTTGTCAAAAATTAACCCAGGAAATGGAGGGGAGGGGAAAGCAGCAGGGGGGAGATGAGTGGCACAGGGCCAGGCCAAAACCACAGCCTCTGCTCTGCTCCTCAGCCCCACTTGTCCCAAAACATTTGCTCCCTTCCCGGTCTCAGGAGAGTGTTCGCAGATCTGGAGTTCAAGCACGCAGGAGGGATCATCTCTTGACAGATCCTGTGTTTTTCCCTGGACCTGCTGTTCTGCTGCATCCCTCCAGAGCACACTAGGCTTGCTGGCAGGCTCCTGCAGCTCCCGTGGTCCTGGCACACCTGGAACATCTGCCTCCATGGAGCACCAAGGTCAAAGCAATGCCCTGGCATGACCGTAACCCTGAAGGGATGGCTCAAGTCTTCCTCCATGGAGGCCACAAAGATGGATACACAAAGGCCCAAACCAACCCTGTGTCCCTGGCATCTCCCTGCACCCCTGAGGCCTGTGGGGGTGCTCAATATGGCTACAGGAGAAGGGACTATGTTGTAACACTGTTATATATATATATATATATATATATATAAAATATGTTATAGCATGAATGAAATTAAATATACTGTATATTACAGAATCACAGAATATCCCAAGTTGGAAGGGACCCACAAGAATCATCCAGTCCAAATCCTGGCCCTGCACAGGACCCCCCAACAATTTCACCATGTGTCTGAGAGTGCAATAAATATTATGTACATTATAATTCACTATTAACCACACAGAAGCACCGAAGTCCTGTCTCCAGCTTGCTTGGAGGATGGGCAGGGATGTCCGTGTCCAGCACCTCAGCCACAGCACGCCCTGGGAATACCCATCCCAGGAGTGGATACAGCCCTCCTGCCCCAGCGTCCCTCTCCAAGCCCAAGGCTGGGCTCAGGATTAGGACTGCCCAGCACAACTGATGCTCAAAATCGAGTCCCCTCACCCATGATCCTGCTTCCCAGCAAAACTCATGCCGGGCGACTCTCCGTCGCCCACTGGAACCTGTCGCTGCCTCCGTGCTGCTGGCTCCGTGCTGCCCACACCCTCACTGATAGCAGGGCCATCTCGTGTCTCCTTTCACATTTTTGGCACAGGGCTGGCTCTCCTCCAGCCTTTGGGAAGCTTGCCAGCACCGCAAGCTTTGTGAAAAGTTAACTCCACCGGGGTGAAAAGCACCATCGGTTGGTTTTCCCTCCTCGCACGTGAGTTAGCCAGGCTGTTGATTTTAAAATACCTCCGTGTCCTTCCCAGCTCCCCCCAAAATACCTCGGGAGCGTCAGTCCTGCGATCGGTGCGCAGCCTACGCAGCAGGAATACAAAGCGGGGCCGTTAGCGATAGCGGCGTTACCAACCGGTGTGGGATCCAGACCCTTCCAGGACTCCTTTGTTCTTGACTTTCTGGTTTGGGATTTTTTTTTTTTTTTTAAAAACACACAAAAACTTTCCTTTGAGAAGCCTGAACTTTCTCAGCTGCAGACACGTTACCTTCCAACTGCCTTCACAACTATAGGCAATTCCTAACCTCTGCTTTATGTACGTTGTCATCCACCTCCCTGTTTTCCATATTGATTTATGTTTTATGTTCTTTTCACATTTCCTTTTAACAGAGCCGGTTTTAACCAAACAGCCTTCCCTCCCGAGCCATGTATTCTGCTGGCCAGTGAGCAATCAACTTCCAATTTCCATGCACACTCCTGCTTATATTTCCTTCCCTATCGGCTTTGTTTCTAATTAAGGTTTGTTAAATGCAAGTGAATATATAGCGCACAGAGAAATATAAAGCATGTAGATAAATAAACACCCCACACACAGCCGCACTGACTAAGGCTGCGCTTTCAACCACGGATCCCAAAGCACTTTGTCATGTTCATTAACAAAACCTCGCGGCTCCCTTGGGAAAGACGCTTGGATTATTTTACGCCTTGTAATTAGGAAAACTGAGGCACAGAGGAGACAAGTGAAATTAGCAGCAGTACAGAAACGCTCTTTGGCAGAGCCAAAAACAGGACTCAAGAGGCAGGATCATTCAGAATTGTGGTTTTCCCCTGAACAAGCCTTTCCCATTTTGGCCCTGGGAATACGCTGGAGCTGGTGATGGAGGGCACCACCACTGTGGAGGTTCCCTGCAGCTGCAGGAACACGGCAGGTCTAGCCACCACCTCCACGGCCAGCGGCTACTGTTGGGTCCGTCCATCCACACCAAAGGGATCCAGAGCATTCAGAGGGGCAGGTGGACACCACATCCAAGCACTTGGGGAGCAGCGGGAAGAGGCAGTTCCAGAAAGGAAGGAGCAGAGGCACGCCCAGGGAACTGCATCCCACACGCCTTCACCTTGCCAGCTCTCTAGAAGCCTTTTCCTGGAAGGCTGGACGTGGGAGCTGGCTGCCCACACCGACACTGAGAGTGACCATCACAGCCCCGCAACACACACACGCACACAGGGCAAGAGGCAACAGCAGGGGCATGGGGGGACCACGCCAAACCCAAACCAACGTGGTCAGCCCTGGCTGGGAATGACCACTGGAAGCCCACTGACCATCTCCCTGGGAGCGCCCCCATCTGTGGAGGAGCACACCTTAGAGAGATCATCTCAGATGAGTGAAACACCCCACCAGCATTGGCCAGCCCCTCATTCCCAGACATGCTCCCCATCCCTTGGCACTCATGCATCCAGTGCCTGCTGCTCCTGCCATGACGGTGGGAAAGTCACTCACGTTCCAAGAATATGCGCGGGAGCCCCGGGAGCTGGCCACTGACCCACAGCACCGCCCGGCAGCACCTCTCGGGCAGCAGGAGGAGCAGGGCGGGGTCACCCTGTCCCTGCCCAAGGCACCCAGCACGCCACACTTGGCAGCACCAGCTCATCATGGCCAAGCAAGCATGGGCCCCACTGGCCAAGCCCAGACCCCATTGGAAGTGTCAAGGCCACCAGTGGATGGGGCCAGACGTCCTGCATGGACACGTATGCTCTCACAAACACGCTCATCACCCCAACCCTCCCCCCCATAATTAAAACCATGCTGGGCTCATTTGAATAGCAGAGCTGGTGAGCGCTCTCCGCTGCAACGTAAATAGTCCTATTTATGCCAAGCTCCCATATTGTAAATATCACGATGTATAGCTGGCCAACCCATGAGTCATCTCCCAAAACTCCAACTTAATAAATGGTGCCTCATCCACGTTCCAGACAAACACCGTCTGAGTGGCTCCCACCGCCCGGCACACGCAGGGCCAGCAGTGGCCACCCAGCCTGCCCACCAGCCCAGTGGAGCCGGAGGGACAGCGGAGCCACTCAGACGTGACTCTTCCACAATGGACAGGCATCCCTGGACCACGCCGCTCCAGGACGTGCCGGTTTTTGGCCTGACACCTGGCCCTCGCCCCTGCCCAACCCAGTTCTCCAGCACTTCCCAGGGTGTCCGTGCAGCGGGCGGGTGGGAGCAGGCAGGAATGGCTGGGATGGTTGGGGAGCGGGAGAACGAGCCTCCCTTTGCCCAGACCCCATCGTGGAGCTCCCACCCAGCCCCGCACACCCAGCCCTGGAGCTCCCCACCTGCCGCCTTGCTCTGCTTTGTCTGAGCACCGGGGACCTCGGCGGGGAGCTCGGCTCCTCCTGGGGACGCCGGGAACGCCACGGCGCCAACGGGGAGCCGGCCACCAGCTCCAGAACGCCGGTAAGGCCTGCTGGAGGGGCACCCCAAAGACTCTCCCGAGAGCAGCGGCGGGCACGGGGCGTTGAAGCCCGGGCATCCCTGAGGGACCCTCCGCGGTACCCAGGGATGCCCACCT
>VZTH01019206.1:65303-183880 GCA_013397815.1 Aleadryas rufinucha
GGCGGAGGGGCGGGGGGTCCCGGGGGGATGCCCCCGCCGCCGCCCTTCGCACCGCCCGCGGCCACGGGCCGGGCATCCCTCCCGCGGGGCTAAGCCCCCGCCGCTGCCCACCGGAGCCGGGGGGCCAGGGCGGTGAGCAGATTCCCGTCCGGAGAAGGGGACGCGTACAGCGGGATAAATAAAAGAAACAAAAATCCAAAGAGTTGGTAAATCCGAGGCTTGCTGTCGGCAGCCCTAAGCCTCCACACCCTTCTCCTCCCCCATCCATCTGGAGCCAGCCCCGGGAGGAGAGAACAGGAATCCCCCCACTTCCCACGTGGAGCAGTTGTGAGTTGGTCACAAGCCCCATTGACACTGCTGGGGTCAAGCAGGACCTTTCCAGAAGGTGCAAGGTGAGGGTGGCATCCAATTCTGCATCACAGCACGAAACAGCCCCGACTTCCCTGGTGCCTGGGAACCACATCTGCCCTGTGGGCACCTCGTGATCCACACCCTCTTCAGGACATAGTGGGGAGGTTGGGACCAGTTGGTCTTTAAGGTCCCTTCCAACGCAAACCATTCTGTGAATCTATGGCTTGTGACTGCTATCAGGACTCTTTGCCCCAGGAGGTCCCTCTGCCACCACCCTGACATCTCCTCCTCACCCCTCTAGCATCCACATTGTGCCCAGCAGTGCCCTCTGCTTACCCCCCATAGCTGTGTCCCAATTTCTGCTGGCTGGGCAGAAGGTTCAGATGCATCCTGCAGGAAGCACTTGTGTCCTAGAAGATCTTCCTAGGGAGGTCACACCCTGCACATGGATCTCTCCACAAGCTGTGTCAGGTTCATAGACCAGGAGCTGAAGACCCACTGGACTCTGAAGATGGATTCCTGTCCCTTGACTCACCATGGAAAGACATGGGAAAAACAGTCTAGGCTCCACTGTGCTCTTCCTTATCCCTTTGTTGCATCAACAGCTTGAGCACCTTGGGTTCCCTGCCTTGACCCACCATAGGAAATGATTCCACAGGAGTGGTTAGAGGAGGTCACGGCTCCGTGATGGTGTTGGCCACGTGCATGAGCCAAATGGTCTTCCCCAGCTCAGTGTGGCCAACCGCAGGCTCTGATCTGCTTTGGGAGTTCCTGTCACTGCAGGTGTTGCTGCTCATCCATGTTGGCCCCACATTCAAAACACAGTCCCTGGAGAACCCTGTGGCCCAGCTCCATTATGTGTGGAGAAGCTTTCATCTTTAGTGCCTCTTTTGGCATCACTCTTGCATTGAGGAAGGAGCCTGAAAGGCCAGGACAGCCAGTGGCCTTGCTGCTCCTTCCTCCAGATGTGTTCCTCTCCAGGGCAAGAATCTCAAGGATCCCCAGCAGTTACCCACCATTCCAGCACTGTCTCAGGCTCCCCCACTCCCAGCCTCCCCTCACTCCCTGCTGCTCTGGAGCACCCAGCATTTCCCATCAGTTGTCTGAAAGCACTCACCATTTCCAAACTCCTCATCCCCTCATTTCAATCATCCCAGATCCCAGCGCTGTTGTGTCCTGCATGTCCTGGACGGGCATGTTCCTGAGGATCCATTCGTTCTCCAAAATGGGAGCCTGGAAGCCAAGAGCAGCAGCCCTGTGTGTTTGCCAGTGCCAACCCAGACCCTCAGGATTTTCCTGAAGTTCTCCAGCACTGCACTGCCAGACACAATGGGAATTTTTTTCCCAAGGGAACAGTCACTGGAGACCTTCTCTCTTCTCTTTTGAGTTCCCCCTTAGGCTGTTGCTGATGGAGATGGACCTTGGACTATGCAGACTTGTCTGGCTGCTGCACTGACTTTGAAGTTCTTACATGCTCCTTGGAGTCTGGTTTGTGCCCTCAAGATGCTCTTCAGGGCCAGTCATGAACTGTGAGCACTGGTCCCACCTCACACCTTCACTCTGCTCCCAGGAAGGGCTCTCTATGACTGTTGCATCTTTTTGGCATCCATGGGAAGGCCTGCCAAGGTTCCACTGCCACCCTCACAAACTTCCTGTTCCCAGTGCAGGTGTGTCACCTTCTGACCTGAATCCTACAAGCTCCTCTGGTCACCACACCACAATATCTGAGTAGACCAGCAAGTGCTGCAAAGCACCATGCCATGATGATGTCAATGACAAGGGACTCCAGACCTCCTCCAATGTCCTTCTCTGCACCTTCCACTCACTCTGCACCAGGTTTAGTGGCTTCAGTGGAGGATGGCCATGGACCAGGGAGCACTGTGCGTCCTCACTGCTGTCCTCAGCCACACTGTGAGCTGATGCTCTCCTTGCTGCCATCTGGTGACAAGTGGTCACGGGACTGCGTCACGTGGACATGGCCACCATCAGGCAGCTTGGATGTGGCCACCTTGGAAGTCAAGTTACACTGGTTTTGCTGGTCCTTGCTGCTCTTGGGCAGCACTGCCACAGGACACTCAAACCCTGCTGCAGGGAGCGTCAGGTACAGCCTGGACGGGGTCACAAAAATGAGAGAACCACCCCTCCAGTTGCACCCACATGTTGGTTTACATCAAAAGGTGGTTCCCAGGCTGACAGAGCCAGGAGAGATGACATCTAGGGGACATTAAAACGGGTCTGATGGTGACACGTTTAATGCTGCATTTTCACTTCCTGATGCAGGAAGAAAAAGTTCCATTTGCATGTGAAGCCCTTGGCTCATCACACCTGGAGGAGGTGGCTCCCTTTCACCCTCTGTGGGGTTAAAGAGGTGCAGCAGGTGACAGCTGAAAGTCAAGGGAGGCACAAAGGAAAGCAGCAAGGGGTGACACACAGCCATCAAGCACACGCTCAAGGCTCAGTGCAGGTGATTCCAAGGCGCCTCAGCCACCAGAAAGATTCAGGAGATGCTTCTTGCATCCAAGGAAGCTACTTGGTCAATCTCAATGCCCCAGCTGAGGGAGAGGGAGGTTTCTTTGGGATGGGAGGGATGGTGACTGAGTCCCATGCTGGCACCAAGAGTAAATCTGCCTGTAAAGTCCCACCAAGAGCAGACAGGGAGGTGGTCCAGGGCCACTGAGAGATGTCCTGCAGAGAATCAGCACTCTTGGTCCTGAATTGGCCCCCTTGGTCCTGAATCGGCCCCCTTGGTCCTGAATCAGCACCCTTGGCCACACCTCTGCACGCAAGAGGAAAGCTTTCCAGCTCCTGGCTGAATCCCTTGGGCTCCAAGGAGCCTCGAGCTTCCAGGGGCAGGTTGGGAGGAGGAAAACACGAGCATATTTTTACAGAAATTGGAGTCTCCCTGCAGCAGAAAATCCCGTAAAAGCAAAACCCAAGTGAAAAGCAGCTTCAGCTGTTCTGGCTCTGGCTGTGACGGGCTTGGCCCCAGGCCAGTGAGTTAATTCTGCCTATTAACTAATAGTATAGTATTGTCGGTAAAGATTCATTGCTAAACTTATGTTTTTAAGATATCACTTATCATTTAAACACTTAACTCCTGATCCCCGAACATGTACAGGCACCATGTAGCCCTGCAGCCATGCTGCAGATAACCAAAGCCACCGCTGGCTGGGGAGGCCGGGCAGTGTTTAACCCTTTTTCCCCTCTTTGTTTGAATGATAAATTGTCTGGAGTAGCACTTTCCAGAGGAGAGCAGGCCCTCCCACTCAGGGACCGCTTATTATCACCTACTTAATGTTCCCCAGCTCAGCAGGGATGGAGGAACTGTTCCCAATAGCGGGTTTTTCTAACCTCCGTGAAGGGTGTGTGAACAGCCAGAAGCCCCATGGATATCTGTGATTGCAGCCTGTCACCACCAAGGGCCTCCCTCTGTCCTTCCTTGCCTTTCCCAGTCACCCCAAGTGCTCTGCAGGCTGGGGACAGGCAGGTCTGGTCCTTCAGGAGGAAGGGTGAGAGCCGTGGGGGCTCCCCACCTTCAGGCTGAGCCCTAGGTGCTGCCCAGCACCTTTCAGCTCAACATCCCCACCCTGATTTGTACCATAAATCCACAATTTTCAGGGATCTCAGACCTCTCCCGCATCATCCCAGAGCAAACCGGGGCCTTTACCAGTTACACCAGTCACCAGCCACCACTCAAGCAGGCGTTGGCTGCACTCCCCTGCCCTCCCACCCCACTGGGGACACTGTGGGGAGGTTTCTCTGCACAGAGTTAACTAAAGCTTTTACATCCCTGTACACTTGGTGAGGGTACCTGGCCACCTGGCCCTGGGTGGCTCGTGCTGAAACGTGACACTGGACAGCCCCATCTCACTCAACCTGTTTATCCTGTTGCAGGGACCTGCGGAGGGGGAACCAGCGGCTCCCTCTCCCCTCCAGCTCTTTCCTCCGGCATTTCTGAGCTCTCTGCCTGAGGGGTTCCTGTGTGCGAAGCCTGAACTCCCTGGTACCAGGGCGAGTGAAACAGAGAGGAGGCAGGTGAGAGGATGGCACCGGGCAGCCGAGCATCGTCCTGCGCTGAGACCGCCAGGAACGGGGCCGAGCCGCAGAAAAGCTCCCAGCGAGGATTTAATCCCCCCGGGGAGGGGCTGCAGTGAGGATCGAGCATCAGGGAGTGGAAGGTAAGCCTGTTTGTGTTGCTGTTGCAATGTCTGGAGTCTGAGGGTTTAGAGCCCTCAGCTAAATTAAGAAGGAAAAGTCAACTGGTAGATTGCAGTAAAGATTTGGAGAGTTCTCCGCTCGGAAAATGAAACTTTTGAATGGTAGCCATGGGAACAAATTAAAGAGAAGAGGCACTTTTGAAGCATTTAAAATAGATTTAGAACTGTAGAATTGAGCAGGAAATTTGGGATATTTTGTTCAACAGCTAATTTGAACCCAGGTTCAGAATTAAAAGTAACTTTTGGAAAAATAAAGTTCATAAAAGTATCTCCTTGGGGACTGCAAAGATTGAAAAAATTATTCAGGTAAATAAGCAGGACCATAGAGAGGCAGAAAGGAAAACAATTATAAAAGAAGGCAAATTTAAATAAAACCATATATTATATTTTTTTAAAAATAAAATCAAGTATTTCCTGATTTATAGACTTATATAATTATTAAGGTTGGAAAAAACCTCCAAGATCATCAAGTCCAACCTTCCACCAAGTACCAACACTTTTCCAGAATGTAGAGAAATGTGACAATCAAGAATATAAACCATTACTCCGTGTTTAAAAAAGTTACATTTAAAAAGTGTATTTAGATATACAGCAAAGAAATGGTGGAACCACCACCAGAATATCATGTCATATATATAAACTTAATCCAAAATACTTTACAGCCATGAGGCATGACTGGCAGAAGATGGGATTTGTATTCTGGAAAATATTTTCATTTTAGTTCTTGGTTATAGCCAGAAATAACAATGTTAGAGAATAAATCTTCCCAGGAGATAACCTGTGATGAAAAACTGCCAGGCATTACCTACTGACAGGGGTAACGACATAAAAGGATGCTCGATTTAATTGCTGTCATTTGTAAAGGCTTGTAAAAGAAAAGGATGTAACCCAAGCTATTTCATGGCAGGGAACCCAAGGTCCAGAAGTCTTCCAGAAAATAGTTTTAAATTTGTTCAAAGGAAGGTGGAAAAGCTGAAAAGTCAAACTCAGGTCTGTGTTTAATACTATAAAATTACAGGGTGGCATCCTTGAAATTGAGAATGCTGAAATGGTATTTAATAGGAAACCAGGGAAACCAGGGAGAAAACTACCCAGGTTTTGTCAGTGCTGGTGTTAAATATAGGAGTTTCGCAAATGCTTATGGACACTATGAAAAAATGCAACATTATGTGCTACGTTTAAGGCACTCGTGAGCAAAACCCTTCAGTGCTCTGAGATGGCAGAGGTTTCTGAGAAGGTAAATACAGGATCAGAGGCAACAGCCTGGTGTGAAACTGCTCTTTGCTCCTCAGAGGTGCAACAGAAAGACAGACCTGAAGGAAACAACCACACCTCCTTCCACAGCAGAAGGGTGGAAAACATACAGGTCATCACGGCCAGGCTGAATGGGGGAGCCCTAAGCAAGCTGCTCTAGTGTAAGGTGTCCTTGTCCGTGGCAGAGGATTGGAACTGGGTGATCTCTAGGATTCCTTCCAACCCAAACATTCTATAACTCTATGACTCTATCCAGGTCTTTCCAAAGGGAAGCAAGCTATGGGAGATGTGATGGCACAGAGAAAGCAGAGCTGTGTGCAGGCAAAACCCCCCAAGGTCTGGAGATGAAAGGTCAGGAGTCAGCGGGAGCGGGGCTTGTGCTCTATGATTAGCATTTCCCATTCTCCCTTTGGGTCTAGGAATATCCATGTCATTAAGGTCTGGGCTGAAATGTGACTGAACTGGAACAATTCCTGCAGAGTGACGGCAAATGCATGCACAGGCTCCTGATGCTGCCATTAACTGGCCTACCTTTTATTTTATTGAAGATTCATGAGAATAATAATCTCTGGCAGAAAGGTATTATAGAATCATGGAATTATAGAATGGGCTGGCTTGGAAGAGTCCTTAAACCACATCCCATTCCACCCCCTGCCATGGGCAGGGACACCTTCCACTATCCCAGCGTGCCCCAAGCCCCATCCAACCTGGCCTTGGACACTTGCAGGGACCCAGGGGCAGCCACAGCTTCTGTGGGCACCCTGTGCCAGGGCCTCACCACCTTCATACTGAAGAATTTCTTCCCAATATCCCATCTAAACCTTTCAGTGTGAAGCCATCCCTCCTTGTCCTGTCCCTCCATGCCTTGTCCAAATTCTCTCTCCAGGTTTCCTCCAGTCCCCTTTCAGGTACTGTACGGCAGTATGGTCTCCCTGGAGCCTTCTCTTCTCCAGGCTGAACGCCCCCAGCTCTCCTGCCCAGGGACATCTGGGGGATGAAGATGAGGTGTGATGGAGAAGCACAGGGCTACGGGGGCAGGAGGGGGGTGGGAGGGGACAGGCAGCACTTACGAGGCAGAAGCACTGTGGAGGTGGGGGGCACACCTTCGAGGAGGGAGAGGCACGGGCTTGCACTCAAAATGCGAGCAGGCTTGGGGGGTCATTTTGGGGCTGGGCAGAGGCAGGGAATACATCCCTTCATGGCTTGAGGAGTGCTGGCCATGGCGCAGGAGCAGGACCTGCTCCGTGTCTGTCCATGGCTCCGGCAGGGAGTGGGAGGAAGCACTGCCCAGTTAACCAAGGCGGATGGAGCACGGCTGCCCCTGGAACAGCCTGTCCAGCTGCCCTTTGGGTTGCTGACCTGGCAGCACTTGGGACCTGCCAGCAAAAACGTGCTCAGGTACTCCTGGCACCCTGACAGCACTGCTGGGATGGAGCAGAGCTGGTGGAGAGGCTGTGGCACAGATCCCTGCCAGGAACACGGGGCACAGGGAACAGCGATGGCCACAAAGGTCATCCTTTCACTGAGCCCTGCAGTGTGGCCCATTGAGGAGGCTCTTTTCAGATTTACCCCCAAGACTTGGTCCTTGCAGGTGCTGGGATCCCCTCGGCCCATTGACATCAGCATCCTGCCTGGTCCCCGTGGGACTTCTTGAGTGCTCCTCTGGGGATTCTCACTAGCACCTGGGACCTCCTGCACTCACCGAGGTGTCCCTGCTCCTGCAGGGATCAGAAGCATGACATCAGGGCTGAGCCCTCACTATCCTGTCCTGGCACCAGGAGGGGATGGGGTGCCTTGAGGGGTGCTGTGGTGGCCATATGAAAAGTCCCTGGGAGACACAAACCCCATGCATTAGAGAGCAGCTGAAGACCCCTGGGTAAGTGCTCTCTGCCAGGGAAGAGTCCATGGGGCTTCTCCAAAGGGGAATCCTGCTCCACAACCCTTCAGAGCCCTCCAGAGTGGCCATACACACACAGTCAGTGCCATCTGTTCCTGGCATCTGCTGGGGGTTCCAAAGGCTTTCCTTTAAGTTCCCTGCCAAAAGTTTTTTCAGGAAAGCAGGAAGCCATGGGGAGTCAAGGGAGTTCCTTGTCATTTTAATTGTGTAAGAGATGGTTGCAGAGAGGAGTAAGCAGAGGGAGGTCACCAGCCTGTCCTGCAGGGTCTAAGTTGTCATCTCCAATAGCCCCAGAAGTGGCAGGAATAGGGATGAGCAGGGAGATGACAAAAGATAAGTGATGTCATGGGGTAAACAACCATAGCTTCACTTGCACAGTGACAAGGCTGCTCCCTTCCCTGCCTTCTCCCAGGAACAAACCAAAGCCATCAAATGACACTTGTGTGAGATCCAGGGCTAGGGTCTAAAGGACCAGGGGTTTGGGAACAAAGGAGGTGGTTCTTCACACAGATGGGAGGTGAACTGTGGACACACAAATCTCACAGGGATTCAAGTGCAGGCTGGAGAAGTCCTTGGAATGGAGATCCAGGAATTTAGAACACACAGGGAAATCCATGGAAATTAAAATAGCTGGAAAGTCTTCAGTACAGATCTTCCTGGACTCCTGCAGCCCCCCAGTCTGTCCCCTTTCTTCTGTTCGAATCCTTCGTGGCCCCTTGGGAGATGTTGTGGATGCTGGAGACTTGTCCACAGGCTACACCAACCTCTGCACTGAGCCCCTGCAGGTGCTCGCTGCCATCAACATGGCACCAGTGCATGGATGGGGACCTCCAGCACATCCCTGCCAGTCACATTCATGCACCCGAGAGGTCTTTCATTTGGGTTTACTTTGCTATTTCCTTTCTCGAGGTGTGTTTTGTTCTGTCTGGAGAGCTGGGAATGTCAAGAGCCGAAGTTGCTATGCCGGTGCTGGCGTGGGGAGTTCAGCAGGAGCTGAGGGAGCTGGCGCAGGGCCCTGTGAGAGGGAGCAGGAGGGGAGCAGGAGGCAGCTCTAAGGGGAGCTGATGGGTGCTCATGGGTGCTCCAGCCCTGGGAGCACAGCAAGCACAGAGCCTTCCAGCCCGTGTTGGGCTGGCGCTGTGCTGAATGCATTGCTCAGCAGGAATACTGGAGAGAAAATAAATCAGCCCCTGATTTACCTGGGAGGACAGATACTTCTTCTCAACTGGTTTTTAATTTGGACTCAATTTCCAAGCCCGGCTGTTCAGATGTCTCTGAGATAAGTGATCTGTGTAACGTCTGAGTCAAACAGGATTTTCCTTCTTTTCAGACAGCAAAGCTGTGCTCTGTAAGTGGATGTTCCAGCTAATGAGGTGTTAAGTGTAGAGAGAATCACAAGTACTTGAGGGCAGGATCCAGCTGGTAGTAAAACCAACAACCAGCACCAAGATTGTCCTCAACTTCCAGGAACAACTTCAGACAATAAAACTCTGCTGAGGGCAGGAGCGAGGGAAAACCTGGGAAACAGAACCACAAAAATATAGCCATATGTCATGCTACAGCTGCATCATGTGGCTGCACACGTTCCCTTTCCTTGAGCCAGTGGAGGATGACGAGGGAGAGACAGAACCAGTGGCTTCTAGCTGGCAACAAGGGGCTGAGTGGGAACAGCCCTGAGAGTCCTGAAATCCCAGAGTTTGCTGAAGAAATGTCCGCAGAAGATGCAGTGAATCCTGTCAGGGAGGTTTAGCACAGATCTCTGCTCCCGGGGAGAAGGGATCCTGCCTGGGCCTGAGCTACTGTGCCTTCCAGTGTCCGCAGCACTGAGAGGAACAGGATGAACCTTGAAGCCAAATTTTTCCTCTGTCCACTTTGTTTGCCTTTGGAGCAGTCCAAAAGCCCAGCTGCACTCACACTCAATAGCCCTGGTGTCCGTCCCTCCACAGCACAGCCACCTCCATCTGTCCTCGTGCCTCTGTGCAGAACAGGCAGCCCAGGAGCAGCAGGGCCACCTGGCACAAGGACACAGAGGATGCACAGGCTCCACAGTGACCTGGTCTTCAGGACACTTCCACACCACAGAATCAAAAATCACGGTGATATTCTCTGCAAGGGACTTTCTTAGCGTTCTGCTGTGGACACAGGCTCGGCTGGCACATCACATGGACACCAGGGTTAGGGAGCAAGCCTATGAGGAGGCTGGAGGAGACCAGATGGGGCAGAGAAGCGTGAATGTCCTACAAATGCAGTGTCAGGACACATAGATGTCTCAGCAAGGGACTTGAGCAGGGAGGATCAGAAACATGTAGGAGAAACACAGCAGGTTGCCTAGAAGAGCAACTTGTGGCAGATGTCCTGCTTTGGACATTCCAAGTGGTGCTGAGAGGTCCACAGGACCTCGGGGTAGATGGCAGAACACTGTCAGCTCCAGCACTCATTCAATGTAAGGAAACCTGGGCTTGCAGGAAATCCCCTGGATGGTTTCCAGGACCTGGCCAGACACAGACACATCCACATCCACCCTGACCTAGTGCTGATGACAATGCAGGAGGTTGGACCAGAGGCCCCATATAGGTTCCCGTTCCCATCCCCACCTCCAGGATTTATGAGTATCTCTTCAACTGACTTTCTCTGGAACACAGGTTGTGCAGCAGCAAAAGGAACAACCTGCAGTCCCTGAAGCAATATGGATATGGATATGGATATGGAAACAGTTTAGTGGGCATGGTATTCAGTCAAACGTTGGACTTGATGATCTTGGAGGTCTTTTCCAATCTTAATAATTCTGTGATTCTATGATTCTATTGCTGTCCCACTGTAGCAGGTGGGACAGATACATAAAGACGTGTCTCTTGAGCAGGACAGATGTCAGGAGCAGGGATGGGAGAGGTGGGAGAAAAGTTCCAGCACCAGGACCCTCCCGGCCATCCAGCACGGGGCAGGTCTTGGTGTCAGCTGAGCAAGGTCACCAGGGGATGGAATACAGGGAACAACACAGGACTGGCAGCAGGCCAGCGTCTCTCACAGCACTGGGGTTTATCTTTAGCAACAACAACGGCAGCAGCCCCACTTTGCTGGAAAATACCTGCCCAGTGCTGGGATCCTGCATCCTCAGACAGAGCCAGGCATCCTGCGGGAGCTGAGCCGTGTTATCTGCCCGAGGGGGATTACGCTGTGAAAACGGCTCGTTGGGGATTGTATATTAACAGGATATGCTCGGCTGGTTGACAGGAAGCAATAAAGTAATTTGAAAGAGACTGGGAGAGAGTGTGTGAGTTCCTGCATCTGTGTTAAATCATGACTGTAGATAAGCAAACAGCGGCCCCGGAGCGGGAGGAGCGCTGCCAACAGGGACATGGCCAGTGCCAGAAATCTCCAGGAGCTGCCGCAAGTCCATCTCGGAGGCGGCGTGGAAACCACTGGGATTGCAATTACAGCTCTCCTGTCCCTTGCTCCGGGCTCCGGTCCTGCAGGATCCCGTCCCTGTCACGCCAGCTCCGCACGGATGCAGGCGTGCGAGGAGAGAATCGCTCGACAGCCCAGAGACCTCTGTGGCTGCCTGCAGGAACCCATCCCACCCACCTTTAGGAGCTCCGGGAAGGAGCCGCTCCTCCCAGCAGCTCCAGGCCTGCCGGAGGAAGGGGAGGAGAGCCAAGAGGAGAAATACGTGCAAGGAGCGACAGTGTGCGAGCTGCTGAGAGAAGGGTGAGCCAGAGGCTGCTGCGAGGCCGAGAGGAGAAGGGGGCTGTCGGGAAGCATCAGGCACTCTGCGTTTGGCACCTGGCGTGGATCGGAGCGCCCTGCTCGGATCCCGCCCGGGGGAAGCGGATCCTGCCGTGTGTGTGTGTGTCAGCCAGCACAGCACCTGGCACGCTAGCCCCGCTCAGCCTCCCACATCCTGCTGGAATCGCACACAGCAAAATGTCAGCGGCGTTTATTGCTCTCAGAGAGGCTCTGCTGGCCTCCAGGAGGGGATGTTTGAGGTCTTCTGGTGCAATCTCTGATCCTTTTTGTTAGGGATACGCTTTCACACACCGTGTGATTGCCCAGAAGCTCCCTGCCACAGGATATGAGCTCCATGGGATCAACAAAATGTGTCTGTGTTTGGTGGGGACTGTAGACACTCAAAGTGCTCTCTTCAGAATAATAGAAATAAAAAATCACATATGCTGCCTTCTGCCAGAGGCAGAAAAATCCAACCCAGAGCCTGGATCAGTGTTGAACCTTTCTTCTGATGTGTCAAGGGCTCCTAGCTGGGTGATGGGCAAGAAGTGGGATGTGGCTTGGAGCAAGCTGGTCTAGTAGAAAGTGTCCCTGCCCGTGGCAGGGGAGATGGAACAAGATGACCATTAAGGTCCCATTGAACCCGAGCCATCCTGTGATTCTATGAAAGCTCCCTTGGCAGTGCTTTATGCCAAAAGCTGTATCTCACTCTGAAGCACCTCACACTGCCCTCATCAGAGAGGATCTCCTGGTGCATAGAGCACTGTCCAGTGTGCATTGGGCACTCCTGTGCCTGACCAGCACCTTCTCCAGGGCATGAGTCCTCACACTTCTGCAGCTCTGTGCTGAGGAGGCTTCCCTGGAAGCTGAGGCCATGATGCATGTGGACACCTGCATGCATTGGAAAGTAAGTCCATGCCAGCACTTTCCGTGAGCATGTTGGTTTCATTCCTTGGGGCATCACAAGCCCTCCCTGCTGAGAAGAAAGTGGTGGCTGGGACAAGGGTGAAGGTGACTGGAGCAGAAATGGTCAGTCAGAGATTGTGAGGTAGTGCCCTGTCCACATGTTCCTCATTTGCTTTTTCAACATTCCCTCCCTGCTCCCTGCACTAGTGTTGGATCCCCAGTGGAGTCATTGATGATGTTCTTGCACCCCTCCTTTCTCCCACACACCTCACAAAATTTTTGGAATATCCAGGCGGGACAAACACAGCTTGTTCTCTGCCTGTGCAAGAACTGCTCCAGCTGGCTCTTCCAAATGTAGCCAGGCCAGCCATAGCTCAGAGTTATCTGATGGTCACACTCAGCAGCCAAACCCCTGAGCCCTTCCCACAGACCTTTCCTGCCACAACTGGAAGGGCCTGGGCTGTGCTGGGAAGCCAGCTGGCACCTGGCTGGATGCGTGGGTAGTCCCCAGAGCCTGAGATGCCACCAGGAGCTCAGGTGATGTGCTGTGCAGCCCTTCCCACAGCGTCACTCAGCAGACTGGTGTGGGTGGCTCGTGGTGGCCTCTGGAGAGGCGATGCCCTGCAGCCTCCTCTCCCTGAGTCTGTTGTTGTTTCGTGTCTTGCACTGTCTCACCCTGCAGAGCCTCACACAGACTGTCTGACCTTCATCACCAGCTTGGCACCAGGAGTTACCTGACCTGCTCCTGAGTCATCTCTGCATGCAGCAGGGAGCAGCAGCCTCCAGAAAATGGATGTACCTGCTGCTATCCACCCCGATCACAGGGCTTGGGAGCTGCTTTGGAGCTCCCCAGGTGGGAATTGACTGCCACTGCTTTGCTCCTGCACACCTTCCTCAGTCACATGCTTGGAAGCCTGAGGGATCCTGATGGGACTGCCCAAAGCAGCCACATTCCAACCTCAGCCCCACTCCTGAAGAGACCTGGGACACCCTGATCCCCTTTGCCTCTCCCGCATTTTGTCCTCCTTCCCTGACACCCCCACACAGCTGCAGGAAAGAGATCTTCTCCAGTGCATGACCCAACCACCTCACGGCAGAATTGGAATGGCTACTGGAGCCAGGCCACCAGAGAGGAAGGACCACTCCCTGTACTGGACCTGCTCCAGGCGGGAAGGAGAGACAAGCTGCCTCGGTGCAGTAATTAAATCCTTCGCCCAAAAGAGAGAGAGCATCCCATCCTCCCCATTCCCCCCACAGTGCTGCAGCGTGCAAGTCCCTGGCATCACTAGGCAAGCACATCAGTCATCCCCCAGCAGGGGACTTAAGCTGACTTAAGTTGCTTGGGCTCTGTCCGTGCTGTGTCCAAGCCTAGGCAGGGCTCCCAGCTCCTCTGGGTCAGCTGTCCAAAAACTCCCCACCACGCTGACCTAACCTTTTGGATCTGCTAACCCGTGTCTGAGCACCTCAGCCTGGCTGCCCTGAGCCTGGGGGTGCAGGGAGAGAATTCCTGGCGTAGACTGACCTGGTTTAGACACATCCTTGTGCTCACCAATACACAAAGGCTGCCAGGTGGGCAGGAAAAAGAAGAGGCAAACCCAAGGGAGACAGGACACTTGCTATCCTGCAGCACCAAGAGCTGGGCATCAATGTGTGTTATTTACTGAGTCAGCACCTGCTGGCAGGAGGGGACAGGTGTTTCCTCCAGACCAGACTAAAATATCCCTGGCTTTCCCCTGTCTTGGGAAGAAACTCCGGTCCTGTTAGCTTGGCTCAGCTCGTGTGGGATCAAGCGCCATTCTGAGCTCATTGGCTGCCCACCTGGCCAGGTCACTTCCATCCTCCCGCAGCCCCACCAGTTCCCAGCAGGTCTGCGCTGGTGAAGGAACCTCCGTGGAGGATGTGCCCAGGGTGCCAGCATGGCTCTCCTGCCCACAGGCACCAGGCTCTCTCTCTGCCCACCTTGCTCCCATCTCATCCCTGGGGACCCAGTGGGGCTCAGGACTCCCACAGCCCCCACCAAACGTGCCTCCCCCTCCCCCATAAGCCAGCCCCCCTCCCCGGCAGAGCTGCGCTTCCCGCCCGCCTCTGCACGGGCACGGCTCGCGCCTTTTTCCTTTTCATCCCTTTCTCCCTCCCTGAATGCGCTTTGCTTGCTTTGGCGGCGCGGGGCAGGGAGCGCCCCTCTCCCCCCTCGCTCCCGGGGATCCCCCCGGCAGATGGGGCCGGGATATGAATGTGCACACAGTGAAGCCCCTAAGAGGATTTGCTGGTGCCCCTTTCATTGCGAGCCTTTGTGTGCTGCTCCACAGCGGTGGGACGCCCCCGAGTTCTCCCCCGGCTCCTCTCTTCCACTCCAGAAGAAAAGAAAGTGCCTATAAATGCCTTGTTTGTCCGACTTGTTTGAGAGGACCATATTGCTGTAGGTGCCGCGGGTCCCGGCGTGACAGCGTCTCCCCTTTGAGAGCGGGTGACGTGCGGCTCCCTCCTGGGAGGGTCCGAGCGGGCGGCTTAGCCAGGCGCTGGGAAAAAAGGTTTCAGTTGCATTTCAATGTCCATTGAACCCTGAATCCCCGGCGATGGTTTTTCCAGAGGCTGTGCAGACAGACAAAGCCATGGAGGAGGAGGCTGGGAAGATGCTTCGTGTCCAGCAGTGGGTGAAGGACCTGCTACCCCCCCGAATCCCAATCCGGAGAGCTGAGCAGGGCTGGAAATGCTGCTTTTCCAATGACACCTAGCGGTAAAACCAGGGAAGGAGGAAAACGCCGGCTGGGTTTTCCTGGCTGAAGCACGGCACCTCCCGCTGCGGCATTTTGCCCTTTGTATGGCAGCAGACAGCCCCCAGTGAAGAGGGAAGCACAAACAAGCTGCACAACAGCCTCGGCAGCTCCGAGATGTCAACCAGCCCACCCCGAAACGTGCGCTGCTCCCTGGGCCTCGTCTTGGGTTTTCAGGGGCCCTGAAGCAGATGTCTGGGCTGGAAATGGAGGTGCCCAGCAGCACAAGGAGGTTGTCCTCCCCGGCTCTGTGCTCCAACACGTCCCCACGCGTGCTGCCAGCTGCTCCGAGGCAGGTATGTGACACACATGGCAGGCCTGGGAGCATTCCCAGTGCGGGCAGAGTGCTCGCAGCAGCAGCCACAGGCAGTGACCCTGCAGCATGGAGTACAGCTCCAGGGATGCTTGCAGGGCATCTCACCCCAGCTAAGGTGGCCCCCAGGACCTATGGTGGTCCTGGCAGGGCGGTGATGGGATGGCTGAGGCTAAATAACAGCTTTGGCTGTTATTTAGGAAGAGCTTCCATACCTCACCAGACACTGGAAAACCCACTCTGGAGAGCAGACACTGGAGAGGTTGGTCATTAATGTCCCCACTACAGCATTCCAGAGCCATTTCTTACTGCTCACTATGCACCAGAGCACCCACACTGCTGGGCCATGGACTGCTGATGGATGTTGTCCCAAGCAAAAAGGGACCATGGACCAAATCCTCTCTTGCCCAGCCTCTTCTGCAGCAGATCACGTTGGCTTCCCTGGCACAGGGTACCCACAGCAGCTGTGGCTGCCCCATCCTTGGGAGTGTCCAAGGCTGGGTTTGGACTGGGCTTGGAGCAACCTGGTCCGGTGGAAGGTGTCCCTGCCCATGGCAGGGGGTGGAACAAGTTCTCCCCCAACCCAAACCATTTGGTGATTCTCTGACTTGGCACACAGGGCATGCATGAAGGATGCACCTGTGGGTGCATCAGGGAGTGAGAACTTCAGGAGCACACCGACAGCAGGATGAAGAGACCAGAAATACAGATGCAGGAGGTGGCTTTGATGGTCCTGCACAGAGGCAGAGCAGCTGTAACCTCCATGGAGTCTTACAGCTTGAGCCCAGAGCCTGTGCCACACTGTGAGCAGCCAGACATGCAGCTGAACCCAGCCCATTGGGCTGGAGAGTGATCTTCAGCTGGAGGCTGAAAATTGCAAAAGGAAGCCTGGGAGGACATTCCCTGTCTCCTGTGACAGTAACTCCAGTCCCTCTGAGCAGTCCTATGCACAAGAGATGCCACAGCAAAACCAGGATCAAGGAAAAGCCCACCCACATTTTAGTGCTGGGAGAGAAAAACTGAGCAAAACCCAGCACACAAACATCTTTAAAAATGAAACACATTGAATCCGGAGACACAGAGACCAAAATGTTTTAATAATAAATTGGTGATGCTTCTGTCTACCTGGGCTCAGGGTGCTCGAGTGCTCTGGTAGAGGTCCTTGGGTTCACCAAGGCACAATATTCAGGCACATCCAATGTTCCTGTACTGAATTTTATGGGAAGTAAATGAAAACAGGGGAAAAGGTAGAAAAAATGGAGACAGAACCACACAGAACATGAGAGATCACATCCTTCGGGGGCCATAGGATGATAAAGAAGCCTATCCAAAAGAGGAGGACAAGCCTCCTGGACAACCTTCAGGTCACCTCTTCCTTCTCATCATGCTCTCTGTCGTCCTCTGAGGTCCCAGCCTGGCAAATGCCAGGAGTATCCCTCTCCATGGCCTTTTGGGACAGTCATTGGTGGTTGCATGTTGGAGCTGGGAAGGCAGAGTTGCTACAGCATTTCCCAAACTCTCCTGGCATTAGTTTCTCCTTCAAAAAGGCTTTTCTTTCCTCCCTTTCCCTGCTCAGTGAGGTCTGAACAAACACCAATAGTTTCAGCTCCTGCTCTCCAGCAGCCTGAGGGACCCATGCGATGGAGGGGGAGGCTGAAGGACTGAGGCAGAACTGCCCAGGCTCATCCTGAGCCTGGGGACAGAGTTGGAGCAACTGTGGTGGATCCACATGGATGCCAAAAAGAGAAATCCATCTACTCCTGGCCATCCAGCCCACCCCAGGAGACCATCCAGTGCTGGGCAGGGCCAGCTGATCCTTGTCTTTCTCCAGGGCAGAGGTGCCCAGGGTGACCCATGCTCTTCCCCCACATCCTGAGGGACCATGCTCCTCTGCAGACAGCTGGTGACACCAGTGGCAGGACCCCCCTGGAGCTCTGCAGAGCTCAGGTAGCATGACAGGAGCAGAGTCCAACTCTCAGTGGGGGCTTCCCACTGCTGGTGCCATGCATAGCCTGGAGGTCTCCAGGAGCCAAAACTGTGCACAAAGCCCTCATGTTCCCAGAGCCCGACTCTCTGCCCAGCCCTCATGGACACCCCCAGGCTGCAGGACTGGATGTGTGACATAGGGTCACCTCACACAGCAGAGGACATCAGGCCATGCAGCCCATGGCAGTGGTGCATCCCCAAGAGTCACTTGCTCAGGGAAGGGCAGGGTTGTCCAGCTCCCTCCCAGGGACGTGCAGGGTTGTCCAGCTCTCTTCTGGAAATGCCACTGATGACCCGTTGCTGTTCCCGTCACCTTGGTGACTACACATGCCAACATCCCCAGACAAAAGCTCTCCTGGCACTTGATGGGAACAGAAGGGAGCACTGGGCAGTATCATACAGCCCCTGGGGAGCTGCCACCCAAGCCCTCGCCCCAGAGCTCCAGCCCCTGCTCTTTCCGAGGCAGCCAGGACAGCAGGCTCACAGATATTCCTTGTTCACAAACCAGATGGGAATTCCAGGTATGTGTCCATGCATGCTGCATGCGTTTCCCTAGAGACCCTGCTTCTGCACATGGCTGTGTCTTGCTGTGCTGTGGACTTCAAGCTGCCTTACTTGACTTTTTTTCCCCCCTCTGTATGTAAAAGCAAGATTTTAGAGCAGAGTGAGGCTGTTGAGAGCAATCCTGGCCTCTCCCATCCCAGCACTGCCTGCCCAGCCTATGCATGGCTCAGGCCCTGCCTGCTGGAAGTGTGTCGTGCTCTGCACAGTGTTTGTGTGTTTTGTGTTGGTGCCTGTGCCCCGTGTGACAATTCATGTGAGCCTCCAGCCCACCTTGTGTGAGGCACGTGGGTCCATTTGTGACCGGATGGGGCTGGGGTTTGTCTCAGCCTCTCAGCCTGTACAGCAAACAGAGGGCTGAAACCCAAACACTGCTCCAGCGAGGCGGAAAGGACTGGGTGTGGAACAGAGCAGGGCTGTTCCCCCTGCGGGGAAACTGAGGCACTCGGGGGAGGGTGTCGGTGTGTCACTGATTTGTCCCCAGTCACTGATTTGTCCCCGGATACTGCCAGGGGCCAACAGTGGAAGAAAAAAACGTTTGCCTTTCCTTTTTCTTGGAGAAAACCTTTGGAGAGGAGAGCAAGGCTGCGTGAGGCTCTCCCAGACCTGCATTGTCACAGCTCCAGCGCTGGTTTGGGGATTTTGCCAAGAGCCCGGTCCTGCATCACAGCAGAGGATCCCCAGCATGGCAACGCATCCCTATCACGGCAGAGCATTCCCAGAGTGACAGAGGATCCCAATCGCATCAGAGCATTCCCAGAGTGACAGAGGATCCCAATCGCATCAGAGCATCCCGCATGGCTCCTGGTCTCAATGGGTGGGGGACAACCCTAAGTTCGTTTCAGTGCATCCTTCAAGGGGTTAAGGACATGCACGGGACCAGGCCGGTCCAGGCCGTGCTCCCACCCGTCCCTCCCGCATTCCCTCCCGCATTCCCTCCAGCATCCCCTCCCGCCGCTGCGCCGGGGCGGCACTGGGGAGATGCCGCTCGGCGCCGGGCGCAGGAGGGCGGGAGGCAGCGGGAAGCGGAGCGGAAGGAGCCGAGCCCCGACGTCCAGGCGATCTGTGCCTGGAGCGGAACCAGGCCAGGCTTCTCATCCCGAACATCCCCATGGAAAATTCGGCCCCGCCGCCCCGCCTCGCACCGCACCCGATTGTAGGTCACCGCGGCTCCGGGGGGCCAGGGGGGCTGTCCGGGGTGTGGGGCCACCCCGACACCCAGGGGCACCTGCCCAGGCTGCCAAAGCTGCGAAAGGATTGAGCCCTTCCTCCCAGCCCCGCCCGCAGCATCAGGAATCCCCGGCAGCATCCCCAGGCAGCATTCCCGGGGATCATCCCCAGGCAGCACCCCTTCGCCTCCGGATCCAGCCCCGGGAGCATCTCTGCCCCCCTGCTCCAGCCCCGGGAGCATCCCAGCCCCTCGATCGAGCCCGGGGTGCGTGGGGTGCCCCACCACGGGGGGCTGCAGCCGCAGGATCGCCCCCACCCCACCCCGGTTCTGTGGATTTTCCTCTCCTGCGCTCCCCTCCCAGCACGAGTGCCCTGAATGCTCCATTTGAAGCTAATTCCGGCTGAAATCTGGTTTGCTTTCCAACGTTGCTGCTTTAAATTGGAGAGATTGACCTTGTAGCAGGAGGTGACATGCAGATGCACATCAGCAGCCCGTCAGAGCGGCGGCGGGGGCTGGGGGGTGCGGAGCCGCCTCGGGGACACGCCAACTATTTTATGAGTAATTTAATATCTGGAACACAGACTTTTCATTCCCAGAGATCTGCTGGGGAAAGAAAGAGCCTTTCTGCAGCCCCGCGAAGGCTGTTCCTCATAAGGAGGCAGAACAGAAAAAAAAGGGCTGGGATTTAACTCCTTGGTGGCCAGCCAGCGCCGAGCCTCCCGGTCCCTGCAGAGGGCCAGGAAAAGCGGGAATTCCCTGCGCAGCTCTAGGTGGGAGACGAGCCAGGCTGTGTTGCTCCAGGCAAAAGAAGCAATTGCTCCTTCCCATTCAAATTCAGATGCAATCCTGGGTGAGGATGGGGGAAACAACAGCAGCCCTGAAGTGAGATTTGGAGCTGGTGTCTGAACCCCCTTCCCTGTCCCGGACTGGTTTGTGTTGTATCAAACTCCACGGGAGTGTCCCTGGGGTTGGGATCACCCTCCAGTGGAACCAGTGCACCCGGGGGATCCATGCAGGGAGCTCCCACCCTGCTGACAATGAAGCCACTGTGTGTGACCTCAGTATCCACCAAAGCTGCATTGGTGCTGCTGTATCCCGTTGGTGCCTGTGACATCCCAGCAAGCACAGCCCAGTGCCCTGTCCCAGTAATGTCCCTGCCCAAAGCATTCCAGCACCTTGGTGCAGCACTGAACCCACGCAGGGATTCCCATACAGCTCCCCCTTGTTATTAAGGTTTGGAGAAGGGGAGGGAAGGAAGAACACAAAAAAATCCCCCAATATTTCACTGCACAGCCTGGCCCAAGAGCAGAGGTGATTGTGGAGAGCAGCCGCCAGCCCGGCAGCAGCAACTGTGGCTCGGAGCTGGGGGGCTGAAGGGAAGAAAATGCTCGTGGGCTGTTCAGGAGGGAGCTGCTGCCAAGGGAAAAGCCTCCCTGCATCGAGGAACAGTGTCATGAGCTATGTGGGAGAAGGGCTGTTTGAAGGGGCTGACATGCGAGGCTGCTCCAGGAGACCCTGTGGGGCAGTCTGGCTGTGGCTGATGCTTGCCAGCAAGGACCAAGGCCAAACAAGGATGGTTTAGGAAGGGCTCTTCCTTGATTAGCAGGTACTGGGAACTCCTGGGCTCAGTGCAAACAGATCAACACCTCTGCAAGCTCCGTGGTGTTTGCTGGTGGTGGTAGACCAGACTGTGGCACTGACATCCCTGGCTCCATCTCGCTGGCAAACAGCATGGTTGTGCTTTGATTCCTCCAGCTCAGCTTCATTTCCATGAATACTGACAGGCACGCACGTTTTCCACCGCATCAGATCTGCCAGAGTCCTGCTTATGCCAAGACTGGAGCTTTGGCACAGAGAAAAGCTCCAAACCCCCAGTTAGGTCATGCAGGAGTAACCTCCATGTGATTTTCTTGCTGATCCCTATTGCTCTGTGCCTGGGAGCAGGAAGATTTTATTTTAACCCTCTGAGAGCTCTGTTGGTGTCTTTGCCCATAGCTGTGCTCCTGGTTCACTCTCTGTCCCCCTCAGTGGCCTCCAGCACCGACAGACCAAAGCACCCCATGGCTTCTCGGCAAAACACTGACATCCCTAAAACTGCTGAAGTCACCTTGAAACACCTCCTGCCCCAACTTCAGCATCTGCTGAGCATCTGGTGGCCTTGGCCAGTGTATCCCTGCTCCTTGGTACAGTGTCTACCTGCTGAGGGTTCAGGAGGCTCAGCCAGTGTGTGCTACCAGCCCTGTTTTGGGTGTCTAACACCTTTTCCTCCACCTGCCTTGCCCATCTCAGTTTTATTTGTGATGCTGCATGTCCAGCTGTGAAACACCGTGGGTTTGGTGGCTGCACTGTGAAGGCCATCCAGTGCTCCGGCACCAGGGGAGCTTCAGTCCGACACCCAACACCTCTGCTCAGACCTTCCGAGAGCAGCAGAGGCTGGGGACACCCCGGGGGACAGAAGCCACAGATTCTGCTGCGGGAAGGATAAGGCTCCGAGGTGGTGAGGAGGAGGAGGAGGAAGTAGAGCCGGGCTAATCCTGCCCACTGCCTCCTCCCAGACCATGCGGGCACAGCTGAGCCTCTCGTGCTGCTCGGCCCCGGAGCTGCTGCCGCTGCCCGGTGAGGGCTGAGCCAGTTTCCAGTGCCACCTGCCGGCAAACGGCCCCGGACACGAGCGGCAGCATCCGAGAGGGTCACAGCAGCCTCAGGCACCGTCCTGCGCCGGGCTGGGACACCTGAGCAGCCCAGAGCTGCGGGGCCTGGAAGCACGAGCAAACCTGGAGAGCTCAGAGGTGATGCTCCGTAAAATCCTGTCCATATCACACTCACCAAGACCTTTCATCATCATCCTTTCCATCCAGACCCTTTCAAATCCCAGAGTCCCAGAAAAATTCCTGAATGCCCCATGTCCCCCACCACGGGCTGGGCTGGGGGCTGCAGGCAACCCACCCAGGCAGGTGCAATGCTGGGTTGTCACCTGCCCCGGGACCAGGGGTGTCCTTGGGCTTCTCAGATTTAATTCCTCTGGACATCGCTGGGTCCACAGCTCTGCCATTGATAAGGAGCTGTCTGGGAGGGCTCGGCTGTGCTCTGGGACGTATCAGTTCTGTGCTGGGGTTTGGAGGCTGTAGTGGGGGTATCCTCCACACCCCATTGTGGCATCCAGCTGCCCATACTCACCTGCCCCACCTTGCCAGCTTTAACAATCTTCTGTGAGTATTTCTGTCACCATCATCCCAAAAAAATGTCTAAGAGAGGTTGGTGTCTCCAGATCCTGCCACTGTCAGGACTCTCCAGTACCAGTACCGTCAGCACCATCTCCAGCATCTCCCCACCAGTACCCAGTGGCCCAAATTTTCCCACTATGTCATGTGTCCTGCCCCCTGCTAAAGGCTGAGCTGCTTCTCCATGTTTTCCTAACCCTGGGCTGGGACCTTTTGGGTGGCTCTGGAGGGAGATTCTCAGCCTGGTCTGCAGCAGGAACTGCATGGCTTGTCTGGCTCTGCTCAGCAGTAATGAGATGCTAATGAGCCTGGGCTGCACCCAAGGGGGCGAGAACCAGTGTCCTGGGTACGTGAACATTATGTGGGAGGAAAAAGGCAAGTCCAAGACAGAAAGAGACCAATAGTGCGAAGAGCTGTCATTTATTGTGCAAGAATGGCAGCAACGTGCTTCGAGCACCAATTTGCGAGCAAAGAGTTTCCAGGAGAGTCCTCAGCTCTGCAGGGACTGCAGGGGTGGGCTGCAAACACAGCTCAGTGGGCTAAGCCTCCGGGAAGATGAGGAAGCCAGAGAAGATGCTGTCAGACCCTTCCAGCCCCACCAGGGAGTTCTTCTCCGTTGGCTCCAGCCAGACAGACTCGTTCATGGCCATCTTGAGGACCACGCCGCCCGTGGTGACCTGGAAACTGCTGTGCACAAAGTCACAGAAGGTCACCACCCTGTCACCCTTGCTGCCACCCCGGCCCTTTTTGATGTTGAGGCACAGGTTGCCCCGGGAGGTGACGTGGTAGGTGAAGTAGTAGGTGCCAGGCACGCGGCAGGTGAAGCGGCCGTAGCGGTTCTCGTAGTGCCCGTTCTCGTTGGTGATGATGCGGTCGAAGCGGACGGGCTGCTCCCGGCGGGGGTAGGAGCTGATGCTCCTGGCAGCGGAGAACGCGGACTTGAAGGTGACCTTGTAGTCACCAGGCTCCCCCACGGGGCCAGGCGGTCCACTGACACCTGGTAAGCCAATTTGACCTGGGGTGCCCATGGGACCGACCTTTCCAGGATACCCCGGTAGTCCTGGGTCTCCCTTCTCCCCTCTGTCTGCTGCACCCTGGCCAGGGGGTCCTAGGAAAGAGGAAGAAGAGTCATTGTGATCAAGCTGAGCCCCATTTGTCCCCAGAGGGAGCATGGGCAAGGGAACATGTGCTTGGTGTGGGTCAGTGGAGACCCCTGCCCAACAGGTGTGACACACCTTGCTGTAATCCCCCTCCCTCCCCAGGTTCCTTGGGGTGCTCCCTCACTCCCACCTGACCTCAGAGAACTGATGGAAATGAGCTGCTTTCCCAGGACCATGTGCCTGGCACTGTCTTTCCCTGCTCTTGGCATTCACAAGACAATGTTTTACCCACCTGCAGCCTCTTCCTTACCTTGCTCACCCTTTGGGCCGTTCTCCCCATCCCTGCCATCGCTGCCAGGCTGTCCTGGCAATCCTGGGATGCCTGGGATGGTGCCGTAGGTCCTGCAGAGCGTGGCACTGGCAAGCTGCCCTCCAGCCAGGCAGATCAGCATGGTCCACACGGTCCACATCTGTGGGAGCATGGAACGGTGTCGGGGAGCTTTCCTGGGTGGTGGGAGGGCTTGGGGAGGCACTTCTGAAAGATGGTGACTGCAAGCAAGTCTGGGTAATACCATCAGGGAGGGAAAGCATGCTGCTGCAGAGCCAAATCCACTCTCCTGATGGCCCTGGAGCAAAGGACTCGACCCCTTGGGCAAGGCAGGGCTTGTCAGTCTCTTGTCACTCTTAATCCCCAGTTTACAAGTGCCCACAGTTTCAGCCACATGAGTACTTGGGACAGGTTATCCATCAGCATGTCTGAGGGACAGCACTAGTCCTTGAAGATGGCAATGAACCCCCAAACCTCCCTCCTCCATCCCACAGGCTCCCTTTGTGTCCGGTCCCGCAGCTGCTCCATCCCAGAGGCATTTCTGTATCTAACAAGCCTTACTGGGACAGTCATCTGGGCTTCCATCCCTGGGGTCTCACCTTCTTCCTGCCCTCCCTGCCCAATTCCTTCCCCCAGATCCTGGTGTGGGCACGTAGACAAGGACTGGGCATTTGGGGGCTGTATCTGGACATCACATCACCCCAGCCACAACTCCCTCACCTCAGGTGGATTTTCCCAGCGCTGAAGCTCTGGTGCCAGCAGGACAAAAGGTTGGTGAATTGGATCCTTCAGCCACAGCAGCTCTGATTTGGGTGCAGCAGGCACAAGGACTGATCCACAGGCTCCCAGCCCAGGGCCATCAGAAGACAAGAGCTTCTCAGGGCAGGAGAGCACCCCCAGGGCACCTTCCAGACTGATACATCTTTCAGTTCCTGATCACCCTTCTGGAACTCCACCATCTCTACTTTTATGTTTTCCTTCTTCCAGGTGTAGCAGGAGGGTCAGGGTCCCATCAGGGACCTCCACCACCCCCAGCCCAGCACCTCCACCCCCCATTTCTGTTCTGCCCCAGGGCACAGGGAAGTGCCAGCAACACAGGTGACTGTCACCCTGCCGGAGCTGGGTTCCCCACATGCTCCTGCCTGCGGGGGGAACCTTGGGCTCAGTCTTGCTCTTACCTTGGGCTCCTTGTTGCTCGGGTGGGGAGATGGAGCAGGACACACCAGCGTCCTGCTTGGAAATGCCTGTGAGAAGAAGCAGAAGTTTGCTGCAAGGTTATTGTGAAAGGATCTGGGAAACATCCCCTTTTTATCTTTAGCTCCCGCCCTTTTTCCGTGGCAGTTTCATATCCTCCACAAATGCTGTTGTCAGCTGAGCAGAGCAAGCCATCCCCAAATAGCACCCTGAGCCCCTCCAGCCACAGCTCTGCCCTGCAGGGTCCCTGGGTCCTGCTCAGAGGTGCTTGCTATGGGGAATGCTGTCGGGAGCTCCAGACAAGTTTGGGGTAACCCATCAGGGCTGCAGAGTTGTGCATGCACTCAGCCAGCACCCCTCAGGCTGCTCCGCACACTTCCAGCTCCACAGTCCCAGGGGATGCTGCAGGGTCTCAGCATCCATCACCTCGAGCCCGTGCCCCTGACTCTCCTGAATGCTGTGCATGGGAAGTGATTTTACCCTGTGGGAAAAGCATTCCCGGTCCTGCCCTGGCTACTGCCTTGTGGAGGCAAAGCACAGGACGTTTGGAGAGGTGACCTCCTCTTCCACCCTGCAGTGTGTGACACCAGGAGAAATTCCTGCTGGGTTTTGGTGGGCTCTGCAGCCTCCACAACCACGAGCTCCTTTGGTCTGGCTCAGGAACGCCAGAGTGCTTTCCCTGCCCCATCCTGGTAGGGACCCCAGGGACATCCCAGCCATGATGTTGGGGTTTCCTTTGCAGTCTGTGCCCCCGTGAGGCTGGATTGCTTTGGAGGGAAGGGGACTATCGGGGCCCTGCTTGGAGGAGTCTTGGTGCCCTCCTGGTACGGGCTGTGTAGGGGCATGGGAGCCATCTTGTTCCTGCAGCAGCCAGGGGTCCCACCCCCGTGCAAAGTCGAGTGTGGGTGGGGTGAGATGGTCTCTGATGCTGAGCACGGCCGAGAGAGTGAGGCTTGGGGACACGCTGATGGCACACAGATGGCTGGGTGTCACATGCACATCTGTGCACACCACAGAGGTAGGACATGGAGGAAACAACACACTACACCAGGTGCACTGGGGAAGGTTTTATTGACACTTTCCACAGCCAGGTCATGGCAAAGGGGTTGTTGCCACCTGTGCCAGGACACAGCTGAACCTGGGGCAGCCCAGGTGGGGAGGGGAGAATTGCAGAGAGACCTCTGAGGTAATGTGGGGTTATCAGGGGGGATGCACGTGGCAGTGCCAGCAGGACCAGGAGCTCGGCACCATCACTCTGGGTGCAGATGCATCCAGATGTGCCTGTTCCCCCTGTGCAGCAGCTACCAGTGCTCAGCCCCCAGACCCAGGGGGTGGGTCTGGCTGCTGGGGTTGTCCCCCTCCCTGCAGAGAAACTGGGAGTGTCAGGAAGAGCTCAGCAGCGAGCAATGTGCTCAGGGCAGGTAGAAGCGGTCGGGGTGCTGGGGTGGGCTCTGCTGATCCTCTAGTCCGGGAAGAGCAGGAACCCTGAGAAGACGCTGTCGGAGTTGGCAATGCCCACCATGCCATTGTAGTCGTTCACTCCCAGCCACACCTCGTCCGCAGCAGCCAGGTGGAGCAGCGCCCCCCCCGAGCTGACCTGCATGCTGTTGGTCTTGTGGTCGCAGAAGCTGGCCATCATCCTCTGGTTCTTGTGCAGGATGACGCAGAGGTTGGCTGTGTGGGAGGTGTGGAAGACGAAGTAGTAGACCCCGGGGAGCCTGCAGGTGAACTTGCCCGTGGTGGTGTCGTAGTCGTGGTTGGCGTTGGTGATGACGTTGTTGAAAACCACGGGGACGTTCCTCGAGGGGTACTGGCTGGTCTGCCTCGTCACTGAGAACGCTGACTGGTGCTTCTGCTTGGAGCTGCCTGGCATTCCCGGGGGTCCGGCCATGCCCTTAATCCCAGGGAGTCCCCTCGCACCAGGGGCCCCAGGGGGGCCAGGCTTGCCTGGAGCGCCAGGGAGGCCCGGTTCCCCTTTCATGCCCTTGGGCCCTAGCTGTGTAGAAGAAGCTGGGAGACCTGTGGGTTGGTGAGGGGTGAAAGGGAGTCAGTGTCAATGGCAGGGTGTAGGGAGAAGCTTTTCTAGCTCCTTCCCTTGGGCAGGAGAGTGCTGTTGCCTCTCTCCACCTGACCACAGAGGATGCTCTCCACAGCCTGCAAACCAAGGCACACCAGCCATGGAGGACTCGGTGCCCCCTGCAACAGCCCATGTGGTTTCCCTCCTTGCTCACTCACCTGGCTCCCCTTTGGCTCCCTTCAGCCCATCCCGGCCATCCCTGCCTGGTATACCCGGCATGCCTGGCAGGCCTGGAGCTCCATAGCAGCTGTGAGAGTCTTTTACAGTCGCCGCAGAGCCCAGATTCAGGAGGAGGAGGATGAGGGCCAGGCAGAGCTGCTCCCAGAATCTCTTCTCCATTTTGGTGTTCTGTAGCTTGGAAAGGGAAAGAAAGTGCTGGAGTGAGGGACCATGGTAGGATGGCTTCCAGGACATGGAGAAAAGGAGACTGGATGCACCAGGAACACCTGGCTGCCATGGGTGTGTCCTCAGTGTCCCACCCGTACACCCTGCAGGGCAGTGGGGAGGTGGATATGTGGAGATGGGCCCTGGGCTCATGTCCAGCCCCAGGGCAGCCCCTGATGGCACAGGGAGGGTTGGACTTTCAGTCTGAATGGAGCCATGAGGTCTGTGGTACCCATGGCCAGCCCCAAGCCCATGGTCAGCCCCAAGCCCTCCGAGTCCAGTGTCCCCAAACCCTGGAGATGCACATGCCATTGCAGGCTGTCACCCCGCACTGCACTGAGGCTGGACCTCCCCGCACACAGCTGATCTCCCTTCTCCTCCAGCAGCAGCCCGACTGTCCTGGCTCTGTCCATCAGGAGCAATCCCTCCATCAGCTGGTGCATCCTGTCTCCATGACATGAGTGCAGCCGGGCGGTGCCTCTGTCTCCTTCCTCTCCTCTTCCTCCTCCTCCTCTCCCATCCACGTCTTTCTCTCATTCTCCCCCTCTCCAGCACCGTGCCATGCTGCTGGACCCCCAGTCTCACCCTTGAGACATGGACCCTGCAGCACCTCTTACCTCTGCTGGGGACCCGTGCTGCTAGTCCCGCTGGCCGCGCGGTCACTGCCGACACAGCATGGTCACTGCCAGCACAGCGTGGTAGGGCGGCTCCCTGACACCCTTGTGGAGGAAGTCACAGAGTTAGGAAAGGGCAAAGGGCCCTTAGGAACACAGAACCCCCAGCTGTTCCCACCCAAATTTCACATCCTCCTGCCTGATGGTTTCTGCTGAGCCAGCACTTTCTTGGCTGTCCAGAGAAACTTGTGCTGGTGCCAGTGCAACAGGAAGGGCTGGAAGGACAGAGGTGGGACACAGCTCAAAGAGACGTGGCACAACCCCCCCAGCCACTGCAGGGAGTAGCCCTTCCCAAAACCCCTGCTCTCCCTCTTGCTTCCCTTGTTCCTGAGCAGAAGGGCAGCTTGGGAGCAGAGCCTCAGGCCGACTCCAGTGGGCTGGAGATGCCTGTGGCACTGAAGGGCTGCTGCAAGGTCACTGCCTGGCTCTCACAGAAGATGCTGCACCCCTAAATGGGACTGGAGAACGTTTCCCCTTGAGAGTTTCTGATCTGCACCTTTCCCCACGCCCCACCAGTTCTGCTGGGTGCTGGACTCGGTGAGGCCCTGAGATCCCTCACTGGGGTGCTGCTCCTCACAGGTGACCCAGCCTCCTCCTCACTGCTCCAGGAACGGGGATATTTGAGTGTCCAGCGTTTGTGGAGCAGCTCTCCTGAGGAACAGTGCCAGGGTATGGCATCTGATGCTTCCTGACCAGCCCAGCCTGCTGTACCTCCCTCTCATGTCACCCCAAAACCCTCACAGCTCCACCACCATGACCCCACAACCCCATCAGTGCCCCAATGTCCCTGTCCCTCCTTGCTGTAATGCCAGAGGACCACAGCTGCCCTTTGCCTTCCTGGGAGAGTTTGGGTGCTGACATGGGACAATATGGGCGAGATGCAGGATCTGCTGCCTGTGTTTTCCCCTGCAGGACAGCTACCCTGGGCTCAGCAGAGATGGACACACATAGGCCTTCCCCAGAGGTTTCTTATTCCTCCTTGGAAGTGTCAGCTCTGACTGGACACTCCATCCCCTCCTGTCCTTCTGCCTTTGCAGTGCCAGGAACAAGATGAAATCACTTCTCTCCCTTGGGCAGCTTGGGAAGGGGTCCAGGATATTGATGGTTTGGGGAAGATGCATGACTAGAAAAGAAAACTCAAGGAGCAGTGGTAGAAGAAGCGTTTATTTATACTGATGGGGAGGATGTGACAGGATGCATCCCAGTGCCAGGAAGACTTTTGCTGTGGTTAGTGGAGCAGAAGCAGTGGCAGGATGTGATTTCCCACTCAGGAGCAAAGAGCCATAGCTGGTGACAACTGGGAGTGGAGCTTGAGTGCCCAGGAGGAGAAAGGGATGAGAGCCCACAGCCTCCAGGACAGTGCGGGCAGGCTCAGTGTGGTGGTGACTGCTGCAGTGGTGGCCCACAGCTTGGCCAGTCATGACATTGGCGGAAGCACAGGACACACCTGGATGCTCAGTTTGGGACAATCCCCATGTGTTGTTGGCACTAAAGCATCCCACACACCCACAGGGGAACAGCCAGGCAGGCAGACATCCCACGATGCTGTGGGAGTCCCTCAGGCTGTCTCTGGGGACACCAGGAACCCGCTGAAGATGCTGTCGGCCTCAGAGCCGCTGTAAATGGAGCTGCCCCGGGCAGGGTCGGTGGTCAGGGACACCTGGTCACCCACGGCCAGGCTGAGCACGCTGCTGCCCGAATTCACCTGCAGGATGCCGTGGCTGTTGTTGTCGCAGAAGCTGACCACGCGCAGCCCGTTCTTGGTGATGCTCAGACACAGGTCCCCGCTGGACACCACCTGGTAGGCGAAGTAGTAGAGCCCGGGAACACTGCAGGTGAACTTCCCGGTCTGGGGACTGTAGGAGTTCTCCTGGTTGGTGATGATCCTGTCAAACACCACCGTCGTGCCCATGCGTGGCGGGGACAGCCTGGAGGCAGAGAAGGCAGGACGCGGGTGCTCCAAAATGTTGCCAGCTGTCCCTTTCTGCCCCGGCAGCCCTGGCAGCCCTGGAATCCCCATAGGGCCGGGCATGCCAGGTAGGCCACTCACGCCTGGCAAGCCAGGAGGCCCTGGTTCGCCTGCATCCCCTTTGGGTCCTTTGGTGCCTGTGCTTGGCACTGGTCTCCCTGGGGAGAAGTGGGGAAGAGAAGGAGTTCATGCACATCTGGCATCTCCTGAGCTGCTTCCACAGCCCGGGATGCTCCTATCAAGAGGCTCCCAAACCGCCTGCACCCACCATCCTTGGCTTCCTCTTACCTGGCTCTCCCATGTCACCCTTCTGCCCTGGCCTCCCATCACGGCCAGGGGCTCCAGGGGAGCCATTCTTGCCATCTGGTGCCTTACACACTCCGTCCTCCAGCAGGACCATGCCCAGCACTGCTGCCAGAGTGCCGGCTGCCAGCAAGAATCTGGGTTGCATCCTGCCTCCTGCGGCACAGGCAAACACACAGATGAACCTTGGTCACAGATAACGCAGGTGCCCTCATCAGATGCATCCACAGATCGACTGCATTGTCCAGTACAGATAACCAGACACCACATGCAGTGGTGGAAATAACTTCCTGGAAGGGTTTTGAGGCTGTTTCCTCGTGTGATCTGAAATCACTGATGTTACTGAAAATCTCTGGCATGCCCATGGCAGGGCTGTGGGATTGAAAAGCCTAGGACGCGGAGCATGGTACAAACCTTTTGCTACATGTCCTGGGCATGGGTGGGGGCACCTCAGATGCCTGTAGAGGAGGTTTATTCCAGTTTTGGGGCAGATGCACTGCTGTGGGGGGCAGTGGTCCCATGGGACAGAGAGCACAAGGGAGGAAAGGATGCAAAGACACATGACAGGGGTAAATAGGAAAGGGAAAAATGGCAAATGGAATCCGAACCTCCAACACGCAGGGCTGGGAGAGAGGACACCGACCTATCCCAAAACCTGAGGTTCTCAGCCTAGGACAAGTCTGCAGAGCCCAGTCATGTCCACAACCACACAGAGCAAGGACAGGTTCCTGCAGCTCCCTCTCTTCCCCCTGCCATCATCTTCTCCCTGTTTTCCTACTTTGAACCCTTGGGGAGGGGGAAGTGAAGAAAGGAGGAGGACATGGAGCAAGGACTGGAAAGTGGTGGCAGGAGAGGAGAGTGTCCCCAGCTGTTGTGGTGACTTACCTTGGTGCAGGGGCTGAAGGCAGCAGTGTAAGCAGCAGCTCGGTTTGCTGGAAGCTCTTCTCTGGGAGTAGGAAGGAAGAGGAGAGGAGTGGGATTGATGAACTTGCATGCACTGTGGTTTGCCTGGTTGGAGAAGGGATGTGTTGAGTTTCATTTTCTCTCTATGGGAAAGAAACTTGTTCCCCTTTCCACGCTTGACTCTGGCTTTACTGGAAACAGCATGGTCAGCAAAAGTGCAGCACCGCTGGGTGCCCGGCCTGGCCCAGCAGCACAGTCCCCACTGTGGTGACAGGCACAAAGCAACATGACTGGAGGACGCCCACAGGCTGCTGAGATGGCAGGAGGGGACAGGGGATGGAAGCACCAGGTGCCACAGCCACCCAAGGGATGCTCGGGGCAGCCCAGGGATCACCCTTGGAGGCTTCTGCTCTGGGTGATGGGTGGTGTGTGTCTGTCACTGGTACCCAGCTTTGGCACGGTGCTGCTGGGTGCTGGGTGCTGACCCCTCCAGGTGCCCATCTTGGCACTGCACTCTGATGGAGCAGGGTCCAGCAAAGGGATCATCAGTGCCTGTATGGCTCAGCTGGGCCTTGAGTATTTAGGTTGTATATCAGGAAAAGGTTCTTCCCCCAGAGGGTGCTGGGCACTGCCCAGGCTCCCCAGGGAATGGGCACGGCCCCGAGGCTGCCAGAGCTCCAGGAGGCTCCAGGAGCATTTGGACAATGCTCTCCGGCACAGGGTGGGATTGCTGGGGTGTCCTGAGCAGGGCCAGGAGTGGGACTGATGATCCCTGGGGGTTTCTTCCAACTCAGGATAGTCCATGGTCCAAAGATCTCCTTCCTGCTGCCCTGCTTCAGTGCTCTGGGGACCTGGTGTCTGTAGTAGAGTGGGAGAAGATGATGGTGTCTGGCACTGATGATGGTCTCAGTCCCCTTTGGGTGGCTGTGCCTTGCACCAGCCAAATCCGGGCAACCCCAGGAGCTGTGTGTGGCCTTGAGATCTGCCAAGTGAAACACCAGCACCTCCTATCACTGAGTGCAGGGAGTGAGTCCAGGGGTGCACATTCAGCTCTGCTAAAAAAGAGCCCCAAAGCGCCACTAGTCCCCAAACCCCATCACACCAGGGATGGGAGGTGCCACAGTGACTCCAGCAGGTGAACATCCTTGGGACCCTGAGGACCAGCCAGGCCACCCCATAGGGGACACAGTGGGCAGTGAGGAGGAGCCTTCTCATCCATATCCCCTTGAGTGTCCTTTCAGGAGTCCTGTGGCAGCTGCCCCGACCTTCATGAGGAAGAGTCCCCAGAGCTGAAGCTGGGGCTCACGGGAGGACATCCAAGGAAAGAGGGTGGTAAGCAGGCCTGGGATTAGGGTGACTCCAAAGTCAAGCGGGGTTGGCAAACCCCCTATTCCCCCTGCCTTCTGCTTCCTGCATTCCCAAGGAAGGTGTTGCATCATTTCCAAAACGGCTGAAAAAGGCAATGACCAAAACTCAATCCAGAGACCTTTGCCAACAGACATCTGTCACTCAGTTGGTCTTTAATTCATTGACTAGATGACCACTTAATGCAATATACTACACATTTTTAATCAAAATGTCACCCCATAATAAATCAGATGCCCAGAAGAAATGTGATTTTATTTTATCAGCAGAGTTCCCCTATCAACTTGACCTGTAACCGTGTCAAGACAAGATGACAGGTGAGTTTGAAAGGACCTACCTTCCACCAAATGGTGCTTCTGGACAGTAATTGTATTTCTGTCCTATTGCCCTTTCTTAATATACAGCCCAAATGAGACCACTCCATCATTTCATCCAGCATTGATTGATGGCTGTGTCCTCATGCTCTGTGTCCTTTGTCTTCTGCTGTCCCCTTAACCCTATTTAAATGCTGTGCGTTTCCAGCATCTCCTGGAAGCTGGTGTTGGTCTGGGTGTTACCTCCTCCAGGTCCATGAGATTTCTGAGAAGTGTTTATCCCCACTCACTTGACTTCCAGAGTTGCTGTGGTCAAGCCAAGCCTTCCTCTCCCATCCTCTGAGCATCTCATCCTCCTCCTCCTCTGGATCTGCAGCTGGGACATCCTAGACTGGTTTGGGTTGGAAAGGACCTCAAAGCTCATCCAGTTCCACCCCTGCCACGGGCAGGGACACCTTCCACATCCAACCTGGCCTTGGACACTTCCAGGGATCCAGGGGCAGCCACAGCTTCTCTGGGCCACCTGCGCCAGGGCCCCCCACGCTCACAGGGAAGGATTTGTCCCCCGCATCCCCTCTGACCCTGACCTCTGGCAGTGGGAAGCCATTAACAGTGACAGCCGTGGCTCCAGAGGTGCCGGCTGCAGGGAGCCAGGCGTGAGCCATTCCGGAGGCTTCTGCACACCGCAATTTCCAGCACGAAAATGTCCCCAGCCTGGCACGCCCCGGTCCTTCCCCCTCGCACCGCCGGGAGCAGGGCAGTGCGGCCGGCCCGGCAGCGAGGGGACTGCCACGAGATGGCACTGCTGCCTCAGCCACGCTCGGTGTCCCCTGCCCGCCAGCACCGCCCTGTTCTGCGGGACGGGAGGAGCCGCAGTGTCCCCAGCGCTCCCACCGCATGTCCCTCTGCAGAGCTCCCGCTCGGACACCTGTGCCAGCACCCCGCGGTCACACGGGATATCCCGGGATAGCCCATGTCCCCAGCGGCCCCAAACAGCCTGTCTCCAGCCCGGGGGCAGTGCGGCCCTCCGTGACACTGGCGGACGAGAGGGGTTGGCTCGGTGAGGACCAGGCCGTGGCGGAGGTGCCGGGTTTCGTACGGCCCTGCTGGGTTCTCCCTGTGGGGCGGGTCCAGAAGCCCTCCAGCAGCACCACGGGCAGGCTTCAGCATGGAGCAGGGGCTGGGACAATGCGGGGGACCCCTAGATGACATGGAGTGGGGCCAGGCCCAATACAGAGGTTACCTGGAACAGCCAGAGGATGTAGATGCTCCGCGGAGCCCCAAGTGCCACAAAATCATCCCCAAAGAGGATGGTGCACTGGTATTTGGGGAACCTGAGCTCTCAGGTGAGCATCCACATGATTTAGGGCACCTGTTATGGCCTCTTGGTTCTGCTGCACACCCAGGAACTCTGCTCCAGATGATTTTTACCCCGAGCACCCCTCCTCCTTTCAGCATGGGCCACGGGGCAGCTCCTTCACCTCCGGCTGCCCTCCCAGCTCGGGGTGCCAGGCAGGACGGGTCAGTGCCCTCCCAGCCCTGCAGCCCTTCATGGAAGGGAAGTGACCCCTGCACAGCCTCCCCACGTCCCCGGTGCCTGCAGGCACACACAAGCTGCTGACAGCACACAACAGGGAGGGATGCTGCTGCGCTGCCTTCCCTGCTGGGGATCCCCGGGGTGCCGAGCCTGCCAGGCAGGAGCTGCCAGAGGAGGATAAAGCAGACAGCTGGCACTTACCTGTCACTGAACAGGAGGCAGTGATGGAGATCAGCAGTGCTGGCAGGTACCACACACCCCTCTGCTGCCAGTCACCAGCATCCCAGTCGGCCACCTGCACCCACTGGGAGGTGAGGGCAGCTCACAGCATCCACCTTTCTGCAGCCACTGGTGGCTTAATGGTGCCTGAATAACCACCCAGATGGATGTTGCAGCTGTTGAGCTGGGCTGTCCCAAATAGAATCAGAGAATCGCGGAGGCATAAAGTTTGGAAAAGCCCTCTAAGGTCTTGGAGTCCAAACATTAACCCACCACTGCCAGGTCCATCACTGAACCATGCCCCCAAGTGCCACATCCTCATGTCTCTTAAATCCCTCCAGGGTGGGTGACTCCACCACTGCCCTGGGCAGCTGTGCCAGTGCCTGACAGCCCTTTCAGTGAAGGAATTTTCCCAAATATCCAACCTAAACCTCCCCTGGCACAACTTGAGGCTTTTTCCTCTTGTCCTGTCACTTGTTACCTGGGAGAAGAAACCAACCCCCACCTGGATCCATCCTCCTGTCAGGGTCTTGTGGAGAAAGATGGTGCCCTGGAAGGATTTAGAGAGATGTCAGGTGAAAATCGGGCTGCAAAGCCACTTGCCACACTGTGTAACACTGGGTGGCACACTGCCACACGTCTGAAATGCTTTAACTGCTGTCCCAGGAGATATGTTATTCCTATGATGGATGCTTGCACAGAGCAGGTGTGAGGAATAAACACAGGTATGTGGTTTAAGAGCCAGGATTTCAGGCTCCAGCCCTTGCTGGCTGCCTCCTGTCATTGATGCACATCTCTGTTGGCTCATGGGACGAGAGGAGATAGATGAGTGCTGAGCAGCCCTGGGCAATGCTGGGAAAGCTTGTCCCATCCCTCTCTCTCTTGTTCCCTGTTAAGGATGTCAGGGCTTGTCATTATTCAACATCTATTGGTTAATTTGGCTGATTGTTCCCCATTCTTTAATGTATCCGTTATTTATTTATTCTCTGGTGTAACAAGCAGTTCCAGATTGATCACTTTGGCATGTAAATGAGCTGCTCTAGTGCTTGTCACTGAAATTTGTAGATTGGGGGAGTTTGCAATCAAACACAGCCGGAATCTAAATTACAGCATTTCAGCAATAATAGCAGGGAGAAGACAGGAAGGATGTGCCATAAATAAGATGGTATCAGAGCAGGGTGCCCCGAGCTGTGCTGACAACACACCAGAGCCCCAGGGTGAGCAGCAGGAGTCCCTGCCCTGCAGAGCTGAGCTGTCCTGGCAGGGCTGGCTCATTCCCTGGGGGAGAAGGGCAAAGGAAGCAAAAGGCTTTTGGGAATGGTAGGGCCTGGCTGGGGACCAAGGGCTGCTCACACTGGTCTCTGAAGAGCCAGAAAATGTTCACAGGACTACAGGCTGCAGGGAGCCTCTGGACTCTTGTATAGGATACTGATTTGATTGCCACCATGGATCATGTTTGGCATCTTCCCATCCCCATCAAAAGTCAATGGACGCATCCAGGATGAGATTCTGTCCATCCCAAGGTCAGTAAGAAAGATCACACCAGGTAAGTAAGCAATCAAAGTGCCCTAGGCCTTCCTGCAGGCAGTGGGCACGGCTGGGTGGGATCAGGGAGCCAACCTGGACCTTTGCAACATCTGGGTAGAAGAGCCTGTACCCCTCCATGCCAGGGCATCCCTGGAACGAAGTCCCACCAGAGAAGAGTGGTGTCCAGCAGGCACAGCGTTGTGGATCCCAGCAGAGCTGCAGAAAGGACCTCAGGGATCCCCAGCCCAGCTCCCTGCTCATGGCAGGACTATTCCAGCATTAGATCAGGGAGGAAGTGGCCTTTCCTACCTGAGTCTGGAAACTCCCCAAGGACAGAGATCCCCATCACTCCAGTGACCTGTCTTAGAGCTGGACCACACTCAGGTGAAGAAATGTTTCCTGATGTCTATCCCAAATCTCTGAAGGTCCCCTGTGTGCCCACCATCCCCAGTTATGTCATTTGGCATCACTGAGATGTGTTTGGCTCTGTTTCCTTGCAATTGCTCCCAAGCAGCTGCAGCAGAGATCAGCTCCCACCTCACCCCCCCCTTCCCCTGGCTGACAGTGAGGTGGCCTCCCCACTGCTGATCACAAGGATGAACAATTTCCCTTGACTTGGCCACAGTCCCCGCGATGCAGCAGTTCAGCTCGTCTGTGCTTTGTTCACATTCAGCCTAGTGCCCGCTGATTCCCACCCCAACCCCTTCCCTACTCCAGCAGTGAGTCCTGAGCCTGCTCACCCCTCAAGGAGAGTCCACGGTATCTCCTAAACACTCCTAAAGGTTTAAAAATAGCTTGAAGTGCCATTTTTACAAGGCAACCAAAAAAAAAAAATCCCAGTTCTTGTCCTTCCTTTCCCTCTTGGCTTTATGCTACAGGTTCAGAAGATGAGGCTCTGAGACATGGTGGACATCCTGGACGTGGTGGGATTCCTTCCAAATCCCCTGCGATGGCCATGCTGGAGGGGAGGCACAGGGTGCCCCTCTCTGGGCTGTGTGTTTTGGTGCCTCAGTTCTGGTTCTGTGGGGTTTGTGCTCTTTTGGGGCCATTAGGCCATGGCAAGACCATCAGGCAGGGCTATGCTCATCCCAATGGATTGGGAACCACCAGGCACTGGTTTGTAGCAATGTTGTGCTTCCCCAATGGGCTGAGATGAGCAGCACAGATCCTTCCTGCACCCTGCGCCCAGACAGATCCCGACAGCTACCGGAGCATCGTGCACCATTCCCACACTTATCTCCATGCCGTGACCTGCTTCCCCTGACATCAGGCTTTGAAATTGGACTGGAAGTTTCCTGCAGGTAAGCGTCGGTGTTAAGTGGGTCATGGCAGCTGGAGGTCTGTGCTGGCTGCAGCCGATTACACCTCATTTCTGTTAAAACTCACTTTCCACAGTGGCTGTTCTGGGAGCTCAGCTTCCCTCTACCTGACCTTGGCTGCCGGATCGATGTGAGCTCCCAGGCTCGCTTCTCACGTCTGCCCAATTTGGAGGGCGGCTGATTGCTGCTGCCGAGGCTCTGATTGCCTCTGCCCGCGGCCGGCGGGGCCCCGGCGTGTGCCTCAGGCTCCATCGGCCAGCCTGGCACTCAGCTTTCCCAAGGAATATCCCAGCAGGGCCCAGCACAGCTGACACGGACGTTTCCCAGGCAGGGAGGTACTAGGCTGGAGGCCACGATGCCTCCCCGTTCCTGGGCCCTGAAAGCTGGACACCTCGAGTGGAAGGAGTCCCTGCCCATGGCAGGGGGGTGGAATGAGGTGGTCTTTAAGGTTGCTTCCAATCCAAGCCATTCTGGGATTTGACGATCCTGGTCTGATGAACATAGACCTTCAACAGCTCTGATTTTGGCAGCTCTCTGGCTCTGTTCCCCAAGCAGAGGGCAGCAGTACCTGCATCCTCAATCCTGGGGTGGTCCACACGCATCCGACATCCTCTGAGGCACTTCTGTCCGCTCAACAGCCCCCTGCCCTCCGTGGACACATCCCAACCTCTCTGCTCCTGCCGTGAGCTCACCCTCCTGAACCACCTCCACTGCTTCCGACAAGGACACGGCCCCTTCCCAGCTTGGACAGACATTTCCACTTGCAGTGGCATGAGCCACTCAGGATTCACTCCTGTCCACATCCTCTCCTGTATGCAGAGGTCAAACCCATGTCCTTGCTGCCAACTCAGAAGCAAACAAATCAACACCTCAGAGGCCACTCCAGACTCTTTGTGTGGGGGCAGTTGTGTGGCAGCCCCAGCACTGACTTCCTGGCCTGGAGTTATTCTTCACCTGGACTTTTAATTTCAGAGCTGCAATGAAGGATAGGAAGAATCCCAGCTTCTAATTAATTACTGACTTCCCCGTAATTGATGCAATTTATTGCCAGTGTGTCTGGTTCATTGCACTGTGGGGAAGGTCACTCTGAACATTGTTTTTCCAAACACCCCAGTGAGTGGCCCAAAGTCCTGAAACAGCTCCACACTTCAGATCCTGAGGGATGTTTGCACTGGTGGCAGAAGATGACTGTGATCCTGTGCCCTGTATATGTCACCAGAGTGGGGAACCACAGAGCATCCCAGAAGGCGGCTGCCTCTGGACAGTGGGTCCTGGTCCTCTGGATATTGGGAAGGAATTCTTCCCTGTGAGGGTGGGGAGGCCCTGGCACAGGGTGCCCAGAGAAGCTGTGGCTGCCCCTGGATCCCTGCAAGTGTCCAAGGCCAGGCTGGATGGGGCTTGGAGCACTCGGGGACAGTAGAAAGTGTCCCTGCCCATGGCAGGGGGTGGAACTGGATGAGCTTTAAGGTCCTCCCAACCCAAACCAGTCTGGGATTCTGAGATTCCATGATCTGATCTGGTGGACACAGAGGTCCCAGCAAGAGGCCAAGCACAAGCGATACATGCAGGACCCTACAGCTGGGCTTCATGTGGCATTTCATGTGACAAAAAGAGTGCATTTTTATTTCCAGGTCAGATTTATCCTGTAATGGGATGTATTTGTTTGCATTAGCCTTCATGAGGAGGATTCAGGAGCCTCGGGATGGGCAGAGGGATCTCTAAGGAGCTTTAATCCTTCCAGTAATCCCTGAATTTTTTTCAATTTAATTTATTAGGTCAGTCAAATGAAGCCTCTCATTTGCCACAATGGTACAAGGAGATTACAGTTTGTGCCTCCCATTCTCAGTCCTGAGCTGGATGGATCTCCCTAATTCCCTAAAAGCCCTCATTATTGGGATCTGTGTCTCTTCTCGAGGTGTCCTACACTGCTCTGATGTAGCACCCCCTGGGCAGAGCCACATCCTTGCACCTGGAGCTGGATGTGCCTTGCCAGGGCTTAAGAGGGGATTTACTGAGCCTTTCAAATTGTCTCCCACACTAATTAAAGACCAGGTTTCAGGTTCGGAACATGCACTTAAATAAACTGCAAAAGTGCATTTCATTAATCTTAATTAATGATTTAAATACTCGGAAGCCTCTGCTCGGCCCCGTGATTGATGGCAGCTCTGTCACCCTTCTTGGCATCCCTGCCTGCACAGTGGGGACAGGAACAAGGACCTGTCCCTTTGCCTGCTGCCTCCAGATCCAGGCTGGGCACCATTCTGGAAGGTTTTAGGTGCTTGATCAGAAAGTGAATGAGTGGCAATTCTTGTGCTAGACAGGACAACTCCCCCTGAATTTAAACTCGGTGCATTTGGGTCTGCAGCCACTGCAGCAGAGTGTGCCAATAGCCAGGGCTGGTGGAAAACAGGCTTCACAGACCACTGGAGGGAAGAGCTGGGCAAAGTGGGCAAGAAATTGTACTTCAGGCCCCTGCAAAGCACCGTCCACATCCCTGCAGGGCTTGGACAGCCCAGGGGGCACAAAGAGTGTTCAATGCCATTGCACTTGAGGTGGCACCAGGAGCATTTCCCAGTGCTAAGATGCTGAGGGAAGACCTTCCATCAGATGCACACATGGAGCTGTGCAGCTGCTCATGGAAACGTGAATTAAGGGGGGAAGGACCTTCCTGCATTGCCAGAAAGCTGCTGCTGAGTCTGAACCCAGGCTGCACCCTGGACCCACACCCTGCCTGCTCTCTGCCTGCTGGAGGAGCTCTGCCAAAGCGGCCCCCCCCATCCAGCTCCCGGGGAATTAGGGTAGAGATAAGTATCAATTCAGAGACCAAAGGATGTGAAAAAAGCTCGTTTGCACATCCACAAGGGCACACGAAGAGACACTGGCAGGAGGGGGAGCCCAAACACTACTCTGGGGCTACCCTGAGACTCTCCAAAGGAGAACCATCAGCTCACCAAATGTCCAGAAGCCATGGGGGGCACAGGGACACAGTGCCGGGTGGGAACCCAGATTGAGGACTCCCGAGGAACAGCCACCTTGTCCATGGTCCCTTCCAGAGCTCTCCCAGCAGAGCCATCTGTTGCAGTGCTGAGGTGTGAAAATCATCATTGGAAGCAGCTCCCCAGATCACCTTTCGGACAAAGGATGTTGCTGCCCCGGGGTGTGAGACCCAACATGGGATGCAGGGTAAGAGCATTTTTTGACTTATGGATAACTGTGTGTCTGAGCCCAGCTGCTGGAGGGATCGATGCTGCACATACCTGTGAGTGTGTGTATTTATATTCTCTCTATTAGACCTGCATCCTGCCCAACCACAGGAGCAGCAGGATGGGGCTGTTTGGTGCTGTTGATGTTCATGTGGGTGCTCCGAGAGTCTGTCTGTGAGCTGTGTGGCCAGGCAGGTGTCCAGCTGTACAGTGACACAGGGATAGAGGTGTACCTGCAGCACAGGTGTGTGCTGGGAACACACATCTTCAACCTCACTGACAGAGCTGGGGACAGGCAGCTGCAGCAGCCTCACGTCACTCAGCTGCTGGATCCAGCACAGTATGCTCCCACTAACAAAAAACACTGAAGCCAACAATTTAGTGAATAAGAGATTGAGAACCAGCAAAGGAACTTCCCACACTTGTCTCTGCTGTGTCCCTGCTGCAGACCTTGAAGTGCTGCATCTCTGGGTGTGCAGACAAGAAGAGGAAAAAAGAACCTTTTCGGAGAGAACACCAAGAAACTCTGCCCATGATGTCATTCTTCCAGGAGATGAGCATCCTGCTGCTCCTCTGGGATGGCACCAGCTCAGTGTGTGACACGCAAAGCCTCTCTCTCAGCATCCCAGTTACTCTGTGGGTTGGAGCTGGAGGTGAGATACTGCTGTCTGCAGAACTGCAGTTGTACCTGCCTGAGTTTTCACTGAGACCTGGCTCATCAGCAGCAAAATCCTTGTTCCATCTCTGGCCATTCCCTTCTCCCAGACAAGAATCAGGAAGGGATGCTCCCTTGCTTTCAGGAACTCTGATAAAAATGTATTTTTTAAAGCTCCACTTCCCTAAGTGATGACATTAAGCACAATACTCAGTTTCTGCCTAAAAGAGGTGTATTTTTTTCCCATCTGGTGAAGGAAGAACCTCAAAAACATTATTAAAAGGCTATTGCCAGTTTAGACATCAAAAGCTGGGAGTGACAATCCAAAATCAATAATGGGTTTTTAATTCATACCTGATCTGAAGCTGGAATAGGTTTGGGGCAGAGCACATAGTTTACCAGCACCCCCAGGGTGACACTGAGAAGCATTTCTAAATTTCTGGGAGACTTAGGGACACTAGACTATGGATGTCATGTAGGGTGGCAGCATTTCCCTGGTGCCTCTGGGGTCCAGACATGTCCTGAGCAGCAGCTGTGACCATCTGTCAGCCCTGTCCTTCGGCTGGGTGGGGATGGGGACCCTTCCTTCGTGCTGTGCCTCAGGGCTGTGGCTCTGACAGCCTGGTCCCTAGGCTCTGCTGCAGCTCCTCACCCTTTATTAAATATCACACTTTGCTTCAGATGCTGATTAATTTCTAATCAAACCTTTTTGCCAGTGGCTGTCTCCAAGCCCCCAGGGCTGCATTGCTGAGGATCCTGTGTCCCTGGCACCTCTGAGGTGGCATTTCTGCTGTGCCCATGTGCCTCAGCTGTGCCCTCAGCAGAGCTATCAAACAGTCACGGAATCCAAGATCGGTTGGGGCGGGAAGCAAACTTAAAGCCCATCTTGTTCCATCCCCTGCCGTGGGCAGGGAAACCTTCCACTGCCCCAGGGTGCTCCAAGCCCCATCCAGCCTGGCCTTGGACACTTGCAGGGATCCAGGGGCAGCCACAGCTTCTCTGGGCACCCTGTGCCAGGGCCTCCCCACCCTCACAGGGAAGAATTTCTTCCCAATATTTAATCCAAATTTACCCTCCTGCTGCTTTCTCATCCAGCTCTACAGGGTCTCTGTGGGGTAGCAGCAGATGGGAACCACGACTGGGACATCCACCCAAGGGAAAGCTGGCCAGACTGCAGGCTGCAGGGAAGCACTCCGAGGTATCTGCCTTAACCAGACATCTCCCTTTTCATCACTGTTCCTGACATATTTGCACTGCCCTGTGCTCTCAGGTGGCCCTGCTGTGTGCATCCCCCACCCTGCAGGAAGGCTGCGGTCCTAAATGGTCATTCATAGGATGGTCCCATGAGAGGAACATGGGATCATCATGGATCAGGATGTTCAGTCCGGAGAAGTGAAGGAAGACCTCAGAGCCCCTTCCAGGGCCTAAAGGAGCTCCAGGAGCGCTGAAGAGGGACTGGGGACAAGGGATGGAGGCATAGGACACAGGGAATGGCTTCCCATTGCCAGAGGGAAGGGTTAAATGGGATATTGGGAAGGAATTGTTCCCTGTGAGGGTGGGGAGGCCCTGGCACAGGGTGCCCAGAGAAGCTGTGGCCACCCCTGGATCCCTGCAAGTGTTCAAGGCCAGGCTGGATGGGACTTGGAGCAACTTGGGACAGTGGAAGGTGTCCCTGCCCATGGCAGGGGGTGGCACTGGATGAGCTTTAAGCCCAAACCAGTCTGGGATTCTGTGATCCCTGCAAATGCAAATTCTTCCCCTCAGTGTCCTGGAACCAGGCTCTGGGAGGAGGAACTGCTGCTGCTGCCTGATCCTGCTTAGGGGGTGTGTTTGGATCAGAGTGAGGACAGATAAATCATCTGCATGCAAAGTGCTTTCCTTGTGCACAGCTGGCTCACATGGCAGATCCAGGAGTCAGGGAGCCAGGGGGGTTTATTATACCTGGGATTAGAGAAGTGTCTGACAAGTGCTTACTCTGAGCCAGCCAGAAGTAAAGGACCCCTGTGTGTGAGCAGCCACAGTGGGGAAAGGCACTGCTGGGACTGGCTTCCCTTGCAGACCCCAGGACTTGGCAGCACCGATGGGCCAGGGGCCAGAGAGCAGCTGGAGGATGAGGATGGTGCCTATGACACCTGCACACAGCTCCCAGCCTGGATGGGCTGTTGGTGACATGCATGGTAGGGCTGTGTCCCCTCTCTGTGCCTGCTGCGTGAGCACTGAGGCACTCACCTGCAGCCCCTTTCTGTCTCTCCCAAACCTCCTCACCTGCTGCCTGCACCCCTCCCTGCCTCCCTTCCCTGCACAGTAACTCCTGTGACAGATGCAGGCAACACCAGCCAGGGAGGAGAGCCAGCTCCAGCTGGGTGGAGGAGCTGGAAATAGCCTTTTGTTAACCATTTTGAGCAGTTCATTTGGAGATGTGTTTTGCCAGCAGAAACTTCAGCGTGCTGTTTATCTCTCTTAGGGGAAGGCTGTTATTAGTGCAAAATGAATCAGTGTGGATGCGGCTCCTCAGCAGCTCTGAGCCGGGGATGCAGCAGGAGGGATGCAGCAAGCACAGAGAGAGCCTTCAAAGTGCCATTATTAATTCATGCTCACATTCATTGGAAGAACACCTTCAATTGTGGCAAATTTGGCTGCTTTAGCCACTTGGTGCAAGGGGACAGAGGCTTGTGGGAAGGAGCTTTGTGAGTGCGGGTCCAGGTCTGGCCTGAAAAGCCAGAGTGGAGTGATACTGGTTTGACTGGGACCCTGGCAGGGATGGTGGCCTTCACATCCCACAATGTGCAGTTACTGGGCACGGAGGTGGAGTCATTTTGACCCTGTAGGCAGGGATGGCTCATGGACATGGATATTCACAGGACACCTCAGATCATCTCCTCCAGCCTTTTCAGCCTTCTTCAGCTCTCATTTCATGGATTGTAGCACATAAAAAAGGGGTTATTTAACACCCCTGTGCCCCCCAGCCCAGCCCCCCATCCTGTGGAGGCTGCATGGAGATTGCCACTCCATAGGTAGGGCATCCTGGTACCACGGATAGATCCTGGTCGTGTGCTAACCCCAATCCCTTGTCCCGTGACTAAGGGACGAGTGCCGGGCACAGCAGGAAGGCTGCATGTGTGTGATGGGAACGGGAGGCGTGGGAGGAGCTGCGGCACCCAGACACACAAACACTCTGTAAATACAGGTACAGCACAGACAGGCACCCCTCCCAGGCACAGATACACTACTTCCTGCTCTCTGGATTTGTCACTGAGGATTATAACTCAAAACAGGCTGGGTTTTTGTATTTTTTAATACAAAATGTGCCCCAGGGAAATGTGCCCACGACACTGAGCATGTTTGGCGCAGGTATTTCAGCAGCTGACCCACAGCTTGTCTTCCTGCCTGATTCCCAGCTGCTCTGCCAGCAAGCGTTGATGGACAAGCCTTGGAGAGAAAATTTAATGGCAGCCCAGGGATGCAGGCTTCCCAACACTGGAATTTGGAGAGGGGCAGGATTTTGGATAGTAGCAGCAGGGTGTCCGTGCCCAACCTCTCCAGGCCAGCCATGGAGGGCACCTCCCATGTGCTCTGTGCTTTGCTCCTTTTGCCTGGAGTATCACCCCAGCAGCACTGGGGATGATCCAGCCTGGTCCCCCACTTCCAGCAGCAACAGCAGCACTGCACATGGAAAGGGAGCAGCTTCTGGAAGATTTCCCCAAGGGTTGGTTAAGTGACACCAGAGCTGTCACAGGGGAGGGACAGCTGATCCCAGCCAAGACCAGAGTGATGCAGCTAAGAAGGGAAGGAGAAGAAGGAGGGAGTGGGAAACATCCTGCATTCCACTGGGGCTTAAACCTGCAGCCCCATAGACACAGGGCTGTGGGAACACACATGGGCCCTGTGAGAGGGGTCTCAGAGAGGAGGGAAGTTGATCAGAAAGGCTCAGACCCGTGGCTGCAGCAGCACTGGGCACAAGGAGATGCTCTGGACCCAGCAGAGCCAGGCTGTGGGGATGACAAACCCTCCCGAGAGCACAGGCTGATTGGAATATTTGCTTTGTTTTTCTGGCCTTTGCTGAGGTACTAATGAAGTGCTTTGAGGCACAGCAGCAGTGAAGGCATCTCCTCAGCACAGCGGTGTCTGCTGGAGGGGGCTGGTGCTGTGTGCTCAGTGTTGAGATCCATTATTTACAGCAGAGAGCCGAGTGTGCTCAGCTTCAAAAATGGCATTTCAACAGGGCCACAGGCAGGGTCACACGTGGGGAGGTCACACCTCGCACAGGGGCTGTGTCCTGGAGAGCAGGGCCCTTGAAAGAGGACTGCAGGGCACAGCACGCATCACAAAGGTGCTGTTGGTGTGGCCACCAGGGCAAATGAGGTGCTGGTGTGAGCAAGAGGTGCCACAGAGGGGGATGACCTCCCTGTCCTCGTGTCTGAATGAGGCCCTGGAAAGATGTGATGTGGCCGATGGCTTTCTCAGTGTCCAGCAGAGGATGTTTCTGGTGCTGTGCTGGACACTACAGGCAGATGGGCTGGTGAAGGTCTGGCATGAGTGACTTTATCATAAAGACAGACCCTCCAGACCCAGGCATATGCCAGGTACTGCCTGAGGTGTCACTTAGACACCAGGTCCACAGAGGTGTGATCTGAGACCCACTGCCCAGCTGTCCCATCACCACCAGCACCTCAGCCACAGCACAACCCGAGCAAAGCAGGTGCTCAGTCATAAAATGGTATCAAAACATAGTCAGGAAGAGGCTCAAGGACCTGGAACCAAAATGTGCCCAAGGGAACAAAACATACCATGTAAATATGGATGGTATGTTGATCTTCAAATCCATTTGCTCCTACAAACCACTGTGTTCTACTCACCCACTGCCACAGGTGATGTGAGCTCCTTCTGATCCCACTGCTCCTGCTCCATGTGCTGCCACCGTAACGGTTCGGGGGGTTCCGGAACCTCCAGTAAAAGGAGGATATGGACCTGTTGGAGAAAGAGAAAGGCCCAGAGAAAGGCCACAAAGATGTTCAGAGGGCTGGAGCCCCTCTGCTCTAGAGCCAGGCTGAGAGAGCTGGGTGTGTTCAGCCTGGAGAAGAGAAGGCTCCAGAGAGAGCTCAGAGCCCCTTCCAGGGCCTAAAAGGGCTCCAGGAGAGCTGGAGAGGGACTGGGGACAAGGGATGGAGGGACAGGACACAGGGAATGGCTTCAAATGGACAGAGGGCAGGGATGGATGAGATATTGGGAAGGAATTGCTCCCTGTGAGGGCAGTGAGGCCCTGGCACAGGGTGCCCAGAGAAGCTGTGGCTGCCCCTGGATCCCTGGAAGTGTCCAAGGCCAGGTTGGACGGGGCTTGGAACACCCTGGGCTAGTGAAAGGTGTCCCTGCCCATGGCAGGGGGTGGAATGGGAGCTTTAAGGTCCCTTCCAACCCAAACCAGGCTGGGATTCTCTGATTCCTGGTCCAGAGCAGAGAGTGGACAGGATGGGTGAGGTGAGGAGACCAAAGAGGCAGGAGTGAGGGCAGGAAGTGAGGGCAGGGGACAGCATCACTTGATCCCTGTGGCTGGATGGATGCAGGGGTGCAGGCCATGCAGGGAAATTTCTTCCTAACCCTTTATCTTTTGTGCAGCTGGAGGCCACGTGCTGTACTGGGTGCAGGGAAGCCATCGATGTGGCTGTTTGGGCCTGGAGCCCGCACTTAGGGTCAGGATGTCACCTCCAGGGAGATGTGGGTGACACTGCTCAGTGACTGGGAAGCTCTGGCTTGGCCTGAATGTTGGCTGGAGGCATCTGGAGCTGCAAGCACCTGTCCATACAGAGGTGCTTTGCTGTGGTGGAGTCCCTCCTCTGCCACCAAGGAGGATCTGCATCCTTTCCCTCATGTGACACCCATGTGCAGCTCTCTCCTCTCTCTCCTGTTTCTTGCTGCCTGAGCTGTGCAGAGCTCCAGGTCTCTCTGCACGGGGACACAGCACAGCTCTGCTGCTGCACAAGCTTTCATGGCGAGCTAATTCTGGAGTCACTAATTTAATGATGAGTAATGACAGGTACACCACCTTTTCCTTCCTCCTTTTATCGATTGGGAAAAAAAACCTGGAGCAGAGCCGGATATTAATTAATTCTCTCAAGTGGAGGGGAAAGTAATCAGACTGAAATCAGATTGAATTTAGGACTTGCGGGTGAGCAGGGGAATGTGCTGGGTTATGGAAATGAGAGATGCCCCAGCCTGGCTGGGCTGGGAGGGACAAGGCTGCTGAGCAGATTCCCCTGGAAAGGGCTGGCAAGAGTGGATGTAAGGGACAGGTATCCAGGCTGGACCTGCCCACCTGGGGCACGCAGCCAGACCCCACACTGGGCAGCAGTGGGTATGATGGGAGTTTGGTGCAAAGCCTGTCATGGGTTTGGCCTGGGTGGCCTTATCTCTGCCCTGCCCCTACTTTGGCTCTCTTTCCTACAGGCTGCATTGCAGCATCACATTGCACCTCTCTGGCAGTGTCCAAGGCCAGGTTGGATGGGGCTTGGAGCAACCTGGGACAGTGGAAGGTGTCTCTGCCCATGGCAGGGGTGGAATGGGATGAACTTCAAGGTCCTTCCCAAACCAAACCAATTGGGATTCTGTGATTCTGTAAGCATCCAAACTGGTTAAGCTGCCACAGAAAATCACATTTTGCAAATCTCTTGTGATCATAGATTGTTTTTGTTTCACCTGGGAATGCCAGAGCAGGGCTAATCAAGGCAGGGGAGTCAATCTGCCAAGCATCTAACTCTTTTAAAACCACATGTCCTCCAGGAACATCCATTTCACCTTGAGAAAATATCTCCTTCCCTCCTTCCCTGTGAATCACTTCACTGGCAGGGCAGGGCTGAGCCTCCCAGCTCACTGAGGCTCGGGGCTCCAGCAATCTCCCAAGTATTTAAGCATGACTAATTGGCTTGTGCCTACCATATAAGGGATTTAAAACCTGTATCCTATTCAAGCATTGGTCAGACCCACAACTGCTTAATTTCTAATAGCATGTACATTCAGCCATCAGACAGGAGATATTCCAGAGTGCCCTTTCCCTTTGCAGTCCAGTGCAGTGTCACCTCACATTAGGACTGGGACCATGAATCCTAAACCTGTGACCCCAGTTAAGCAGTCAGTGATGCCGTGTCAAAATCTTTTGACATGATGCTTCAAAAAAGAATCTTAAAGAAAATGAACCAAATTAAATAAATGCAATTAAACAGTCATTTTTCATCAGAAGACAGGTTACTGACTGGGTCCACTCCAGGATATGAGCAACCATGTGTCCATAAAGGACCGGAGAAAGTTTTCTGCTGAAATCTCCAGTTTGGGCAAGGCTGTGTGGGTCAGGCTGGGTTGGACTGAGCCAGCAATGAGGGCTGTCCTTAGGTGGGCTACGTCCAGCTCTGTGGGGAAGTGCAAGGCAAACAGTCTTTGGAACGGTTGGAAAGAGAGACAAGAGCAAACCAGCAATCAAGTTACTGCTCCTGCACCAACAGTAGAGACTCATTTAAAAGAATCATAGAATATATCCTGAGCTGGAAGGGACTCACAAAGATCATCCAGTCCAAATCCTGGCCCTGCACAGACACCCCAACAATCCCACCCTGTGCAGCCCTGGGAGTGGTGTCCAAACGCTCCTGGAGCTCTGGCAGCCTCGGGGCTGTGCCCGTTCCCTGGGGAGCCTAGGCAGTGCCCCAGCACCCTCTGGGGGAAGATACCTTTTCCTGATATCCGACCTAAACCCCCCTGACACAGCTCCAGCCGGTCCCTGGGTCCTTTCACTGGTTACCAGAGCAGAGATGGGAGTTGCCCTTCCACTGCCCCCTGGGAGGAAGCTGCAGACCCTGATGAGGTCTGACCTCAGCCTCCTCCAGGCTGAAGAAATCGAGCGACCTCAGCAATTTCAACACTCATTGCCTTTAATGCCCTGGAGACAAGATGTGGGAGTTTGCTGGATGTCTGTGGGGATGCCTCAAGGGCAGGACATTTTGGGGACAGCAGGCAGGAGGGAGCACTTCCAGCAAGCAGGAGACAGGCATGGAGATGAGGAGAGAGGCACAGTTTTTTGTAGGCTGGTACTACTGAAAATGGGTCCAAGCCAGAGCCCTTGTGTCCCATCACTTGTGCCACCACCTTCAGAGACCTGTGTGATCTGGAACAAATCATTTTCTCCTGTGTTTTGTGGAAAGAGCAGAGTGAACTCAGCCTCTGAGCCAGGTTCTGCTCTGCAATCCCCAGGTCAGCTCTGGGGGATGCTCACTGCTGTGTGCCATGGGGACAGTGAGTGACAGAGGACTGTCACAACAGCCCTGCCCTGCCCACGGCCACACAGCAGCAGGAACTGGCTTTGGGTTATGGGCTCTCTGAGAACCCTCGCCAAGGCTCTGAGTGACCCAGTGCTCAGTGACCTCAGCTGCAGAGGTGCAGAGGGTCTCTCAGGGGATGTGGGCTGGCATTTCTGAGCTGGACTTGGACAACGATGTGCAGGAGGGTCTCTCAGGGGATGTGGGCTGGCATTTCTGAGCTGGACTTGGACCACGATGTGCAGGAGGGTCACAGAATCATTCAGGCTGGACAAGACCTCTGAGATCATTGAGTCCAAGCACCAAGAAGGGAGCAGAGGGGAGGGTGGGATGAAGGTGGGCAGGTGGAGAGAAGGGAGGGAGGTTCATCCCTGATCCCGAACTGACATCCCAGCCTCCTGCCAAGGGAAGGAGGTCAGTAATGATGGCACTAAGGGGCAGAGGTAGGACCCCTCCTGGCTGCTTCCTGCAGCCCTGCCCTGCTTAGAGGCAATTGTTGAGGGCTCTGAGTAGCCTCATCTGGTGAAAGGTGTCCCTGTGCCAAGGTGGGTTGGAATGAGATGAGATTTAAGGTCCCTTTCCAATGCAAACTATTCTGGGATTCCATGATTCTGTAAGTCTAGAAGGGAGATGTGTTCCTGAAGCTCTCGAAACACCAAGAGCACATCTCGACCCTGCCATGAGCAGCGATGCTCTCAGAGGTGGCCGGTCCCCCCCAGCTGTCTGTGCTGCCTCCTCTGCCCTCAGCATCCCTTCCAGCACGCAGGGCTGTGCCTGCAGGCAGGGCTGTCTTGCACGGAGCCCCGGGACAGGAAGGGCCACGCCTTGTCCCCGGCCCTGCAAAGCAGCTCCCGGCATCCCGAGCACAGCCCGTCCGACAGCCCCGGTGTCCCCTCGGGGCTCGGCTCCCTGGGGCCCTGCGCAGGGCGGGACGAGTTTGTAATTTATTGTTGATTGTCAGAGTAGGGAGTGCTCTGCAGGACACGGAGGACGCAGGGAGACAGGCTGCCTCTGCCTGTGCTCCTGCAGCAGCGCTGCTTTGTGATTAAACGTTAATAAATTGAAAGACACAGTTTCCATTCCGTTGGTAATTAACTTCTGCTGCTGTGTTCCCTCCTAATTGTCTCTATTACTCCAGATAAAGCTGAGATCAATAGAAACCAAAGTCTGGAGGCTGGGAAAGTTGCAATTTATTAATTATCTCTCTCTTGCATGCATCCTCCATCTGCTGGTAATCAAACGAGACGGGCTGGTCCTCACACAGATCCTGGGCCCTCCATGACTGCTGGAGGCCTGTGGGCACTTTGCAGTGGGCTGAGAAGTGTGTCTCGGAGCAGGGAAGGCAAAGGGGCAGCTCTCACTGTGCCATTGCATTCCTCCCAGGCATTTGGCCTCTCCAGGATGGATTCCATGAGAGATCACTCCACTTCTCCCAGCACGGTGGCTGCTTGTCGCCCCCTCAGGCTCTGCAGCTTGTGCTGGGACACAAACACCAGGAAACACCTGGAAGGCAATGGTGTGACACATCTTCTGTCAAGGCACATCACTGCCTGTGAATGTGAACAAGGCTGAGAAGAGCCAGAGCATTTCTCACGTGGCCTCTGAGACCCTCCAGCAGCCTTTGGCATACTCCATGACACGTGGACTGAACCACCTGTCCCCAGAGCGAGCTCATCTCTGGATCCTCTTCAAAGGCTGAAGTATTTCTCCCACTCCCCCTATCTCTACTGCCTGGAGAAAGTGCATCTCTGGGATGCTGTCGGCTCTCCCAGCAAAAGCTGTGTCTGCTGGAGCGTGCCTAGAGATGGGAACGGAGCTGGGGAAGGGTCTGGAGCAGCAGGAGCCACTGAGAGAGTTAAGGAAGCTCAGCGTGGAGAAAAGGAAGCTCGGGGGAACCTCCTGGCTCTGCACAACTCCCTGACAGGAGGGGGCAGCCGGGGGGGGTCGGGCTCTGCTCGCAGGGAACAGGGACAGGACAAGGGGAAACAGCCTCAGGCTGGGCCAGGGGAGGCTCAGGTTGGATCTAAGAAAGGGTGTTCAGGCACTGGCACAGGTTGCCCAGGGCAGTGGCGGAGTCAGCATCCCTGCAAGTGTTCAAAAACCATGTGGATATGGCACCTGGGGATGTGGTTGAGTGGTGAACACATTGATGCTGATTTAATGGCTGGACTCGATCCTAGGGGGCTTTTCCAACCTTATTGACTCTGTGATTCTTTATGATTTTATACTCACCCATGCCCTGCTGTGAGCCAGGACAGCAGCAGCAAGTCACATGTGCAACCTGTGCTGACATGGTGACCAGGCTCCTCCTGAGTCCTGTGTCCCTTGGGGCTCTCGCAGGAGACAGCTGCTACTGAGCCTGGACACTTGGGAAGGATTTATGTTAATTTATTCCAGTGCTCAGAGAAAGTAATGCCTTCCCCATGAAAGTGAGCACAGCAGACCTCCGGAAGAGCTATGCCATGGCCACCATCCATCAGTCACAACTAGATGGTGGGACTTCCCAACCCAAAAACGGGTGCTGAGTCCTGCTGCTCCACTGCCAGACACTCCTTGGAAGCTGGAGGATTTCCTCCCATTGTGTCCTAGTGGGTGCTGTCACATCTGCAGTGCTCCTGACCATGGCAAGAGGTTGGAGTGAGATGATCTTTAAGGTCCCTTCTGACCCAGCCCTGTCTGGGATTCTGTGATTTTATCTTTCTCCATGCTTTGAATTGCCTGTGTTTCAGGGTGTACAGGGAACCCCTGCAGCAGGGCTGATGCATGGGCCCTGTGTCCTGACAGCCCATCGATATTCCCCTTGCAGAACTGCTCTCTGTGGTTTTCATATAATTTGCTGGGATGTGGGTGCTGCTAAATTGAGAATTTAAGAAGAAGCACTCAAGTGTGCTGCACTGAATTTCAACACAGCCTTCCCCTTCCACCAGTGCCAAGAACCTGCCCCAGCCCCCTCCCAGCACTCGTCCATCAGAGGAGCCTTGGCAGGCACAAAGCTGCTCTGGGTCAGCTCCACCGCGCTTTGGGAGCCTTCCCAGCACAGCAGCTCCATGCCTGAACCACTACCATGCGTGAGGAGAAAGGTTCAGGAGTGCCTTGGCTTCCATCAATCTCCAGAGGACAATCTGTGGTCTTGTCCTACACTTGGTGTAGACCTTTTTAGACAAAGTGGGTCTTTGGGTCACCCTAATCTCTTAATTTTCCTTTGGCAAGGTTTCCCCAGCAGTATCAAGGGGATCGTTTCTGGTCTTGTGGGCTTATTTTGGCATCTAATGAAGATGTGGGGTGTAGAGAGGAGCTGGCTGGAGTTTCAGTGTGCCCAGCCAAGTCCTGCACTTCTCCAGCTTCTCTTATGGCACCTTTCCTCTTCTTTAGGCCTTAAACATCTTCCACATTTTGGATTGCAGAATCTATCCCTAAGGACACTGGCTGCAGCTCCACCCTGTTCCACTGTGAATGTGACTTCTCCCCTCTTGTCCACCTATTCATCCCTGATTGCTTCATCCAGGCCCCCTAAAGACATCCTTTGCCCTCAGAGGTTCCTACACCAAAAACTGCCTAGAAACCAAGGGGTCAAGAGGTCACGGCACAAAAAAACAGTGGTCAAGGAGGGACTGGACTGCCTGAGCTAAGCCCAGCTCTCCACAGTCATGGCAGTCGCACAATACTGGAATGGTGTGAGTTGGAAGGGACCTCAGAGATCATCTCCTTCCATCCCCCTACAATGGGCAGGGACACCTTCCACTAAACCAGGCTACTCCTCATGGATGTTTGCTCCAAAAGCACATTCACTGCACATGGACTTGTAAAATATTAAGGCAAAGAAGATATTTTTGCAATGCCTGACAGGTATCAAGGAAAAGAACTGACAGCAGGCAATTTCTCTGGGGAAAATTCCAGCTAATCCCAGGAGAAAGTGGACAAAACCTATAGTACAGAGGGAAAATAACAGCATCTCTGGCTAGGGGAGCTTCATCCAGACCTCAGTTATGATGACAGATGTGTCAGGCCTGACTGATCTTAACCTGTGCATCATTCCAGCTGTTTCAGTGCTTTGGCAGGGAAGAGAACCAAGAGACTGTGTTATAGGAAAGAAAAAAAATCATAAAGGAAAAGATGGTTTCTGGCCCTGCAGGTGGCCAGCAGGACCTGACAAAGAGATGCTGGCAGGCAGTGATGGACCCTCCCTTTGAGCCTCTCCGGGAGATGCTGTTATTCTGTGTGTGATGCAGACCTGCATTTCCAGCACCAGGTTGACTCCTTCCTTGACCCTTTGCTTTGGAATTAATCCCAAAGCTCTTTGTCCCCTTCTCCCTGCTTGGGAACCCATTCCCCTTTGTGTGTTTGTGAATCTCTTAATTTTCCGTGTCACCGTGGTCACAGGCAGTTTATGTAGATTTCATGTGCTAACAGAATTGTCTCTGAAATCGGATAATCCCTTTCCATATTTAAAAGATGGTGATCTCCTTTCTCGACCCTGGTTGCGTCAGGCCAAGGTCCCTGTGCTCCTTCACTCCCCAAATCCTCCCAGCACTGCTGCCAAGCGCCAGAGCTGGAGATAATGATGTGAGTAAGATCTTAACATCGCCTTGTACGTCGCTGTCTCTGCTGCAAACGCTCTGTCTGGTGCATTGTGTGCCCGCATTAGCCACAGACTATTGGGAATCAAATTAGATTAGAGGAAAAAAGAGATATCAACTACCCTTGATCTCTGAGGTTTGAGACCAATTGTTTGTGACTAAGATCTTCACTAAGCCTGATTTGAGAGGCACATATAATTTGCCTGGAGTGAAACAAATTAATGGAAAAGCCTCTCAAATGAGGTAAATCCATTTTGGGGTCTTAGTCATGCTTGTTAGTCCATAACTGCCTCTGCTATCTTCCAGTATGATAAACCACACTTTTAGGGCAGCACCAGGCTACTTTATAAATCTAGAAATGGAAGGAATGTTTGAAAATCTGTAAAACTTCTGCACTGCTGTATGTTAAGGAGGAGAAATACTCTTTAAACACTGTACCACAGCACTGCTAGGTTTGAAACATCTACCATGGTTAAACTGCAACGTGAACCAGTTTCACAGAAATTAAAAGAAAGTAATGTCCAAATGCAGAGGAGAAAATTGTGCCTAGACCTGGGCAAATTAAGTGTCAAACCACTATGAATGGGATTAAATATTTTTAAGAGCAACTTGTTAGCAGCTTAAAGGCTACGAATGCAACTCCCCCAACACATTAGGAGGTCAGGTGGTCAGGAGTGTCACCTCTCCTTGGTGACATTCTATTAAAGGAGGACAGCATGAGCCAATGGCTCCACAGAAAAATAAAATTAAACCTTTCTGAACACCTCTGATCAAGGAGATTCCTGCACCACAAGGGCTTTTCTAGGGGATAAACATGAGAAACCGCCTCAGAGAAGTGTCAGAGGAGGTGTTGGAACAAAACAGCTCTGAAGAGTCCCAGACAGCCAGGACTATGTGGGACTCAGACAAGAATTCCAGAAGAATCAAATCAGCTACAAACTCCGTTGTGTAATCTTGAATGGGTGTGGAAGGTGACACATGTGACACTGAACCATACAAAAATCTCTGTGGCCACCTAGACAGCACATGGCCAGCAGGCCTCAATGTCACACCAGGCAATTGGGGCAACTGCAGTGAGGAACAGAACAGACACCCTGATAAACAGAATTTATTAAGAAAGTGCCTGAGATTTTCTATAGAGAGGAGTCAGGTCTTTCAGACCTTAGAGAGACCTTTGAAGTGTTGAAAAGAAATGTGGAGAAGGACTGTATGGACAGCAACATGTCCTTGGATCTCAAAGGCTGTGCCAAGGTACGTCAGAAGAGGCTCCTGTGCCAAGGTACCTCAGAAGAGGCTCTTGTGCTAAAGGGCCATGACCCAGCCCTGTGGACTGATAACGAGCTCAAAGGAGAGAAAACCAGAACTGGGATGAGATGTCCAGTTTCATGATGGAAGAGCTCACCATCAGGCCCAGGAATTCTGGCAGAGTCCCAGCCTTGGTAGTATGTTTGTAACAACCAAAGGAGATGGTGAAAGCTGAGGCAGCAATGCAAATCTGTTGAGAATGTTTGGATCTGAAAGGGAATATGAAAAGCTGCAAAGGAAGGCAGGATAATGATTGGCAGGGAGATAAAATGGCCCTGAGTCCATGCCCCAGACACAAAGTCATTCAGATGGGAAGGAAACCCAAGCTGAATGCAATAACGGGCTCCGAACGAGTGGCACACAGATAGAATCTTGCAGCTACATGAAGCTCCCTGATCATACCTTGAAACTGTCCCATAGCAAAGGGAAAGGGAAATTCATGAAGTAAAATGTTGGGAGCAACAGGGAGACTTTGCTACAGCTCCAGTGAGCTGAACAGCACAGGCAGTTCTGGCCTTGGCACCAAAACCTGATTTCTTACAATAGAAACAGGGCCAAAGGAGAGAGGTGGGATGGTGGGAGGGGCAGATGAGGTACACGAAGAGGGATGGAAGGGATGGGAAGGTAGGCTGAGGGAGAGGGATGCTTTGGAGATCTGTGCAGTCCTGCTGGGTGTGGGATGATGAAGGGCTGGCAGCTGGAATGGGGAAGGGATGTGTTTCTGGAGGACAGATTTGCCGAAGGTGGGGTGCTGGCTGTGGGGGTCCCTGTCCTGCCAAGAGCTGTGCTGCTGTGGCCACCAGCAGTGTGCAGCATGAGGCCCAGCCCAGGCAGAGCCTGTTGGCTCCATGCTGGTCCTGGATTCAACTGCTGCAGGAGGGACAGGTTGGGCAGGCAGCCACAGCCTCCTCAGTGCCCCACCATGAGCTGGAAAGGGACTGGGAAAACACACACTGTGAGCAGGCAGCAGTCCAGCCAAATCCAGCCACTGAGTTTGCTAGAAAACTGATTCCCTGAATGGCTCCTTTGCTGCAGATAATGAAAATTAGAGAAGGGATTGTAAACTGCTAACAGGAGAGAAGGGCTGATTTCTTCTGCCTTGGGTTTGATGGAGCTTGCCAAATCCACAGAGCCTCCACTCCTCTCTGAGTGACACTGGGGTGCACTGGCACCATCCCAGACTGGCAAAGACATTTGCAGGACTCCACATGAGAGGGGTCTGATCGGATCTGAGCTGCTGCTGGCACAGGACAACTTCTCACAGGCTGGAAGAGATCCCTCAAGCACCTTCTTCATGGACCCGGATCTCCCCTGGGGACAGGGCCCACCCACTGGGACGCAGGCCAGAAATACTCTTCCTGTCCCTGCCGTGCCCACAGACCCTGAGCTGCCCAGGACAAGGTGCCAGAGTGGCACAGGAGGTGCTCCCAAATTTGGGCATCCCCAATGGCCTGTACAAACCTGCCCTAGTCCTGCCCCCATCTCTGACTTTGTGCACTCACGTGAGCAGCAGCTCCATGTCTTTTAAGACATGGTTGTGAATGTCACTTTAATTCCTAATTTGAAATCCTGTATCTTTGTGCTCCTGGTTCCCATCCCTTCTGTCAGCCGTACCCCATCCCCACTCTGCTCTCCTAAACAGGGATGTTGCTGTCTGCCCTTGACCCCTGGTTTGCTTTATCCAATGCCCCATCACATCTCTGCAGGCTTCACCAGGCACTTTACCTTCTCTAAGGCAGAAATTCACTGTCACAGCCATTTTCAAGCCTGCTGTACCTCTGTCTTCCTTTGCTGCTCCTCTGGCTGTTCCCTTCCTGCCTTTGCACTCACCCCCTCCTGCCCATCTGCTGCCAGGCTCTGAATTCTCCTTGTTCTCTGTTCCCCCAACCCCTATGGACGTTCCCCTCCTTTTGCCTCGCACCTGAATCACAAACCCCTAATTACTCCCACTGTGCTGCCCTCCTCTGATCTCGCTGTACAAGGCCCTGCCCATGCCTTCTTCTCTTTCTTCCTAGCACTTTCTCCTTCTCTTGTCATACTCTTCCTCCCCATTGCCCCTGACAAATATTCCCTTCAGATCCTGGAGGTTCTGAAGGCTTTGCTTGGCCTTGCCTTTCCCACCCTTCCCATCTCTTCGGGACCACCCTCCCTCCCTGCTGCCCCATCAGTAACAAGGCTGGGGCTAATTAAAGCAACAGACCCACAGCTCTGTCAGGAAACATCCCGTAAAGAAGAGACCTGGACCCCGGCAGCTGAGCTGGCAAAGGCACAGTGGACTGTGGAAACAGCAAAACCCTTTTATTTTGTTTCAGTGCCATAAATTGATTCCACTTAGGGGCCTTTTGTGCCCTTTTCCCTTTCCCATTGCCCAGCCAGCAACTCCTGGAGTGTTTGTGGAGTCCTGTGGAGCAGTGTGGTCACTGACCTGCATGGGGATGCCACAGCATCCCCTGAGGACGCGAGGCCATAGGGCTTAGTGCCAGCTTAGAATGAAGCAATTAATTTTCACAGCTGAAAACCCTTCACATTTCATCTCATTCTGCAAAAAAATGCTGATAAAGCCACAAATTCCACAAGGAAAAGGGTTATCTTGACAGTCAGCCTTGTTTGCTCTCCTCCCGAGCAACCCTCCCATCTCTGACAGGGCAGAGCTGCATCTCCCCTGGCACAACAATTCCAGCCCAGAGGATGCTGAGGACACATCTGTGGGAAGCAGTGCCTGGTCCCATTGTGCACTGACAGCACTGTGACAGTTCCCCTCGGTGCTGGAAAACTGCCGCTCACCCAGCCGACCCCTCCCGTGCTGCCAGCAAGATGAAACCTCTGCAGCAAAACCGGGGCTGTTTGTTCACAAATACTCTGTTTTGCAAGGGAGCTGAGCGGGGAGTGGGGGTGGGAGTACTTGAAAAGCAAATGAACTTATGTTTTATGCTTTTTAAGATGTCTAACAGAGTACAAAAGTTCATCTTTAATAGGAGGGCAACACAGAGTGCTTAGAGCTGCGGTTTGACACAGATACAGAGCTCAAATGCCTTTGAAGTATCTTCTGATTCCTCATTCTGCCTGAAGTAACTTTAGATTTATGCAGCAGATGGGAAATAGTCCCTCGTTACGTGGCTCTCCACTTCAGCGCTGACTCCGAGATAAGGCAGCCTCGCTGCATCTGCACTCCTCAGAAGAGCTCTTAGTGCTTTAGTCTTCAGGGGCCTGAGTCTGTAGTTTGCATATTTTTTTCCCTGTTTTTCTCTAAAATTAGTCTTGATAAGTCCAACATGTTGTGAGCCTCTTCAAAAGAGAATGAGGAGGAGAAAAGTTTGTCTGTGGAGTAGAGGTGATTCATTTCAATGCGTTTGAAAACAGTTCTGTGTTTTTGGGGGAAGCGCTTTCGGAGAAGCGCTGGGGAGCGGCCTCGCGGTGACCCCAGCCTCGCACACGCCGGCTTTGAAGGAGTCACTAAAAAAGCTTTTTCAGTGACTCTCACCACTGCAAACCACACCCTCAGCATCAGCGAGCTCTCTGCGAGGGGGGCCTCTCCCCGAGGGGGCTGCAGGGAGAGGCCAGCGTGTGCCGGGGCCGGGCTGGGGGATGCTGTTGCTTTCAGCTCGGCTGAGCCCCGCGCCCGCAGCCCCGGAGCCGCCCCTGCCGCACGCACGGGCTGTTTGCACGGCACCGGGGCTCGGCGAGAGACACCCGCACCCATCATCCATCCCTCTGGGCTTCGCTGCCCCTTTCTCCGGGGGTCCAACGCTCCCAGCCCCACGTCTGTTCCTCGGAAGGGAGGCAAAGCTCCTCGTTCCCTGCCTTGCGCGGCGCTGCTTCACCTGTTGGAACCCGGCCCCTGCACCACAGCTGGAGAAAAGGTCGCGCGGGAGGGACCTTCTCGTTCTCTAGAACTCCCTGTCAGGAGGCTGGGGCCAGGACAGGGTTGGGCTCTGCTCCAGGGAGCAAGGGACAGGATGAAAGGAAACGGCCTTAAGCTGTGCCAGGGGAGGTTTAGATTGGATATAAAGGAAATTTTTTTCACAGAAAATGCTGTAAAGCATTGGAACAGGCTTGCCCAGGGCAGTGGTGGTTTCACCATCCCTGTAAGAATTCAAAAAATGTGTGGATGTGAGACTTGAGGTTCAGTGGTGAACATTGTGGTGGTTCTAGGTTGATGGCTGGACTTGATCTTAAATACCTTTTCCAGCCTTAGAAACTCCATGTTTCTATGATTTTTATGTACCCCTTAGTTCATTCAGCATGGTCAGGACAAGGCTGATCAGTCCTAAGGGCTGGCCCATCTCCTGGCAACTGGTCCAACTCCCAGCAAAGCCCAGGCCAGCCTGGCTTAGGGTGCCCTCCCCACAGGGTGCTCACTGCTCCCAGAGATGGTTTAGGGCACTCAGGTGCTCTCCCAGGGCTTGGATCGGGTTGTGCCTGGCAGGTGCTGGGTGGGGCAGAGCAATGATGCCGTGGCAGTTGTCACCAGGAAATCTTGTCTGTTATATCACAAAGTACCTGCAGTAATTGAGGTTGTGCAAACACCATTTATCCTGGCAGGACTTGCAGCTCTGACAGAATTGGCTTTGTTTCCAGCTTTGAAGTTTTCCCCACTGACCAGATGCTGAGGGTTGTGTTGTTTACCCTCCCGCATAAAAGCCTCCTTTCGCACACAGCTTGGCGCTTCTGCTTCTTGCAAGATTCCCTGGAATACACCATGCTGGAGCACTGCCCTCCTCAGATCCTGCCCAGAAACGTCTGAATTCTCCAATGCCCCTTGCCCCTGCAGGGACCCATCCAGGCACAGGGATCCTCTCCCTGAGATGGTGCTGCAGGAGCTGCTCAGCCGGGGCAGCCAAAGGTGTCTGACAGCCTCCTGAGGCTCAGTCACCACTGCAGAAGGCATGTGGGGATGTTTAGGAGGAGGCTGCCTGACACCCCTCTGGAGCATCCACTGCTGGCCCTTCTCCTGGGGTGCCCTGCAAAAACTCCAAGATATATCTATATAGATATAGATGCCTGTTGTGGTTAGACATGGTGTATATATATAGTAGGTCTCAACCTACTACAATGCCATATATATTTCTATTTATATATTATATTTATATATTATATAAACATTAATATCATATCATATCATATCATATCATATCATATCATATCATATCAATAAACATATATTTATATATGGCATGACATCATGCTCAGCTGCATGCCCTGGGCTACAGGACCAATCATAGGATCCCAGAATGGTTTGGATTAGAAAGGACCTTAAAGCCCATCTCATTCCACCCTCTGCCATGGGCAGGGACACCTTCCACTGTCCCTGGGTGCTCCAAGCCCCATTCAGCCCAGACTTGGACACTTCCAAGGACAAGGCAACCATGGCTTCTCTGGGCACCCTGTGCCAGGGCCTCACCACCGTCACAGGGAAGAATTCCTTACCAATATCTAATATCCTAATATCTATCTTCCTAATATCCTAATATCCATCCTAATACGTAACATCCTAATTCCTAATATCTGGGATGGGCACTTTGCCTATTTATTGCTGCCCTGTCCAGACTGTTCCTGCCTTCTGCCCTTGGTTAAAATCCTTGGAATCCTCAGCCCAGGTACCCCAGGCATCCCTGAAATTGCTTGTGTGAGTGGAGGGAGGGTGAGGGGGCTCCCATAATTGGGACAATTCCTCTCTCAGTCCATCTCCTGCGATGTTTATGCCTCTCTTTTTGTCTCGGGTGTTCAGAGCTGGCTGATCGACACAGTATTTATGACTTGTTTGTACAATAATTGCTGCTTAAGATAAATGATTCATAAAGTCCTACCATAGTCTTGGAAATGGTGTAAACAGGGAGAGCAGCTGGAGGACAGCAGTGGGATGCTAATGAGGGACCACCATGGGGAAGTAAATGCAAAAAGACTGGGGAGGAGGGGAATTAATGCAGCCCCTGCTGCTGAAGAGCATCCAGGGCTCACCTGCAGCACAGGGCAGAGCCCAGGCTGCCACTGCCCCAGTCCTGAAACAAGAGGTCTGCAAGAGTCACTTTGAACCATGAGGATGGGAAGGATCTCAGCACTAGAGCCAGGAGCCAGCATGGGCAGCTCTGAGATGGCAGGAGTGAGCCAGGTCACAGAGGAGACAGAGCTGGACAGCCAGCCCCAGCCCCCAGGAGGCAGGTGAGACTTGCAACACCTGGCATTGGGATCAAAGACCCCCAGCCCAGCCGAGCCCCCGGGGCAGGTGAGGAGCAGGCTGCTGCTGAGCAGGAGCACAGGTCACCTGCTCAGCAACTCTGCCCCAGCCACTCTGCCTGGCTGCCACCAGCTTTGGCTCCAGGTGTAACACCTGCATTGACAGGACACAACAGATGGGGTGGAGGGGCAAAGAGTAGCGACAGCCCTGCACCTGCTGCCAGGTGCCCAGAAAACACCTTGGGGAGTGGGAATTGTTCTTCCACATATCAGCATATGAAATTCAGTATGTCTCCTCCTACGAGTGTGAGTCATGGGTGGTGCTGGGTGGGAACCCTACTCCAGCCCTGGGACCAGTCTGAGGACAGGTTATAGGAACAACCTTCTGGAGTCATGTTCCTTTGACAGGAGGCAAGAGCCACTTGAGGATAGGCATCTGACCTGCCTCTGCCTCACTGCTCTCCTCTGGGTGCGCAGGGAGTGCGGGCACTCAGGAGAGGACTCCAAAAACGTTCTTCTGAGCAACACTTGGAAGAGACCAGCTCCAGGGCAGCACCTGGAAACAACTTTGAAGAAGGTTTACATGTACTGAACATCTCCCATGACCACCCTCAGCTCTGACACAGGTATCACCCCATGGAAAGACAGAGGGCTCTCCGTGCCCACTGCTCTCCAGGCACCATTCACTAATAACACAGAGGCTGCAGGGCAGGTGTGGTATTATTCAGCCTCCCACTGAAATTAAAAGAGCTGAAACTGGTCACTCTCTGATCCCATAAAAACGTGAGCAGAAATATATTCCCTTACTTTCTACACAACAGCTTCAGCAGGCTGAAGCGGCCAAGCCCAGTCCTTTCAGTGCCCATCCCTCAGCTGCTGGGTGTTGGTGGAAAGACAGTGCAGTGTCGGTGCTGCAGGGGCTGCTAAAGGCACGTTGCTATTGAAGAGCAGAAGTTATCATTTAGAATCATCTGGGCAGAGCAGCTTGGAGGTGGGGCAGAAAGATGAAAATGTCAATGTGTGGGGCACTTCCATTGTCTCTGACTCTGTGGGGTCACTGTGGAAGGGTCTCTGTAGGGTGTGAGCAGAGTGCCCAAACACAGCCAGAAACCCCCTCAGTGCTCACCCCCTCCAGGCTAATCAGTGGCTGGATAAATAAACGCACGTAGGAAGAAGATGGACTATGAATAACAAGCTCTCTGCGACACCCAGGTCAGTGACACAGGACAGCAAACTCCTCCTGTTGCAGCACAGGACCTTTCCTACCTTGTGCTTCCTGAGTGGCAGAAGGCATGGTGCCCCAAAAGGAGGATTTGGGGCTGCATCCCAGCGGGATACCACACACGCATCCCTGCAGCGCCACCCTCTGATTGCAATGCCTCCAGAACTTTTACGGTCCCCGAACCTCAGTGCTACGGCCCTTTGCAGAGCAGCTGGGACCTCCTCACTCCCCAGAGAAGCCTTTGAAAGTAGCTGGGACATGGCCAGAGCAGACAGTGATGCTGACAGGGCCAGCCCTGGGCTGCTGCAGGCTGCCATCCTGGGCCAGAGTGCAGGCAGAGGTGAGAAGCCAGGGTACCTTTTGGTTGCCAAGGACAAACCAGACCAGGGGCTGGAGCTTGGATGCAGTGCAAGAGCTGAACTCAAACTCTTTCAGGCCGATTCCCAATTTTAAAGGCTTACGCTGTCAAGCAAACATGTGATGTTCAATGGTTGTGTGTGAGCTCCAAGGCTGAGGAGAGAGGTGAAACGTGGAGCTATGCTCCTGAGCTGCCGTGGGACCAGAGCTGGGATGGGCTGAGGCAAAGGAGTTGGGTTTCAGGGTGCTCTGCCCTATGCCCAGCTGAACATGCAGGATTCCAAGAACATGCAGGTCACAAGTGACAGGACAAGGGGAAATGGCCTCAAGTTGCACCAGGGGAGGTTTAGGCAGGATATTGGGAAAATCTCTTCACTGAAAGGTTGGTCAGGTATTGGCACAGGATGTCCAGGGCAGTGGTGGAGTCACAATCTCTGGAAGTGTTCAAAAACCATGTGGATGTGGCACTGGGGGACATGGGTTAGTGGAGAACATGGCAGTGTTGGGGGAATGGTTGGAGTTGATGATCTTAATGGGCTTTTCCAACATTAACAATTCTGTGATCCTATGAACACTATTGCTCCCTGCAGGCTGCATCCCCCTGCCACCACCAGCTCTCTGTGCCACCAGACCGAGTATTAGGGAGGACAAGAGGTGGCAGCAGCTCTCAGCACTGCCGGCATCCCTGTGGGAAGGCCAGACATCCCAGTCCAGGCTCTCTGAGCACCCTCCAGCCTGAAGCAAAGCCGCTGTGGGGGACACACTGCTGGGGGTTCCTGGTGCAGGCAGGCACCAAGGCAGTGCCATGTCCCTGTGCCTTTTGAAGGACTGGAGCTGATGCTGAGCTAGAGGAGCATCCATTATCCCAAGGCAGCACTGGCCTGCAAATCCAGGATTTAGCTGAGCTTCCAGGGAACCAGAGAGCCCAGCCAGCCACCACGATTTAGCCTGAGGAGAAGGGACTAAGCATCATGCCTAGTGCTGGCTCTGCTGAACCCCAGGAGCTGTGGGACAAATGAAGAAAATGAAAGACTAGAGGGAAATTAATAGAGCAGAAAATTTGAAATGATGTGGAAATAATTCCCCCAGCTTAAGGAGAGCTCCTTGTATGTTTAATTTCAGAATGCAACTGTTTTCATGTTGCTAAATTACAGTATCAAAGCGAGGGGCCCTGCTTGGAGCTGATGGGACATGGGGACATTCCCATGCCTATGGTGAGCTCTCCCACCTGGAGCAAAGTAAGGACTGGGGTGACCTATGTTTGCCATAGGGTAGGGGGCAAGGGGCTGTCGTGGCTGTTTTGGAGAAGCCCAAGTGCTGCTTGTCACCTCCATGAAGATTTGTCCCATTAACCTTTCATCCCTAATTTGGGGCTGCCAGAAGCAGCTGAGGGGGAGGCAAGGGGGCAGGGGGGCTGGGAGATGTCTTCTGACTCCTTCCCCCCGTTCCCAGACTCCGCTCCCCCTCTGTATGGGGATTTTTGCCCACTCTGCTGTGCACAGCCAGGGTTGGGAGGAGCCAAGAGGGATGGAGGGAGCTGCCGCAGTAGAAAGGGAGGAGAGGGACACTTCTGTTTCTTGGAAGCCTCCTGAATCCACCTATTGTGGGGGTCTGGCCCCAGCTGAGAGGATGCTGCAATGCCCTGACCTGCAAAGTTCTCCCACCTCCTGCAGCCTCTTGCGGGCTCCGTCCTGGGTGTTGAGCCAAAGAGGGGGAGAGCACCCAGGACCCAACTGCCTCTGCCAGGACCTGGAGGACTGGAATGAAACTCTTCCTGGGCACATTCCCAGTCTGGGGATATGAGGTCCCTTGGGCAGGGGCCATAGAAAGCAGAGACTGCAACGAGCCAGTAAAAAACCAGATCCGTGACAACGGTGCTCCCTGCACGCCAGCCCAGCCCGGGGATCCCCTGCCCAGGCTCAGTGGCAGCCATAGGCTTACACTGCCAACGAGCGCCAGGGGAAGGGGCCGTAGGGAAGATGCTCTCTCAGATGCTGGAAATCTATTGGGAAGTCCCCAAGGAGCCTCAGGGAGTGAGGAAACAGCTTCTTTCCTGACAAAAGAAGTTTTCAAGGTGTCCTTTAGGCTTCAGAGCGCAGAGTGAGATTGATCTGTGCTCAGCCCCCCAGAGAAAATCACCAGTCTGGATTTTCTCTTTCCTCACACATAAATGGGCAGGAGCTGCCCACATGTCCCTGCCAGTGGAACCAGGAGCAGGCAGCCCCAGGAAGTGGGGAGAAGGGGGACAGATGGGGCATCAGAGCCACATCCAGCTCTGTCTTCCCTCTCTCTGCAGCAAACACAACGGGCTGCAGACTCCTGGCATGCAGGGTGTGAGGGGCATGGACAGGGAGGGACACAGCCCTAGGATGTGGGCAGAGGAGCAGGCGTGTCCCATCTGGAGACATGGCCCCGAATTTCCCCGGGCAGAGTGCTGGGAAAAGGGACAGCAGCTTTCTGCTGCTAAAGCCCTGCAGCCCTGCCCTGTGCGTGCTCCAGTGCAGCCTCCACCGTGCATGCAGCACCCACAGACCTGCATCCCTGATGGGACACTCCCAGGCAGCACACTGGGGTGGCAGCTACTCTGCCCAGCAGTACCGGGCACCAGGCACAGAAAATGTTCATCTGTCACAGGGGTGCTGCAGGATGCCCTGACACACATGGGCGGTGCTGGAAGGACCAGCCCGAGTGGTCTCTGTCCTCTTGCTGCTGAGTTAGAGCGCTCCAGGCATCCTTTCTAATCAAGCTGAGTGGAGGTTTCAGTCTTCCTGGGAAATACCCGGGCTTCCCAAGGCTGCATCCACAGCCCAGTTCATCCCTGCCTGCTCTAGTTTCCTCCTGCTCAGTGCTGCGTATTCCCCCAGCACAGGGAGCTCGGTGCATGCTGCAGAAATTCCACTTTTATTACAGCAGATGGAGTCCAACCCCCGATGGCAGAGAGGAGAGGAGAGGAGAGGAGAGGAGAGGAGAAGGAGAGGAGCCATCATCTGCAGCCACAGCATGTGTGGGGCTTGCCAGACATCCCCTCTGACCACAGCAGGGCACAGAGGGAGTGTCCTGCATGTTCCCAGGGTGAACATCTCTCCTCTGATAGCCTGGACAAGGACAACCAAAGGTCCCCCCGGTCACCCCCTTGCACACACTGGCTGTTTATCCTTTGGTACACAAACCTCAGCCACATGGGATGGTGTTTCCCCTCTGTTTGGAAGATTCCCCATTCCAAACCCCTGAATTTCCTACCTGGATGGAACCTCTGGGGCATCTCCTGTGCTTGGATGGCTGCTGCTGGTATTTCCTCACCAGTGTGTCTGCTATCCTTCACTTCCAGCACTTGTAGCATGGAGAGGTGGCCCCCTGGCAGAGTCACTCATTCTCTCTTCCCTGGAATTCTGAGCCCCAAACTGAGCTTGCTGGGGAGCCCTGGCTGAGTGTGGTGCATGGCCAACACATGCAGATGAACTGCACCACAAATGCATAGAGAAAAAAACACACAGTGATCCCTCTGTGTGTGTAAATGGTCCCAAACTGAAGTGCAGGAGATGGAAAAAGCCTGGGATTTAGGAACACCTGGAGGTGTTATCACCACCCTATGACAAAGTCTTGTCACCCCCGAGGCTGGGTCTGGGAGAATGGGTGAGGGACCATGAGGAGCTGCAGGTTCCAGGGCAGGACCCCCATACCCAACAGATCTTGGCTCAGAGCAATGCCAGCCACTGTCAGCTGGAACTCGAAGAAGACAGACAGACCCTAAAGCCTGCCCACAAGATCTAAGAATGACAAATTCAAATTGAAAAAATAATCTCTGAACCATACTGGTGAGTTGGGATTGCTATGGCTGGGACAGTCTTCTCCCACCACTGACTCCAGTCCAGCGGATGCTGCAGAGGGAAAGCCATGAAGGCTTCACCGCGGGGGCAGGCGGGCAGGGAGGGTGAGAGGCAGAGTGATGAACCTGCTCTACCACTGCTCCCTGCCCAGCACAGCCCCTCCCGCTGCCCGAGCAGCACCCGCTGGCCGCGGGATGCTGGCTGGGAGGAGGACAAGCCCTGGGAGATGCAGGGCGAGCGTGTTTGTGCACTCAGAGAAGCCCCTGGCCGCTCGCTGTGTTGTGGCAGCAATAGCGTGTAAAGCGCTGTCTGTGTGAGAGGAATCGCGTGTCAAGTGCTCCCCAGGGCCGCGGGATCGCCGCCGCATCCCGCCCGGGCCGGCAGAGCAGCAGGAAGGGCTGGCAGCGGATCCCCGCAGGCAGCCCACCCACCGGGCAGGGAGGCAGCCGGGGCTGCAGCCCTGGGCACGGCCACGCTCCCCCAAACTGCTGACAAGCTCCCAAAACCCGCCCCGCCAAGACAGGGGAGGCAGTGGGAGTTGGGGGTAAGAAGTGGGTCAGTGCGTTTAGGCTGCTCATCTCAGCTCTCATCCTGTCGTGACTCCATTTATTCCAGCAGACTGGCTTGGACCTGCGGTTGTGTTGGAGGTCGTTCTTGCTCCAGCACATTGCCTCCCCTCAGAGTGTGGGCAGGAGGTCATGGAAACCCCTGTGCCCTTGGCTGAGGGCATGGAGAGCTGGGGGACGTGATCCCCCCCATGGGGAGCGTGCCACTGCCACGCCTTGAGCTGCACCCAATGGTCGCAGCACGAGTCGGCAGACAGGAAAATCATCCCTGGAGCCAGGTGACAGTCTCTGAATGGCACCTGTTGAAGGTCAATGAGTCAACCTGTAAGAAAGGCCAGAGCTTTTCCCAGAGCAAAGCAACCCTAGAGAGGATAGACTGGATTGTTCCAGCAGGGAAAGAGCAAAATCACACAGTCCAGGGGGTTTGTGGTGCTGGGGCTGTCATGAAACAAGATTCAACCAAGGATTTTTGTTGGAAGGCTGGACTGTGGATCTCCAGGGAGCCCTTCCAACACAGCCCAGCTCCAAGCACAGCTACTTCAAAACTAGATGGAGATTGCCCTTGAGCTGAAAATCTTCACCAGTGCAGATTTTTTGGCCCCCACTGGTGCTGCCTTGGAAATTTTACACATGCACACAATTAACAGCACAGGTGCCATTCAGGGGGTCAAAAGGCAGAGGAAAGTTTTCACCTGCAGAATTACCCATCCCTTTTTAGAGACTCGAGCATTTACATTTGTGCAAAGTTCTGGTGCCGTGGATGCCTCCTGCAGCTGGTTGTTTGGGAAAAAGACAACCAAGATCCTGCCAAGCAGGAGCCACGTTCTCACATGTGTGGATGGAGTTAGAGAGGAATGGCTGCTCCTGCACAAGAAAAGCTGAGGTGGGTTGGGATGCACAGTTTCAAAACTGAAGGTCCACATCAGCTCCAAGGTTACCCTGGGAAAGCAGAGGGACAGAGAGAGGCATGGGAGCACTGCGGTCTCTGCTGTGTCCCATTCTCTCAGCCCCTCAGAGCAGCTCTGGGAAGCTGTTAGCACGCACGTTGTCCCAGATAAGTGAAAATTTGAACAGTAGGAACATTCTTGCTAGGTTCAATTAGCTGCCTGAAATAGCCCAGCAGAATTCTCCAGAGCCAGGCCTGGTCATTAGGAAAATCATCAGGATCTTGCTGAAGAGAGAGCATTTATCAGCCTGTTTGAGAGCTGACCCCGTGTCCCTGGAGCAGAAGCAGGAACTGTGTCCTTGGTGCAGGAGGTCTCTGGTCGCACGCCTTGAACTGCATCCTCCACACCGGGCAGGGTCCAACCACCTTTTCCTGAGCAGTGCTGCTCCAGGTCCGACCGTGCCCAGTCCCACCACGTGGTGAAAGCCCCTCTGCATTTGGTGTGGGAATGAGCCCTGAGCATGCCAGCTTAGGGAGAGGGAGGCAGGCAGATGCCAGCTCACTCTAGAGCTGCAGGAGATGGCAGGGGACAGCGGTGGCAGGGCCAGGGTCAGGCGGGAGGAGAGGCCGGCTGGATGCAGCAGGAGCAGCCGCAGCAGCAGCGGGTGGTTAATCAGCCGGCTGCTTCCGTGACTGAGCTCTGAGCTCACAGCAAAGAGCTCCGGAGAGGAAAAAGCCTCTCACTCATGAAAGAAACATCAGGGCTAATCGAATCCGGGCCCAGCCCAGCAGCACGCGACAGGCCACGGCACCTCATTCATATTTCATGCTTTGCTCCACTTTGGTAACGTAAAGGCCGGTGCAAAAGGTAGGGGAGCCCTGTTTGGTGTGGGGAGAACCCCAGGACCATGAGGAATGGCCAGGGGAGAGGGGAGCCAAGGGCTGAACCACATGTGGGCTGGGGCTGTGGGAGGGACTTGCCAGCGAGTCAGTGATGTCCCAGGTAAGCTGGAGTCAGTGCTCACCAGTTTCAGGTTCTAGCCTCTGCAGGTCAACAAAGCAAATAGGCTGCATGGGAGTCTGTGGCTGCTGAAGGCTTTTCCTGGCCCCTGGATTTGGGCAGTTGCTCCTCAGTGCTGCTAGAGGTGGGTGAGAGCCCAAAGAAGTCCAAGCAGATCATGGCTAATAAGATGAGGAGAAGGCAGCACCTGTGACAGGAGAAGGCAGACAATGACTGAGGTCTGTTTGCCCCCAAATGCATCTCTTTAGGGGCTTTACCCTTGTCTGGACGAGGCTGCGTGGGACCCTACTGATGTGAGTCACACAGTGGGGCACAGATCCCATCAGCAGGCACAGGGACACTGCTGGTGCTAGAGAGGCAGATTGCAGTGGCAGGACCCTCAGCCATGGCAGGAGCGGGACCGAGGTGCTGGAGCATATCCAGAGCAGGGCAGTGGAGCTGGGGAATGGAGCTGGGGAAGGGCTGGAGCACAAGTCTGAATAGAAACAGCTGAGGGAGCTGGGGGCGCTGAGCTTGGAGAAAACGAGCATCAGGGGGATCTCATCACTCTCTGCATCTACCTGAAAGGAGCTTGGAGCCAGGTGGGGGTCAGGCTCTGCTCCCAGGTACCTCTGCCAGGGGAGGTTCTGGTTGGATATTAGAGAAAGTTTCTTCACTGGAAGGGCTGTCAGGCATTGGCACAGGCTGCGCAGGGCAGTAGTGGAGTCACCATCCCTGAAAAGTTTTCAAAAACCTTACAGATGTGGCACTTGGCTACAGGGTTTAGTGGTGGCCCTGGCAGTGCTGGGTTTGATGTTTGGACTTGATGATCTTGGAGGGCTTTTCCAACCTTAGTGTTTCTGTGATTCCAAAGTTTCTGCTGTGCAGCAGTGGAGCAGTTTCTGGGTGTGAGCAGCTGTGAGGGGACTTGTCTGCAAACTCCCAGCAGGAATGGTGGAGGGAGGCGTGCAGGGAACGCTGATGGAACCCATGATCAAGGCTGATAAGCAGGAAGAGATAAAGCAGGATTAAAGGACACACAAGCTGGAAGTTAGACAAATGAGCAGGTAGCCATCCCCACTCCTCTTGGAGCTCTGACAAAAGGCACAGAGGACCAAGGCAGGAAACTCCCATTTTAGCTCCACTTGGCCCATTCCTGGTGCTTCTCCCCAGCATGCCCAGACCAGTACAGCAGCTGGTGGCAACTGGTGAGCCTGTCACTGGGAGAACCTGCTGCCTTTCCCTTTTCTGTGGCAGGTTTCCATCTCCCAGCAGTTCTTTCTGCTTTGGTCTTTCATAGAATCACAGAACCATTAAGGATGGAAAAGCCCTCTAAGACCATCAAGTCCAACCATTAACCCAGCACTGCCAACTCCACCACTCAATCATGTCCCCAAGTTCTACATTCACACATCTTTTAAATCCCACCAAGGATGGTGACTCTACCATTGCCCTGGGCAACCTGTGCCAAGGCCTGGCCACCCTTTCAGGGAAGAAATTGTTCCTAATATCCAAGCTTAACCTCCCTGGCCCAACTTGAGGCTGTTTTCTCTTGTTGTATCTTATCCTTCCACGTGGTTCAGGAGATCGTGTGGAGAAGCAGCTGGTGTTGGAGGAAATATCACTGGTGCTGGCCCAGAGCAACGCATGGTTGTCTGCAGGACATTCCATCCATCCTACCACCCTTCCATCCCTGCCTTACTTCCACCCCTCCTCTGAGCCACTGTCAGGAGCACAAAAGCCAGCAGAGATCCTCATGCAGTTCTGCAGCAACTGGTGGGTCCTGCCCTCCCCAGGGTGTGTCTTGGCCACCAGCCAGGTGTCCTGAGCCCTCGGGCTGTGCTCCAGGGGGGACCAGGCTCCCTGCTGTGGCCAGACCCGTGGTGGAAGCTCCAAGAGTAGAGTGCAGGCACATGCCAGTGAAAAACCTGGGGACCCCCGCACAACAGTGCTGTCTCCCTGGGACTGCACCCTGCTTTCCAGCCTCCTGGGCTCCCAAAGCCTTCCACCCACAACTGATGACTCATTTCAACACCACATAAGGAGGTCCAAGGGCACTCCCAGGCAGCTCCCCCCAGCTCTGTGCTGCCAGCGGGGCAGTGGCAGGGAAGACACCTTCTCCCCAGAGCAGATCAGTCCTACATCAGGAAGATGCTGAGGCAGGAACTTTGCCAATCCAGGCTCAGGGGTAACAGCCGTGCAGGAGCAGAGAGATGCCATCACGGGGGAAGAGCAAAGGAAGGACTGGCAGGAGCAGCCGCTGAGGCTGGGGCTCATCAGGGATTGCCACGAGGCTGTGGCACTCCTCACCCTCCTCCCAGGGCCACAGAGGATGCTAAAAGGTTCAGGGGTGGTGGCTGAGAAGGTGATTGAACCCTCCAGACTCCAGGTCTCTCACAGGTCTGGGGTATAAGGCAGCATCCCACAGTGTGACCTGTGCACAGGGAGAGGACTGGAACTGAGGACCAACAACCCCACACATAGCCTACAGCAGCAAGGGCCTCACTTGAGGGCAAACCCAACCCTGGAGGTGACCCAGGGCAGGGTGTTCATGTCTTGGCCCCACAGGCTGCATGTTTCCATCCCCAGCTCTGCCCCAAGGGAAGATACAGAAACCACAACAGGGAAAAGAAGGATTCAGGGCAAACAAACAAAAATACTAGCATTTTCCTGCATAGCCTCTCTAGATGGAGTCTTCCCTACCTCCTCTTCCCATCGAGTGTAAACTCACGATGTGTCTGCTGCATCTGCTCTCATGTCCTACGCTCGAGCTTCCAAAGCCCACACAAAAACACAGGCATAGTGAGAGGCAGACACAGCAAGGTCTGTGGGCAGGCAGCACAGATGCTTCCCATGGGCACTGAACATTCTTTAAAAACTGTGAATGTCACCCCAGCTGTAATGCTGGCCCTTGAAAACCTGTCCCAGGTGCCAACCCTGTGTACCACACATGGTGTGTGCTGTTGATCCCTTTCCACTGCTCTAAAAGTCCACGGTGTCCCCCAAGCTCCCCAACACCCCTTGCAAAGCTCTGGGATGTAGAGAGGCTTGAAAAGTAACTGTGGATATAGACATGGCAGTGGATGTGAATAAAGACATGGTAGTGGACCTGGAAAAGTGAGAACAAATGATGCAGGACGAGAAAGAAGCAGCTGGTACAGACCCTCTTGTTTTCCCGAGACTGTTTCACCGGGCTGGTGGAGAACTGGGCCTGGTGCAGCTCATCCTTGAGTTGCTTCTTTTCACCCCAGCAGTTTGTTCCTCAGCACAGGCCCTGCCCATCGAATCACAGAACCAAAGGAAAGTTTGAGTTGGAAGAGACCTTAAAGCCCATCTCATTCCCCCCCCTGCCATGGGCAGGGACACCTTCCACTATCCCAAGTTGCTCCAAGCCCTGTCCAACCTGGCCTTGGACACTTCCAGCGATCCAGGGGCAGCCACAGCTTCTCTGGGCATCCTGTGCCAGGGCCTCAGCACCCTCACAGGGAACAATTCCTTCCCAATATCCCTTCTAAATCTACTCTCAGTTTGAAGTTATTCCCCTTTGTCCTGTCACACTCTGCCCATGAAAAAAGTTAATCTCCCTCTTTTTTGTAAGCCACCTTTAAGTACTGGGAGGCCACAATGAGAAGTCCCAGTTACAGGCTGTGAGAATAAAGGTTCTGTTAGACTGCACTGGAGCCCTGGGATGGAACAGGACCAGCAGCCTGTGGGTGCTCAGCAAGGGCAGGACGGGCAGGGAGGGCTCTGTTCAAGGATAGGATCAGTCCCTGTTCAAAGCAGTCATGTCAGGTCTTGGCTGCTGAAATGAGGATGTGTAAAAGCTGAGGATGATATTTTGTCAGTGGTGGGGAGAGGATCAGACTGAAGGCACAGCTTTGCAAGGGCAGGGAGCTGGCGGCTGTCAGTGCTGGAGGGCTCGTCAAAGCTCCCCCAGCTCCCAGAAGCACACCCCGGGCATTGCTCAGCCCAGCCACGTCTGTCTGTCCATCCTGTCCTCCCAGAGGTGGGCATCTCTGACAGGCTCTCTGCAGAGAGAAAACAAAACCCAGCTCCCCCCAGCCCAGGCCCCCTCCTGAATACATGTGCGGGGAATTTCAAATGTGCTGCAATTCTGCTTTTCCCCAGAAGGAGCTCTGTGCTGCCATCCTCTCGCAGGCAATGTATTGTCCCTGTCACAGCTGTCCTCCTTGGGCACTGCCCCTCTCAGAGGACACTCTCAGGGAGGTGAAACAGGGCTCATCGAATCTGAGACTGGGAGAGATCCTGCCATGGGCAGGGACACCTTCCACTATCCCAGGTTGCTCCAAGCCCTGTCCAACCTGGCCTTGGACACTTGCAGGGATCCAGGGGCAGCCACATCTTCTCTGGGCACCCTGTGCCAGGGCCTCACTGCCCTCACAGGGAAGAATTTCTTCCCAATATCTAGTCCTAATATCCATTATCTATCAAAATATCTACCATCCTAATTACTAATATCTGGAATAGGCACTTTGCCTAACCCTTTCCTCTTTCATTTTAAAATCCTTCCTCCTTTTTCCTATCACTACCCAAGTACCATGGATTCCCTGGCCACCCCAGATGTATCTCCACCCTGTCCACTGCCCTCAGTGGGCTGTGAGGAAGCTGAAGGAGAGGAGCTGGGAGGCTTTCATGGAGCAGCTGAACACAGGGCAGGAGAGCAGGGGCAAGGGAAGGGCGTGGAAACCAGAGCAGGTGAGCTACAAGAACTCTCGTGGTCGCTTTCTTCCAGGACAGTGTCTCCAGGCTCATTGCAAGCTGGAAGCAAAGCTTTGCCTGCAGAGAGCCGTCCCGGGTCCCTGTTCCGTGCCCTCTCCCGGCCATGTGCAGACACAAGCTGAGGCTGCCACCGTCTTGTCTGCGGGGGCACTGCTGCCTCTGTCAGCTCTCGCCCTGCAGCCTGGACCAACACCAGCCCCTCGGGCTGCTGCCTCTGCCACAGCCGGCTGGAGCCCAGGCCTACTCCAGGGGGTGCAGGACAGGTACGGGTCAGGGGGAGGATGCTGCCTACAGCTGCAGTGCCAACCACTTGCTGCTGAAAAAGGTGGAAGGTGTGGAAATGTCTCGGAAAGCTGTGTGATAACATTTGAGTGCTTTATGTGCAGCATTTATCGATGAGTTCTGCTGCTTAGAGATGTTTCACTGCTGGGAAATTTCATAGGATGGAGCAGGGCTGGTGAAAGGGAGCTCGAGGTTGTCCTGTCCAGCACCATGTTTATGGTGTCGCTGTCTCTTGTCACAGGTCAGGTTGTCCTGCAGCACGGTGTGTCCCATCCAGGGATGTGGCATGTCCTGGCTGAGCATGGCTGCAGTCCTGCCAGCCTCTCCTGACTACAGACTCTTCTGCTGCCTCTCTGCTGCCAGCCCCAGCCCCCGGGGCTCTCTGAACCCAGCCCTCTGCAAGCACGGGTGTGTGGTGACACCGTCAGACACAGGGTAGGCAAAGGACTTGTGGCATGGAGGGGCGAGGGCTGATCTGGCTCAGAAAGGAGCAGGACTCAGAAAGCACTAGGAAACAGAGGCAGGAACAGCACTGAGGAGACTCACACCTCCCCTTAGGCTGCATGTCCCTTATCCCCACAAAGCCTGAGAGGGGCTATGCTGGGAACAACAAACCATGTCTGTGCCTATTCCCTGAAGTACCAGAGCATTGATAAAGAAGTGAACTAAAATGAAAGGGCCTGGAAAAGCAAGGATTCAGGGAGGAAGGTCAGATATTGATAGGAGTAAGGGGTGGGGGTTTCTTGCATGGTAAGAACATGCACAGAAATGTGCCCATGGCCGGAGAAGGGGCCACACAAGTGGATGTGACCAGCAAGTCCCATCCTGTTTTCATCTCTCTGAGCAGAGAAGCCAAAGATTTCCCTAGAGCTTTTGTTTGCTTTGCAAAGCCCGTGCTCAATAAACCTTTGCCTCTAGTTATGAAAAGTCCTTTTCCACACCAGGCACAGCTTACCCTGGACTCTTATTTCAGCTACTGCCCCACTCAGGCCTACCTCAACTTCCTCATGCTCCTTATCTCCCGTTCCTCCTCCTGCCTCAGCCACATCCTACTTCACCCAAATCTGTCCTAGACACCTTCCTTTTCCCTCCACCCATCCCTCCATCTCTCCTGAAGAACTTCACTCCCTGAGCAAGGTGCTCCCATGCAATGTTTGCACCTCTCAGTGATGGAACTGCAGCGATGGAGTGAGAGGACTTGTGTCTCCTCTGAAGTATCTGGAGTCAAGGAGGCTGCTGCTTTGCTCCTGAGACCTTGCAGAGCCCAGAGATTTCCAGGTCCCCAGGTTCGCCCCTCCCCACACCCCAGCAGTGTCACATCAAAGAGCACAGCCTTTTGTTTAGACTCTGTTCAAAGTTTGCTGCTAATTTTTGGTATGCACGCAGTGGTGTTTGGCTCCTGCTTGTTCCTGGAATAAATGCTCATTGCATAGCTCTTAAATGATTGGAGACCTCCAATTTTAATCTTTTATTCATAATCTTCTTCCAGCTCAGACACAGAAAAAACATGTAAATTCAAAACCTGCGAGAATTGAAAATTTCGTACGTGCTGCTGACCCTTTGCTGGCAGCTCCGAATGTGAGAGAAATAAAGGAATTGTAATGAGGAACCTCATCTTTTGATAACAGGTTTAGAGGACCTGGTCGTTAAATGGGGTTTCACATGTTCCTGCTGTGTGTCCATGAGAGGTGTGGTCAGTCCTGCTGGGCAGGGAGAGTAATCCTGCTGCTCCTGCCTCTCTGTCGTCTCCTGCCTCTCCATCTCATCAGCTGTGCACTGAGGTGTGAGCTCACCTGGTGATCACCTGGTGACTTTGGGACATGCCCTGCCCATGCTGCCTCACCCGTTGGTCCCCAAGCTCATGTCCCGTTGGTCACCAAAGCACATCCACTGAAACTGTCTCTGTCCTCCATGTTCCCTCAGCTCCTGTCCAGGAGCCACTGCTGGCCATGGTCTGCACCACATCCCTCACCTCTCCTTCTTGGAATCATGGAATCATAGAATCATGGAATATTCTCAGTTGGGAGGGACCCAGGAAGATCATCCAGTTCAACTCCTGACCTTGCCCAGGACACCTCCAGCAATCTCACCCTCTGCCTGACAGCATTGTACAAATGCTTCTGGAGCTCTGGCAGCCTTGGGGCTGTGACCATTCCCTGGGTCAGTGCCTGACCACCATCTGGGGGAAGAACCTTTTTCTGGTATCCAGGCTAAACCTCCCCAGGCACATCTTCTGCCATTCCTTTGGGTCCTTGATTCCTCTGCACCATTCTGTGCTTGGGAAGGAATGTTACCTGTTGTTACCTGCTCAGTGCCACCCCCCTGCCCCCTCTATTCCACTGGCCGCTCCCTGCAAGCACCAGTTTTCAGGACAACTTTGTGAGAGGAGGTTTGGAAGGCAGGGAGGAAATGAGGCACATGATGAGTAATAAGAAATCTTTAAGAGTAAAATACTCTGGGGTCAGGCAGACACCAGTGAGTGCTGGGAACAATTTCACCTTCTTTCAGCATTAGCAAAATAAAAATAACTTGTCATGACTGGGATTCGAGACGGACACGTTCCGAAGCCTTTACCCTTTTCACAAGTTTCCCATGTGGTGTGCAACCCCTTAGTCCTTTTAACTCAGTAAACAAATTCTTGGTTGGTTTTTTTTCTTCCTGGGATAAGCAGGACGGTGTGTAGGGAAATACTCCCAGCTCTGCCAGAAACTTTTCTGGCACTTGCAGATTGTCTGCGATTCTGTTCTGGAAGGATTGTCATAAGCAGGAGATGTGCACTGGGATTTCCCAAAACACAACTGCCAGGAGTTTTCACCCCAGAAATTTAAGAGGCTTTATTGTTTGACTGGATATTGGGGATTTTTGACAGCCTGTTCAAAGAGGTTGCTGTATGAGGGCCCAACAAACTGCTGAGGGGGCAGAGATGAGGATCCTGCTCACATGCACAGCAAACCCTCCCATCCCAGGCCGTGGGGGCTGGGACATAGGTCCCTGAGGAACTGGGCTGTTGGGCTGTCCCCTGGCACTCTCCTCTGAGTGGGATGCTTCAGGGTGCATCCCATGGACCGGTGGGGCTGCCCGAGATGCACATCATGTGACTGGAGGTTCAGTCAGGCTGCTTAGTCCAGGTTTACACCCAAAGGAGAAAGGAAGTCCCCTTTGCAGGCAGGGGATGAAGTGCTGCTGCCCTCCTCCTTTTTCCTCTCACAGCAGGTGACTGCTCCGAGGGAGCCCTCCTAATGTGAGACCTGCCTCTCTGCTCTGAGTCCTGCCCTGTATTCCCAGCCCTGCAGCAGAAGTCAGGGTAGCTGCAGTCCTGGCTCATCTCTCCCCGAGCCCAGCTTGCTCGAGGTGGGGAGATATCGGGCTGGTGGCAGAGCAGGCACTTCTGTCATCCTGGGATGAGCTGTGCTGTTATCACAATCCTTGATGGTGGTTTCCAAGACATGACCTATGGGACACTTCAAAACCCATGCAGAACTTAACCCATAATCCTTCCAAGAGTTAAAGCAGCAGCTGGGGCTGATATTTCTATCTTACATCAGATTATCCTGAGTAATTTACTTGGACATGATGCTAAACAACTGTGCTAAAAGCAGGGAGAGAAGGTGGTTTGGGAATACAGCCTTCCTTGGCAGACTAAGCTGGTATGTGATTAGACAGGAATCATATCAGGAAATCCGAAGGCGAGTTCACCATCTGTTCCCGCCAGCCCCGGAATGCATCTGACCCCTGCAAACCTGCGCAGGGCTGGCACCGACAGGGTGTGGGGGGGAGCCGAGGCGGCGGCTCCAGCAGGGCTCTGCAGGTGCTCCGCAGGTCCAGACTGCCACCTCCAGGCACACAAAGCTCGCAGAGCCTCCCTTCCTAATGACACAGCCAAATCGAGCCCGGGCAGCTGCTGAGGCAACGCTTCCGAGATGAGTTACTGGAAGCCTGGGGTAATGCTGGGTGTGAGTAGAAAAGAAAAGCTGTTTTACCAGCTGCCAGTGGTGCAAGATGAGATAAAATTCTCTTGGGGGACATTTAAGAAGGTGTGAAAATCCTGAGGGCTGTTTTGGTACAGGAAGGGGTTTATCTGCTGGTGTATATGAACCAGGGTGTCCATCACCTCTCCTTGGATGGAAGACTTTGCCTTTTGACCAGCCCCTTCCCCGGGATCCTCTTCCCAAGGGGTTTCCTGCTGAGCCAGTTCCTCTCTCAGCCATCAGGATCCCTGGGTGCCAGCCCTGGCCCCAGCCTGGCCAGATGGGAGTGCAGGAGGTCTGGAAACATGGCTCTGTGTCCTGGAGAAGTGTCCCCAGGACACAGAGCCTGTGTCAGACACAGAGAAGTGTCCTCTGCCAGGACTGCAATTTCATGGCAATTTCTTTAAAAATGACACAACTGTGCCTCATCTTCCTGAGGCTGTGAGCAGGGTGATGCCCTGGGTGTGGTGCTCACAGGCTTTGACAGAGTGATGCTGTAGTGGCCGTGGGCCGCTCCCCACACAAAGTCGTGTACCACAGCCTGGCTGAGTGCCCCTGCCCCTGCCCCTGTCTGGGGAAGGAGCCAGGCACCAGCATCATCCATCCTTCCAGATGTTTGGATCTGAGATATGTAAGAAAACCTTGTATGTTTTGCACAGTGTGGACACTGGCTTTATTAATAACTGAAATAGAGTAGTGAAATGTGTATCCTCAGTGAACAGTGACAGGTTCCAGCATGCTCAGGCTGTCCCACTGTGCACAGTGCCAGCTCTGGACCATGAGCAAGGTGTGATGTGGTTGCTGTCCCTGTCTGCATGATGTGATGAGAGAACCTGCACAGAACCTGCACAGGTGTGTGCCCTGCAGAGGCACCTGGAGAGGCAGGATGAGGTGACCTTCAGAGATTCCTTCTAACCATACTTATCACAGAATGGTTTGGGTTGGGAGGGACCTTACAGCCCATTTTGTTCCTCACCTCCTGCCATGGGCAGGGACACCTTCCACTATCCCAGGCTGTTCCAAGCCTGTCCAACCTGGCCTTGGACACTTCCAGGGATCCAGGGGCAGCCGCAGCTTCTCTGGGTAAAGGAGAAGGGTCTGGGAGAGAGTCAGGGTTGTAGGGATGGGAAATGTAAATACAGAAATGGGGTAGGTGAAGGGGAATGCAGAGGTCAGGACCTGTGAGCTCAACCCTCAGCACAGGGGACACTGACCAGGAGCAGCTTGTCCAGCCTGGGGGCCAGTGCCTCCAGAAAGGGGCACCAGAGAGAACGGAACGGGGGCCATGAGGAAGAAAGCTCTGGATGGGCTGGCAGGATAACCTGACAGTGTGCAGGCAGGCTGGGGTAGGACAGAGCCCTGGGCAGCCGGGCAGGCCTTTCCTCACCTGCGGGATGGAGAGCAGGGCTGGGGCAGTGAACAGTCACCTCCATCCTTGAAGGGTGGCAAAGGCGGGGAGCATGCAAGCAGTCAGTGACAGGTTTAGAGCCCACCCCACACTGTGCTGTGGGGCCAATTTGCTTTTGTAGGGCGTTTCCTGAAAATGGTGCTTTCTTTGTCCTGCAACTCATTTGCTGGTAAACCCTTCACTGAAGGGCAGCTGGAACACTGCTAAACACCCACAGGAAGAGCTTTGCAAGCCCACCTACAACATACTTCAGCTCAGACTTCAGGACATGAGGGCTGAGGTTTTAGTGGTTTGGTTTTTCGGTGTTAATTTTTCTTCTTTAAAAAAAAAAAAAAAAAATTCTACATTTCCAGAAGAAGGTAAGGCTGAGTCTAGAAAAACCTGCGAGAGACCCCTGAGGTCCAGAGGAGCCTTTGCACACAAGATATCCCATGTTTGCATCACGTCCTGCTTGAGATGCTTCTACACAGCAATGATGTGGCAGTTTTGGGGAGTTCTCTCCCAGCACACAGCACCCCTCCCCTGGGAGCCTACAAACATCCTCTTGGCTCTTCCCTGTCCCTGTGGGCTCATCCCATGGATACTCCTGCTTTGCAAGGAAGCATCCTTCATGTGTGGGAGGCTTTCTGGAGCAAGGGAGGTGGTGACTGGCTGAGCTGTCCCCCTGAAGCAGCTGGGGTGTCCCCTATTCTCACTGCAAGTGGTGACAGCTCTGTGCTGCCCAGTGACAGTAACAGGCAAGGAAATGGATCACGGAAAGAGGGATTTTTATTGCCCAGGAGGAAGTGCACACTCTGAACATAAAAGGCAAACCCTACCCCACCATCCCCACAGCCAGGAGCAGCCCAGTGACCCCATGCTGCAGGATCTGACTCCTGAACCACCTGGAAAGGGGCCATCTGGCAGCTCCCAGCCTCAGATCCTGCAGCCCACCCGACTGGTGTTGCCCAGCAAACCCCAAGGACACCGGTGTGGCACTGGCCTGACCTCTGCTCTCACCAGTGTGCCCATGACAGAGTCCCAAACGTTGGGAAGAGAGGCCAGGGCCAGCCCCCTGTGCTGCAGGGCTTGCGTGAGCTCCGTCATGGGGAGGGAGTGTGCCAGGGCTGAGTGCAGGACACAGGGTGCAATACAAATGAAACAACACATTGCATCTGTCCCCCTTACAAAAAGCTTCCATAGGAAGAAGTAAAGTGCCCGCCATAGTCAGAGAATCCATCAGGACACAAGTGCCCTGCATGGAAAGCCAAGCCAGCCCTGGAAAGGCTGGTTTAGCCAGGATTATTGCAGCTGAGAAATGGCTTTAACCCGCCCCCCACCCCCCGTGTGCCCAAACAGGCCTGGCAGGAACAGCCCTCAGGCCAGATCCCACCAGCACCTGCATTGGAGTGATGCTGGGTGTGCTGTGCCCGTGCGAAGGACAGGGTGCTGTGTGCCAGGCTGGACCCTGGCAGGGAGTGTGGCTCCCCTCCAGTCACCCCCCACCCCAGCCATGCTCCCAGCAGACTTTTTTTTTGCAGTGAGTTCAGCCCCACGACTGAGGCTTCTGTGCTTTGAGACCATTTTGTGTACTTAACATCCTATTTCAGTAAAACAGTTCCCAAACCCACAGAAAATTGTATTTACACCAAAAAGAAACTCCCAGCCCACAGCCTGCCCTGCTCCCCAGTTCATCTGCACCTCTGCACCCAGCTCAGCCTCTTGGACCAGCTCCACACATCTTTGGAGGCCAGTGCTGAGCACCAGGCAAGTTCACCCAGAGAGATGCTCCTGTGGAGGACAGACCACCCTCCCAGACACTGGGGTCACCACCACTGTGTGCCCAGAGCCCCTGTCCCCAGCCACAGGATGCTGTGATTGCAGCTGGAAATGCTGTCAGGACCCCTCCTCTGCAGGTGACCTGGCAGCCCTGGGCACTGGCAGCCAGGTGATGGCACAGCTCTTGGGTTTCTCTAGGACAATATAAGAGCAAAGAGTTGTTTCTCTGTCCCTCCATCATGTGAGATGGGAGCACACTCTCCCATTCCTCTCTGTTCTGGGGGAGGCCAGGATGATTCTGCTGGCAGAGAAACCTGAGCTTGTGGCCCTAGAAAACATGCCTGGGCTGCCTGGAGGGCTGTTGCTGGATCCAGGGAGGAGCAGTGCTGGTGGGTTGAATAGGTGGAGAGTGTCCTGCAGCACTCCAGGGCTTCTTGAGGCTCCAGGCAGAAGGCCCTGGACAACACTCCTCCAAGCTGGGAAGTATGGTCTGAAGGCAGAGCCAGCTGTTCCTGGCACTGCCACCTTGTACTATGTCCCCTGCCCTCCTGCTCTTGGTAGAGGTGGACCATGAAGTCACCTTCAGGCTGGTGCAGTTCAGGAGGTCCAGGCTGGAGTACGCTGAGAGGTACTGGAAGCTGCTGTGTGCAGCCTGTGGAGCCCTGCTCAGTTCAGAGATGCAAGGAACTCCCCAGCTGCCTGATCCAAAGGAGCTGTGTGCCACGGCAAGCCCAGTCCCACTGCTCCTGGTTATTGCTGATGTGTCTGATACCCCTCCACCTGCAGGAGCAGCTGGACTGTCCCACTGGGTGAAGGGATTGCCTCCTGTCCTGCATAGCTGTGTGGAGATGCCCAGTCCCACAGGGAAAGAGCAGAGCCATGATGTGTCCCCAGCCTGCTTGGAAGGCTGCTCCCCCCTTCAGGTGGGAGAAGGAGGCAACAGGACCACCAAGGTACCTGGAATACCATGTTTCCACCAACGCTGAAATCAAAGAGATGCTGGCAGGGCTCCAGCTCCTGGTGCCCCTGTTCCTGCTCACCACCCTGCTGCCCCTTTGCCAGGGTAAGTGTTAAGGAATGCCTGATGAGCTTGTGATCAGAGATGCCTCCTGGGGCCATTTGTGTTCAGCAGCTGGGATCTCATGGCCTGGATGCTGCTCAAGATCTTCTTCTGGTGGCCCATCATGGTGATGCCCAGACTCCGAACATCCCTGGGGAACAAAGACACTAAGACACCTGTGCCAGGCCCCGGGGAGACAACTGCACCCCAGGGACCAGCCCAGGAACCTGTGCCTGGCTCTCCTCCACTTGCCCATCAGCACAAGGCTGGTCCTGCCAGGGGTCCATGGGCATCCTCCCAGGGACAGAGAGGCTGCCATTCCCTTGGGCATGTCCTCCTGACAAGGCCACTGTGACAGCCCTGCAGGGAGCAGGAGCAGGATCGCTCCTGACAGGCTGGGAGGTGACAAGATCGATGCTCTGAAATTGGATTCACTTTTAGTGAGATGCCCTCAGATAACCCAGTCAGGAAGATGTATGGATGATGAGCCTTCCCCATTCAAAAGATTCTCTGATGTGCATGAGAAACAAGGATCACTATCAGCTCAATCCCAGAGCAAAGGCCCCATGTACAGCCCCCAATCGATGCACACGACAACCCTCTGTCTGTGTCTCTCTCTTTCCTTTCACTGCCACAGGAACCACTGTCCAGCATCTCCATGCCTTTGGACAGGGAACAAGGCTCCTTAGAGGCTGAACAGGTTGTTGCCAGCCCTGTCACTACTGGTAACAGCAAGGGATGGGGGATGTAAACAGGTATAAGGGCAGGAGCCAGTACAGCTGCCTTCTTTTCTGGTACCACTTGGATGCTCCACCTTGGAAACCCCCTAGACAGGTGGGAGATAAGTTCCTCACAGCAGGAGTGTGGTGAGACAGATCTTTGCCAGCTCTCCTTACTTAACCCACCCTTGGTCATGTGTTAATGACCTTCCAGTGATGCCTCCCTCCTGGCTGCACTGAGCAGGGAGCCAGTCCTGTGCACGGGGTCTCACAAAGCTCCAAGGTAATGCCCAGCTACAGTGGTTTTCCAGTGATCCCAGAGAAGCTGTGCAGGATAGCACAGCCACACTCTGGTCCAGAGAGGCCTTTTTTGGGGGAAACAAAGATGAGAAGCACAAGGAGACAGCAACCTCCCGCCTGACCCTGCTGTGACCAGGAGGTTGGGTTAGGTGACCTCCTGGAGCACTCTGCAACCTGAATTACCTCCTATGGGCCTATGGTGACATTAGAGAACCACCACAGAGCACTGGAGGTGACTTGGTGCTCACAGCCTCTCAGTACAACTCCCACACCTTCCCTCAAAGCTCAGCACAGCCTTGGACATTGTCCCAGGTCTCAACACCGTTTGCCTAGAGATATGTATGGGGTACCAGGGACCAACTAGAATGAGCCGGCCGAGGCAGGACAGTCACTGTTTGGGGCTAGTGGGTTGGTGCAGGGACACCCAGCCGGTGCTGTTTGTTCCCTGCTACTCACTCGATGTTCATGCGCATCACCATGCCCAGCGAGGAGTACCCGGCCATGGCAAAGTTGTCCCGGTAGTGCCCCAGTCGGATGGAGTCCAGCCAGTCCTCCACAGTCAAGCAGCTGGTCAGATCGAGGAGACCCCTGTCCAAGCGTGTCTGGGTGAACCTGGGAGCAGGACAGAAGGGGTTAGACCAGAAAGGTTGGTCCAAGGTGACCAGGCTGTGAGGGCCACCTGAATGCACCTATAGAATCAGGAAAACAGTAAGGTTGAAAAAGCCCTCTAAGATCATTAACTCCAACTGTTGACTCAGCACTGCAGGGCTACCACTAAACCATGTCCCCAAGTGCCACATCCACACCTCCAGGGATGGTGACTTCACCACTGCCCTGGGCAGCCTGTGCCAGGGCCTGACCACCCTTTTTGCGAAAAAATTTTCCCTAATTTTAAACCTAAACCTCCCTTGGCACAACTTGAGGCCATTTTCTCTTGTCCTGTCCCTCATTCCCTGGGACCAGAGGCCAACCACTGCCTAGCTATCCTCTCCTGTCAGGGAGTTGTGCAGAGCCAGAAGGTCCTCCCTGAGCCTCCTTTTCTCCAGGCTGAGCCCCCCCAGCTCCCTCAGCCTGGTGCTCCAGACCGTTCCCCAGCTCTGTTCCCTTCTCTGGACACTCTCCAGCCCTTCCATTTTTGTCTTGTCATGAAGAGCCCAGAACTGACCCCAGGATTCAAGGTGGGGCCTCACCAGTGCCCAGCACAGGGGGGCAATCACTGTCCTGGTCCTGCTGGCCACACTATTCCTGATCCAGGCCAGATGCCATTGGCCTCTTGCCCACCTGGGCACACAGCTGTGACCCTGCAGATCCTGCAGAGCAGGGCAGAGAGAGCCCTCGCAGGCAGTAAAGGCAGGGATGCTGCTCTATGGGCACTGCTGCACTCCCTTGGCCTTGGCACGCAGATGCCACGGTGGGAGCAGGGGGATGAAGTGCAGGAAGTTCCTCATTACCTACCACTACCTATGCCCATGGGCCCTGTGCGTGTCCATGGTCCCAAGGGCAGCCACTGGTGCCACAGCCAGTCAGAAATAGCCCTTATTCCTGCAACCCACATGCTCTGCCCAGTATCAGTCATCAGCCCCTGCTCACACAGGGGTCAGGGAGCACTGACCTGTTCACGGTGCCCATGCACTTGAGATTGCCAGGGTTGCGGATCAGCTTGTCCAGGATGCCCACAATCTGGGAGAAGCGAGGCCTCTCGCTGCGGTCCTTCTGCCAGCAGTCCAGCATGAGCTGGTGCAGGGTGGTGGGGCAGCCCATGGGGGCAGGCAGGCGGTAGCCTTCCTCCACGGAGTTAATGACCTGGAAGGAAGCCACACACCGCAGTGGAGCTGCACCCCCATCCCGCTCCGTGATCCCGATCCGTGAGAGCTGCTGGGGCCATGGGATGGGGAGCAGAGGGCTGTGCATGAGCTTTGTGCTAAACGGCACCTGAATGTTTGCGTGCAGGCTCTGTGCAGAGCTGGCAGCAGGCTGGACACCACACACGTACAGGAAATCAATGCTGTGACAGCAGAGTTATTTAGTGGTCCAGTGGCTGAAAATATTGCAGCTTCCCTCCAGCAGACAAGCCACGAGGGCTGCACTCACACTCAGCTGTCCTACAGCCAGGGCGTGGCACAGGTCGGCAAGGCTGGAGAAACCCCTGCTTGAAGGAACTGTGTGGAGGAGGGAGTGTAAGCCACTGCATTCATGCCCTGCTGTCACCAAAGCCACCACAAAATAAAAAAGAACCTAGGAAGAGAGGGGACTCCCAGTGCAGGGGGAGATTATAAATCAGAAGTATATATAAAAGTATTATAAAAGTACTCATAGGTAAAAAAAGGAGTCCTGTGATTCTGCAGAGCCAAAATACTCATTTTACTCACTTACTGCCTCTTTTAGGAAATTTTGCCCTCAGGTTGTGGTCAGGATTATAACCTACATTTCCCTTCAGATTTTATGCCACTCTTGAGGTGACAGTGGCTCCACACAATTCAGACAAGCCCAAAGCCTGCAGCTGGGTGATGCTTTCCTGAGGCTCTCAGCAGCCTCACCTGGGCAGTGGAAGGGATGGACGCCCAGCACTGGGACCGGCAGGCTGCTGCAGCGGGGCTGCAGTGATCCTAGGGAAGCCCTGACCCCTTTCAGGGACTGGGAAAGGTGGCACAACATGTGCTGAATCTCTGCAGCCAGCAGAAAGGCAGGACTGGGGACAGCCACGGTGCACACAGCCAGCGTGGCAGTGACCTCCCTGCCTGCATTCCTACCGGGGTCTTGAGTCAGTGTCCCCAGGAATGGGGCAGGATTGGGAAGGGCCAGCAGGTAGGTCAGTGACCAGTGAGCTCTGGTCACTCCTGGGAGCCATGGGACTGGAAAGGCAGTGCAGGGATGGACTGCTGTCCCCACAGAGGGGACATGCACCCTGTGCACAGCCCTGTGGGGATGTGAGGAGAGGCAAGAGCTGATCCTTGGGCCCCTGTTCCCAGCCCCCTGCCAGGCTGGGCTGGGGAGGGCAGCAGGAGGGGCAGGTTTGGCAGCACTCACGTCCCGGTTGGTCATGTTCCAGTAGGGCCGCTCGCCGTAGGCCAGCACCTCCCACATGACTATTCCATAGCTCCACACGTCGCTGGCCGAGGAGAACTTGCGGTACGCGATGGCCTCGGGAGCCGTCCAGCGGATGGGGATCTTCCCCCCCTGGAAGAGTGAGCGAGAGTGGGGGCTCAGAGCAGGCAGGGCTCAGCATCCCGAGCTCTGCAGCTGGGACAGCTGTTGGACAAGCAATAAGCTGGGGTGGCATCTTCTGGGAAGGACTGAGGAGGCCATGTGCACAAGATAAGCCCAGAGGTGTATGTGAAGGACGACTTCAAGGTGTTTCCAGCAGAGCAAGGAGAACACTGTGCTCTTTTACAAGGTCTTCATGCACAATTTGGTCCCCCAGTGCTCAAGAGACAAGGAATTCAAAGTGATGAAGAGGACCCCTGGGCTACCAGAGCATACAAGCACAGAGCTGATCCTAGGTGCAAGCAGAGAACCTGACTTGAGCAGACAGGGAGAGTGATGGGATGTGCTCCCTGTCCTCCCCTGCTTTGACAGGCAAGGACTGAAAAGGAGGATGCATTCAATTAAAGGACCATGCTGACAAAAATCAGCAACGTATGGACTAAGAATGCTTTTAAGCTGGAAATGTGGTTGCCAGCCATCTGAAGAGGAAAGTTGCAGTGTAGGGGACATTGGGATATCCCAGAGCATCTGGGGCAGGAATGGTGTGCCTGGGACCACCTTCAGGGATACCTATATAGGGAGAGCTGCCTCTACCCAGCTGACTCCTGCCTGCTCTGGCACGTGCCTCGATAAGGACTGAAGAATGAACAACGTGTCTTTTGGGAGAGTCCCTTGGGGGAAGCAATCTCCTGAGCACATTGAAGACAACACAGGAGGAACACAGGTTTCTGAACACAAAAGAAACCTCATTTGAAGGGTACCCTGACTGAGACCTCACCAGAGATCTTGACTCTGTCACTGCATCCTTGTGGTTCAGCTCCACCCACACTATGCATTATCCAGTCTTCCTCCAGAGCAACCAGCTCTGGTGGGTTTCACTGCACCAAGGTATCTCAAAGCAGCAGAAACCAAGCAGCAGGAACCTCCCCCAAAGTTAAATTATCTGGAATGCCATGCTATTTCTTGAGATACCAGAGGGATCACTCATCCCTCAGAGCTGCAGCTGCTCTGGGACGTGCTCGGCATCAGCTACCCCAAAGGAACCTGAAGCCCTTTCTGCTTCTGTAGTCTTGGTCTTTCTGAGAAATGATGCTTGGACCCCTCGGCTACAGCTCCAAACTGGCCTCCATCAGGAACAGTCTGTCCACCAGATGTGTGCCAGGGGAGCACACTAATTCTTTTCACGGTCAGAGAAGAGCAAAAAGAGCTCATTTTATTTAACATATTCTACATATTTCATGAAAATGTGTTTCATTTTGCTTCTGATGACCTCCCATGGAAGAGGACATCAAGCTCCAGAGCTGCCAGGTTGTCCAGAAAAATCTCAACATGGCTTCACAGACAAAAGCGTCCTGCATGAAATAAAAGCACAGGTTGCGAAACCAATTCCCACCTTTTCCACATCCATGAATGAGGCAGAGTCACATGGAAAAACGAGTGTGTGGCCACAATGCTGAAGGGTGGACCAGAACACCCCTCTATGGATTGATGGCTCTAGGACAACTGGGGAGTAGATGGAGCTACACAGCCTAGGGAAGGACTCCAATGGGAACACGTAGGCCACACACCCATGGGAGTAGTTGGCTGGGGATGTTTGATAACTCCCTGCCCTCCCATCCTGCTGCTCTTTGTTCATTGCACACTCAGCTCTGGGATGTCCCTGTGTGAAGGACAACGCATTAAAGCTCAGGACCTCTTTGGGTTCGAGCTCTTGGCCCAGATGTCAGCAGGAGGTGACATCGCCATTCCTGCCCTACCTATATTGACTTGAGAGCCTCTGACTTTTCCATGTGTCAGTGGCCTGGGGCAACAAACATCAGTAGGGACCAGCACTGTGAGCCACCCACCGTGGTGGTGTACGCAGCATCGGGGTCATCCTCCAGGATGCGGGAGAGGCCGAAGTCGGACACCTTGCACACCAGGTTGCTGTTGACCAGGATGTTGCGCGCAGCCAGGTCCCGGTGCACGTAGCCCAGGTCAGACAGGTACCTCATGCCCGCCCCGATGCCCCGCAGCATCCCCACCAGCTGGATGATGGTGAATTGCCCATCGTGTTTCTGGAAAGGAAATAACCCAGAGTTCATTTGTGGTGCTCACCACTATCCTGTTGGTGCTGCTGTCATTAAACCAGCCCCGCCAGTGCCTCTCATTTTTGGCTTAGTACCTCCTCTGACCCCAGTGCCTCCAGCTTGTGCCCCTGCCCACTGCCAGCCCTCTCAGTGCCTCTGACACACGCTCAGGCAGTTGTCCCTGCCTTTGCAGTGTCACTCCAGGGAGCCAGACACAATACCTGGAGCCTGTGTCTGCTGGACGGTGAGAGCCCAGCACCCATAGCTCTCTCTAACACTGGGCTTTCAGTGGCTGTGAGGCTGAGGAGCAGGAACCAGCCCCAGGGGATGTGCAGTGAATGAAAATACAAACTTGCTCCTTACCCTGAGGAAGGTGTCTAGCGAGCCGTTCTCCATGTATTCAGTAACAATCATTACCAATTTGCCTGCAGAAGACAAGGGAGGTCAAGTTAGCAGAGAAGTCACCTTCCTCCGGGAAGCCCAGTGCCAGGTTTTTACTGGGAGAGACATGAATCCAGGCCCTTCTTCTACAGCCCCTCAGACTGGTGTCACCCCTGCACTGGGCAGGACTGGCCCAACGATGGGGGTGTGGCAACAACTCAGACAGGTACCCCTCCCTCCAGATGCTATTGATATGTCTGGGTCAGCTTCATTACCCTGCTGAAATTTGCATGCCATTAGCGTAAGGCTTTGCATCAAAATGTGCCTTTTTGGAGGAAGACTTCAAATTACAATTCAATACAGGCAGCCTTTAAAATAAATGCCTTTGAGTAGGACATCTCCCAAACCAACAACAACCTGGAGCACACTGCAGAGCACGGCGTGGAACTGCCACGGGAAGTTTGTCCTGGAAGAGAAGGCAAGGGGGTGGCTGTCCCACGTAAATGCACAAGTCTGAAAAGCCACTGGGGCAGTGAAGGATGGAGTGCACCCAAAGTGAGCCCTGACCCCCATCACCCAGGCTGCCCACAGGGAGATACATCCCAGCTCTGCCCCACCATACACTCCCTCCCCTGCCAGCCACATACTCCTGGTGACCACCCCCTCCAGGTGGATGACGTTGGGGTGGTCGAACTGTGCCATGATGCTGGCCTCACTCAGGAAGTCCTGCCTCTGCTTCTCCGTGTAGCCAGACTTCAGTGCTTTGATGGCCACGGGAATCTCCCTCTTCCCTGGCAGCTTCAGGCGGCCGTAGCACACCTCTCCAGACTCCCCTGCAAGGCAAGGGAAAGTGGGGGCATGGAGAGCTCCTCAGCTTCTTGCACTCACCCACCAACACCATGAATCATCCAGTCTGTCAGCATACTCACAGCATGCCCCAGCCCCTCTGGGTTTCAGTCTGAATTTCAATCCCCTCCAACCCCTCCAGGATTCAACCCTCTGAAAGGATTGCTCAGCTCTGGCTTCCTGTTCAGGAAGGGTGGGAACGTCAGAAACCACCTCTCTCTGGTGCCTTTTACTGAAGGCAGTGGGCCAAGAGCAGTGATTACAGTGGCACTTGCTTTACTGCTTTTAATGAACAAATTTGAGGGTCTCAGAGCAGCCAGGATGACCCTCATCATTCGTCTAGGTTAAGCCCTTAACGTGCTGCTAGTGAAGTTCCAGCTCCATCTCTGCACTGTGCTTCCCTGAAAGCCCCTGCTCCTATGCAAAATTCCCTTTTGTTCTGAAAATTTACCATTTCGCTTGCAATTTCATTTGCATCTTGTCACCCCAGGTTTTTCATGGATGCACGTTGGGGCACCTATGGGGACAGGCTGAGCCATCTGCTGTGCCAGCCTCAGCCACTGGTGCCAGAGCTGCTGACGAGCAGCCCCCTGCACCAGGCTGCTCCAAAGGGCTTGTTTCACTCTGCCAAACCCCCACTCTATGCAAGGTTTTGATCTCACAAGGATAAGGAGCAGATGAAGCCCTGCTGAGCACGGCTCTGATCCCAGCAGGCCAGGGGCACGGCACAACCTCAGATCATGGATTTCCCCAAGCAGACACGATGCAAAGAGGCAGCTGGGCCCCAGGACTCACCAGACCCAATGACCTTCTCGATCTTGATCCGAGAGGCTTCTATTTCACGGGTGAACTCATGCACAGCTTGGCAGGGGTCCTCATACGTGTGGGGGTCCACATAGAACTTGGACTCGGGGAACTTCACTGCCAGGTTTCAAAGTGGACAGAGGAGATCAGCACTCTCAGGCAGCCCTGCCGGGAGGAGGGACACCCAGCAGCAGGGCAGAGGATGGGCAGGGGCAGGACAGGCTGAGGAGCCACAGAGATGCAGCACAAGGAACCCTAAGTCACTCTTTGGCCCAGCAGTGTCCTCAGAGCAGTTCAGGACCTGGCTGCCCAGGTGTTCTCCACATGATTGTCCCACTCCATCACACCCCATCCCTGCCCCTGGTCTGCTGCTCTCTGGGATGATCCTACTGCACTCTCAGTGTACACTGTTCAACCTTTCAACCCCATTTCCAGGATGCCCCCGAGATCAGAGCCCCCACTCAGGTCTCCTAAGACATGTTCCCAGAAGGAGGCAAGATACAAAAGCCTTCCCCCTGGAAACCACAGCAGTGTCAGGGGGTAACAGTCCAGCTCTGCCCATCCATGGGGCTGGGGTCCTTCCCAGAGAGTGTCCTACCTTGCCCATTCTGATAATGCATCTTCTCCTCATCAGAGTCCTGGAAAGCCTTGCTGTACCCGCAGTGCCTGCCACAGGGGGAAAAAGGGTCAGAAAAGAAGCCCCCATCCCTCATTCCCACAAGCATTCCAAAAGCAGGGTGGAAGGGAGTGCATGCTGGGGCTGTGGGCAGCCAGAGAAAACACTTGGCCATCCACCAGCTGCATCCCTGCATCTCACTGGACTGACACTTTGGTCTGGATCAAAGAATTCTCCAGGTGCTCTCTCCAAGGCTTGGCAGTGCTAAAAGCATGTGTGTTCCACATGCCTGGTTTAGCCATGCTCAGACAGAGCACACAGTCTCCCTTGGATCTGTCTGAGTTCCTGACCTACCCACCAGTCCATCCAGTCAGCCCTTGTACTGGTAGTAGTTCTGGTGCTGGTATTGCTATTGCTCATGCTGCTGATATTCTGTATATTATATATTATAGTATATATACTGATTTATTACTATTCAGCCTGCTGGCATGAGGGGAACATCTGGAGACTGGCTCTGCCTCAAGGAAAGTGCTGACCCTTAAGAGAAGTCTCTTGGCTGCTTATTAACCCCGGACCTATGGATGCTCTGGACAAACTGAAAGGACAAAAGTTGTGCTGAAGTTCTCCCATCCCTCCTGTCCCTGTTGGAGACATCCAGAAAACCCCCCTGGCCTCCAGAAAACCCTTACCTCTTCTTGCAGATCAGAACTACCAGCAAGGTGACGAGGCCAGTGATGAGTGTCAGGCAGATCCAGACAATCGTCATCGTGTCGTACCGGAGAGATACTGGAAAGGAGCAGGGTAGGAAGGGGGTGAGCTGGAGTGGGGAATGCACTGCTGAGCTCAGGAATGTACATACCCCACGGTCTTCAAAGATAAAGCCTTGGGCTGACCATGGGGTCATGGTCTTCAAAGATGAAGCACTGTCCCACTTACTCCCAGTTTTGAGCCTGTCCTAGTGTACAGGGACCATTTACATGTGGGGAAACCAAGCAGAGATCTGAGAAAGCCGTGGTGACACAGCAAAGCAGTACAGAGACTGGAGCCTCAGGACGTCTCCAGGTCTTCCCTGCCCTAACTGCTACATCCTTCCTCCCTCTTCTTTCTAATGTATAAGCATAGAATCATGGAATTATTAAGGTTGGAAAAGACCTCTAAGATCACTGAGTCCAACCATTAACTCAGCACAGCCAAGGCCATCACTAAACCATGTCCCCAAGTGCCACATCAACAGATTCATCAAGCATTTCCAGGTGTGGTGACTCCACCACTATTCTGGGCAGCCGCTTCCAATATCTTCTTTCAGTGAAGAAATATTTCCTAATATCCAATCTAAACAGTGTTTCCACTTGAGTCTGTTTCCTCTTGTCCCAAACATCTCAGGAGGGCAACCTCAAGCAATCCCTGCAGGCTGAAATGCCAGGGGATGTGCCTCTGTTCCCCGTGTGACAGAGGAACAGTGGCCTTGGAGAAGGGCATCACCAGGCTCCATGCTCCCTCCCCCACACTTCCCTCACCCCACACCTGCACACACTCACCTGGCTTCCCTGTTTCCACCTCCACAGTCTGACTGAACCTCCCGCAGCCGGCAGAGGTGCGAGCCCGCACCTGGAAAATGTAGCGGGTTGCAGGCTTGAGCCCAGAGATGGTGGCAGTGGTGCTCTTGGATTTCAGAGTCGAGTAGCTCTGCATTTCCTTGTCCTGGGGACAAGCAACAACAAAACCCTCTCTGCATCAGCACGGCGACCACAAAGTCTTCCAAAGAAGGCCCCTATGCAAGGCTGGCTGATAGCAGGGGCCTCTCTGATGAACAAGCTCAGCGTTACCTTCTCATAGTACTTGATCTCGTACTCCAGGATGATGCCGTTGGGCTGGTCTGGCTCTTGCCACAGCAAGGTGACGCTGTTCTGGCCTGTGCTCTCCTGGTGCACCACCACCACCTGTGATGGGGCTGGGGACCAGACACAGGGGGTTAGGTGCCTGCCGAGGGGGGGAGCAGGAGACAGCAGCAGGGAAGGGTGGAACTGGAGCCCCAGGCAGGATCCCTGGCTTAAACCAGGTTTCTGGTTTAATTAAAGCCATGTGGAGATGAGTGCTGTGATGGGGATTGCAAACAGGCTTTTCCTTGCTTTGGCTGCCTCAGTCTCCCATGGAGTAAAGCAGCTCTGAGAAGATGAGAGAGGAGGGCACTGTCCCAGGACAGGCAGCGGGGGACACTGGTGATTTGCTGTGATCTGGAGCCAGAAAGGAGAAGGACCAGTGGGGTTGCAGGTCATGGAGATCCCTAACAGGACTCTGTCCCCTCTTGTCCCACCTGGGGTAAAGGGAGAGGGGCGGGGGAAGAGGGAAAGGGGAGATGGTAAGTGTGGTCAGGGTCTGAGCACCAGTCTAAAAGTGCCCTGGGGGTGCTCTACTGCCCTGATATATTTGTCATCTTCCCAGGCCTGAGCTGGGAGCCTGTGAATCAGTTCTTGTACCTGCAGCCATGCCTGAACTGTTGCTGTCACAGCTGGAGGAACCAAGTCACCAGCCTCTGTTCCCACTGGGAAAATATCCACTGGAAGTTCCCCAGAGTGCAGTGGGTGCTGTGATGGCCAGGTGCAGCCATTGGGTCTGACTCATGGGAAGGTTTCAGACCCCACTTGTGAGCTTCACTGTCAGGTGAAAAATGGGATGTGGCAGCTCTGGGGAAGACAGAGCTGCCATGGCCACGGCTGCAGGGCAGGGGTGTCACTGGAGCAGCACAAAGACCAAAAGAGGCCCCAGGGTCTACAGCAGCAGTGGGGCACCCAGGGACTGAAAGGCAGCAGTTTAAGCTCGGTTCATCTTTGGGGCTGGCTCCTCTGAGAAGCAGAAAATGCTGCTGGTACAGAGCACCCTGGGGAGATGGGACAGGATGGGATGGTGGGAATCAGTTAAACTGCATGAGCATGGGCAATGCCTTTGCTCCAAACAGCCCCAGGGAATCTGTGCTGCATCTGCCTCAGCCATGCTCAGCCTTTGGGGCTGGGGGAACAAGGGTGACCAGCACCCAGGAGGTCGCCCCATGCAGTGTCAGGGTCCCTCAGCCCCCTGGAGGGCAGGGGGCTCTGTCACATGCAGCAGCTGGAGCACAGTAGCTGAACTACCAAATTCCCAACTCTGCTGCTTTCACAGCACCTGCTCAGAATCCTTTTTGCAGCTGAGAGGTCAAAATGGGAATATTCAGCACTTCCTGAGAGCATCTTCATCTGAGGCATCAGGCTGAGGCAGCTCATCAGCACTTGGAGGGATTGTGAGGGATCAAGCCAGCAGGACTGAGCCATTTCCATGTGCTGCAGAAGTGCCACAGGCTGGCATTAGTGACAAAGGGACCTGTTCTCATGCCAGCCATGAGCTATCCAGCAAGGCTCCCCAGGTTCGCCCGCTGGTGCCCCTGCCATGAGAGCAGAAGGGGCTCAGCATCTCGGGAAGTTCTTGTGGGCTCATTTCAAACATAGAGAAGTGCCATGGAGCAAGGTCCTATCCTACCTGGGCTGCAGCACTGCTCAGTGGAATTTCCTGGGGAAAGAGCATTTTGCCAAGGAAAGGAATTTGCCAAGGTGAGACATGCATGGGAGAGGCTTTTCTGAGCAAACATTGCTGTCACTTGCTGGGGCCTGGTATCAGTGTGAGCTAAGAGCAGAGCATGAACTGCTGCCTGGCCCTTTGGGAAAGGACAAAAGGCTGGAGGATCAGCCTGAAACATTCATGCTTCACTTAATGTTCCTGTCAATAAACGAGTGTTCTCCATGTCCCCTGTCTCCTGCAGAAAAGGAGTCTCCAACAGCGGCTGCAGGCTGAAGTGAGGGGAAAGGAGGATGGAAAAGGACACCATGAAGCAGAACCAGAGAGGGGTAAGAGTTACCTTGGGCAGCAACTTGTCCCCAGCCCATCCCAGCTCCCTGAACCCACTTCCAGCAGCAGAGAGGACAGGGGTCACATCTTGTGGCCATCCCAAGCCCATCACCAAACCAGCCCTTCGCTGCTAGAGCAGGTTCTGGATCCCGCAGACACTGGCTGGAGCAACGTCAGAGCAACATCAGCATCACCCCCACGGGCCAAGACTGCAGAGGGGTCTGCTTCTCCTACCTGCCTGGTTCGTCGTGATGTTGGCGACCGCGGCTCTCCTGGACTCCAGGCTGAGGTCGGAGACGCCATTGACGGCCTCCACCCAGAAGGAGTAGTTGGTGTGTGCCAGGAGGTTGGTGACGGTCAGCGCTCCCTGCACCAGGCTCATCTGCTGGGGCACGAAGCGGATACCGCTGCCGCAGGCCTCGCACGGCCCCGTGTCGCCCGTGCAGCGCCGGCACAGCACGTTGTACACAATGTCCGCACGGCCACCCTTGTCCAGCGGCGGGCCCCACTCCAGGGTCACAGAGGTGCCGTTCACACTGGAGATCAGGTTCACGGGAGCAGAGGGGGGGCCTGGAAGAGAAGCAGGGATTCAGGTAGAGCGAGGGCTGCTGGAGCACTGGAAATGGTGGAGCATGGGACCAATGGACGTGCGCCTCGGGCAGCAGGAGCTGAGCGCACAAACGCTGCTGCAAGGACACAGAACTGCCCAGAGCAGGAAATGCACTGGACACGAGACAGCAAAGACTCAGCAGGGCTCGGGGTGAAATGCCTTGGAGGTAAAATGGTCTGGATCAGGATGCCAAGTGCCAGACAGCAAGAGCTGATGTTAGTTTTGGGGGAAGCAGGAAGCAATGGTGAAGCATGAAGATTTGGGGGAAGAGCCACAGTGTTGATCAGCTGGATATGGTCACCTAAAGGGAAAGGCAAACCCACATTTCCTTGGTGGATTAATAAACTTGGGTGGATATTCCTTAGGGAAACACAAGTCAGATGCTGCTGACCCCTCTTTCACCCTGGCCTCAGCTAGCAATGCCACACCTGTCTGTCCTGGACCAACTACAGAAAAGAGGACTCCCCCTGGGATGTCCTTGTCCCCTTTTAATAGTACTGAGCCCCTCAAAGCAGTCTATTGCAAAGCGGAGCTGAGACCATATGACAAACCCTGAGGTCACTGTCCACTCATAGAGGAGGAGAGCCCAGCAACACTTGCACTGACCCCATAGCTGCCCAGGGGTGTCTGACCACTCGGTGCACTTCTGGGAAAGGAAGGCTGGGGTGGGGGTCAATCACTTCTCCCAGGTAACAAGTGACAGGACAAGAGGAAATGGCCTCAAGTTGTGCCCCAAGTGGGTATTAGAGAAAACTGCATCACAGAAAGGTTGGTCAGACATTGGAACAGGCTGTCCAGGGAAATGGTGGAGTTACCATCCCTGGAAGTGTTCAAAGAAATGTGTGGATGTGGCACTCGGGGGCACAGCTTAGTGGTGAACGTGGTGGTGGGGCTGGGCTGATGGACAGACTTGACGAACACAGAGGCTTTTCCAGCCTTAATGACTCTGCGACTCTCTGACTCTGGTCAGTGGTGTTTGGAGAGCAGCAGGGGTGACACAGAGGCAGTGAGGGAGTGCAGCTAAGGGGGGCTCTCAGCTCACGTGCCAGACAAAGACTCAGGGTTGTAGGGCTGGAGGAGCACCTTGGGCAGCAGGCACAGGGCCAGGGGAGAGTGCTGGGTCAGGCTGAGAGGGCTCAGCCAGGAGCAGCTGCTGGGTCCAAGGATGTGCCACGTGCCCCAGTGCAGCATGGCTGGGCACAGGGTAGTCCAGGGTACTCAGGGGGTACTCAGGGGTTACTCAGGGGGTACTCAGGGGTACTCACGTGTGCAGGCAGCAGAGGGGGGGTCCTGCACAGCACGGTAGAAGCTGCTGTCACAGCGGCACACGCGCGCTGCCCGGCTCTCCGAGTGGCTGTGCAGGGGACACTTGGCACACAGCTGGTCCCCAGGGGCTGATTTGTAAAATCCCAGCTGGCAGGCTGCAGAGAGAAGGGCGCAGGTCAGAGGGATGTGCCTGGATGAGGATCATCCCACAGCTCAGAGGATCCCACCAGCACAAAGCTGGGCCATGCTCTCACGTAGTGCGTGGGAAACCAGCCTTTCTCCCCTGCACCTGGGTGAGTCCCCTCCAGCTGCCCATCTGGAAACTGGGCTCTGTGGAAACTTCTGTCTGTCCCCCAGCTGCGCTTACTGCCATCCTGACACCCGTTCCCCACTGCTTCACAAGCAAACTCGGGTGCCTCTGCTGTTGAGGAGCTGCCTGCAAAGCTCCAGGTGTTCTTGCTCCTGTGCCCGCTGTGCAGCCACTGTCTGCCCTGCACTGCAGGGATCAAACCATGCAGCACTGGAAATCTATTGACAACTATTCCAAAATATCGTTTATGGGGCAAATTTACAACACAGTCCTCATTTCATGGTGGTTGCCACAAACACTGGCTGTGCCCAGGTTTCCAAAAGCATTCATGTGGGAGGTTTCAGAAATTAAATCTCCACACCTGGGACATGGTATATGTCCCTCTGCAAGACCCTGGGGTGCTGCCACACAGAGCAACAAGTTCTCTTGCACAAAACTACAGGGGAAGAGCCTCTCTTGTTGCATGGTACAGCAAAAAGGCACTGCACACCCGCTGCCCTCTCTCTAGAGGCGGAAGGACATTCAGACCAAATGAGACAGCCTTGAAAAGAAGTTTTTTTCTGACAACACAACCTGCCTGCAGTTCCTCTGCCTCCTCCTGATGCAGGAGCTCATCTCACGCCAGGTCTGGCATTGCTCTGCTTCATCCTCCCCCCTTCTCCCAGCAGCCCCTCGGGTGGATCATTTGTCACACAAACAAACAGCTCGTCTCTCGTTAGGAAAATCGATTTGCTCAGGAGTGACATGTGGCGTGTCAGGTATCTGTCTGGGGGTGGAAGGATCTGCCCTCTCTTGCAGACTTAGATGCCAAATAAGGGAAAGCAGGCTCTGTCTGGGTCCCTGTACTCATGAGGTACTTTTAGGACCAGTTCCAGTGATTCAAGGCTTATTCCTGGCTCTGACTCATCTCTGATTTTTCCCACTGAGGTAGTAATACCTTCATTTTCTCATCTTTACCTCCAGTGGCCAGATCTGCATACAGCCTTAATCTTTGCTTTCAGGCATGTAAAAGGGTTTTGTTTGTGATCCAGCATCCTCAGTGGGCTGGGTCCCTCCATGCTGTTTCAAGGTGCTGATTTGTTTTCTTATAAATAACACTTCTTTCCTTGCCACAGATCTCCCTGGACTGTGCATATTCCACCTATCACACACTGCACAGTGACACAACAGTTTTATAACTGAGCTACTCCAGCAATGGCAGCTGAAGGCAGTGCTCCAGTCACACATCCCTCGTGTGGGGACCTCTCCAGGCTGGTCCGTCTCCAGGCTCTGTCACCAGTTTCTGTGGCACTTTTGCACCAAATCCTCCATTAACAGCAGAGGAGTGATTCCACTGGCAGGATGGACACATGCTGCACGTGCCAGAGGTGGTACCACAGGTTGGTGTCACAGGCTGGTGTCACAGGCTGGTGTCACAGGATGGTGTCACATCTTGGTACAGCAAAGGCCAGCAGTTCCAGACTTTGTTCCCAAACTCCTGCTCCTCCACTCCCCAAAGGGCATCAGGGCAAGGAGCAGAAACGCCCAAACTTGGGTATGCAAGGGAAGGCAGATGTGAATTGCAGCAGCTTGGGGCTAGTTTTGTTCCCCAGCTCTTCTGGCACCTTTCACTTCCTCAAGGGCATCAGGAGACAGGAGAATACAGGGGATGCAGATTTCAGGGGAGGTTTGCTGTCCCTTGCCAGCCAGACCAAGGACAGCCCGAGACATTTGGCAGGCTCTGGTGCTGACTGGTCCTGATGATACCAAGAGATTCAGGGACTCTGCCTTTGCCAAGTGCCCCCTGATGCTGCAGCACCTCCAGTCTGCAGCCCTTTGGTTTTGGGTGTAAGACTGAGATGAGCACAGACACATCCTGTTCTCAGGTGGGGACAAATCTGGAAGGCAGCCAGATGGTGAAAAAAAGCCCCAACCAAACTCCAAAATAAATCGGAAGAAAGATCTCCCAGTTTTTCTGTGTGGGGAAGGATGAAGACACTGCATGAGCACGGCTGGGAGCTGAGCAATGGGACAGCCCCAGTTGGTGCTGGGCAGGTGCAGGTCAGGAACTGCTGCCTTTAACTTGTGTGAATGTCCCTTGGACCTGCAAACCACCATAATCTCTACCCATGCAGCAACCAGGGACTTGTGATTCCAGAGGCACTGGAGTGGTTCCCTCCACCACTATTTAATTAAGGGCAGAGAAATCAGTGCTACCTCAGGTACGGGGAGACAGGCAGCAGGAAGGATGGGAACACGAAGCACAGCAGATTTGCACGGAGCAATTGTAATCACTTAGCATTTAATGCTGTAAAAAACCCATTAATTACCTGTAGCAATGAGTCATAATTATTTTAGATGCACTCAAGGGGAAAATTATACTAAATGACAAATTACAGGTGAATTTGTGCACCAGGGCAGAGCCATCAGGAGCCAGCTCCCGGCACATGGACAGCATGAGCACACAGGGAGGGCTGGGGAGCACCTGGGGCTGGGGCAGGCACTGCTCGAGGGGTCATGCACCTCTGGGTGTCTCAGTGCCCACTTTAGGGGGAGGCAGGACACATGTGCAAAGCCTTTCACAGGCACAGGAGAGGGCACCAGCTTGAACCTGCACAAGGGATAAAATACCCCCAGTACAGGATGCCAGGCATGTCCTGCTCTGGATTGAGCTCTCTCATGCCACACCAGTGACATGTGGAAGACAAGGATCTCCCAGGTTAGCTCTGGGAAGAGCAAACAGCAGAGAAGTGCCCAGCAGGAAAAGTTCAATCAAATGCACCAGGTCTAAAATACACTGGGCTCTACAGCCGTGATTGTGGCGCACACACAGAAGCCTCCCAAATCCGCAGCCACCCAGCAGAGAGGTGCAGAGTGGTTGTTCTGCTGTCTTAGCTGCAGTCAGCTATAGCCATGTGCTAGAAATGCCCTCCTTGGAGCCCTGGGGAAGGTGGGGTTTCTTTTATTCCCATTATTTTATGTAATTGACCCCCTTGCTCTGAGTCTGAGGATCTCAGGTCCTGCTACTTTGTGAGCCTCCAGAAGTGCTGCTATGGAGCGCTCCTGTCCCCAGTGCCAGCCCCAGTGCCAGCCAGCAGTCCCTGCAGTGTGATCTCACATGCACGGTGTGGTTTTGCAGTGCATGTGGGACAGCAGCAGCCCTTCACCTGCCATTCAGCTCAAGACTTGCACACCTACATTCTTCCTGCAGCCCAGACACCTGGCTGATCCCAGTGTCACCAGCAGAGCCTATAAAACCCAGCACTGAGCCTGTGCTTAGCAGAGCACATCTCTAGCCCTGTAAGGCACAGGTGAGTCCCCAGCGATCATCCCAGACCTGTTTGGGTCCATACCACGGGGCTTCCACTGATCCCACCCTGCATCACACGCCTTGCCTGTTTTCCCACCCCACCAGCCCCACTCTCATGCATCGCCTGCCCAAAGGACCCCGGAGCAGCAGGTTTGCTTCAGGAACAGTGAACGTGGAGGGATCTGCAGCCATCTGGAGTTCGGTCCATTTGTTCCACTCCCCCTCCATCCTCTGGGGACAGGACAACATCTGCTAATAAGCTGGCAGAGCTCAAGAGATGATGGATGGACCTGTCAAGGATACGCTAGCAGGGAACGAGCTGCTCCTCTCCCTCTCAAGTGTCTGCCTGGGAGCAGTGCTCTGCAGGTGGCCCTATTGGGACGACCAAGGGCTGCTCCAGGGGGGCTGCAAATGCGAGCACTACCCCCATGTCACTCCCTCTTGGCTCCATCCTCAGCCCAGGAGATTTGGGCAGGGTGAGAGCATGGCTCAGAGGGTGACATGGGGCAGCTCTGTGACACTGGTGCCACCAATTGCCCCCCTTCCTGACCCTTCGACAGATCTGGGCATCTGCAAGCACCAGAAGAGCAGTCATGTGTCTCCCTTTGGCCATGCTGGGAAGAGATAGAGATGGAAATAAAGGTGTCACAGCCACTGTGACAGCCAGAGGCAGGCACCAGTCCCAGAGCCCCCCAGGCTGCACAAGCTAGCACAGAAAATCCCAGCTCCTTTCAATCCAGTTTCAACATGATGCCTCCAATCTCAGCTCCCATATGACACAGACACTGAAACAGAAGCAAGTTATTCTCAGTCATGTCTTAGAATGAGGCACCTGCCTCATTGCCCAAAATCTTCTGGTTTAGCAGGGCTGTGCTCCCCTTTCCCTGTAATCCCAGGTCAGCCCAGGCTCTGGGCTGTTCAGTGGCCTGCAGGGAGTTTGGGGGGTCTGGCTGGGCTGGTGCTCTCCGTTTTCTCCTGGTCCGGAGGTCATGCCTCGCCCGATGGCCCTGCTGGTGCTCACACACCCTCCTTGTGCTGCTTGTCCCTGCACTGCCTCAGCCCTGGTCACCTCTGGCCCCTGAGCACCACATTAGCCTGTCTACAGCCCCAGTCACACCTTGCAGCCCCTTTGCACAGTTCACAACTCTTCCCACCCTCAGTACAACCCATCACACCAGTATAACATGCCTGAACTTGTCTTCTATCACCCCAGACTCCAGCTCACATCACCTCCCTGCTGCTTGGCCCTTCTCCCCACAATTAACCCACTTCAAACCCCATTGTACCCCTGAGTCTTTCAGAGGGGGGAACAGGAGGAATTTTTCACCCATGAAGGCTTTGCAAAGCCATCAGAACCCTGTGCTTGAGACTCCCAGCAAATGGCACATACAGCAAAGGACACCCTGCATCCTTCTTGGTAACACCCAGATTTCACTGCCACCAGCACAAGTTGTATTTAGGAGGGTGCTACCCTTCCAAGTGGAGTAATTCCACTTGTAGTGCTAGGAAAACTGGAACCATATTTGTACAGACTGGCTGCATCCCTAACTGGAAATCTGCATGATGCTGCCACAGAAAAATCAGCAGGTCTTAGAGTCACAGAATCACTTAGAATCAAGCCTCTAGCCTTAGGATTGCAGAATCCCAGAATGGTTTGGTTTGAAAGGGACCTCAGAGATCATCCAGCTCCCCTGCCCTGCTATGGGCAGGGACACCTTTCACTAGACCAGGTTGCTCACATCCCCATTCAGCCTGATTTCAGTACTGTTGGACACACACCTTACTCTCTTCTGCTCTTCCTCACATCTTAAAAAATGAAAAAATAAAAGCAGGAGACACCCAAATCCCAGTTTGCTACGAGTGCTGCTCTGCTGCCTCGTGCAGACATCCTTCAGTGGAAGTGGAGGTGATGCTGTGCAGACTTGTGTAGGTGAGACAGCCTGGCACGCTCGGAGCAAAGGCTTTTTTATAAAGCTTATCCAGGGAAACGCTACAGCTTGCTGGAGTCAGATGGAAACAGGCAGCCTAGTGCCAGAATTAGAAAAAAAGCTGTTTCCCTAACTCAGTCTTCTCTAAGAGTTTTAGACAGAAGTATCCAAAGCTTCCGAAAAAACCCACAGATTTCACCAAACCAAAACCAAACCTAGTCTGGAGGAAGGGATGGGGCCGAATGGGACACCTCTGAAGGTGGCAGTGCTGGAGGTAACCCTGTGTCCCTGCTGCGAGGCATGAAAGAGGAAGGGACACACAGAACATCAAGAACATCATCCCATCCCTGGTAGGAGCTGGAATGCCGTTTGGGGGGGCATGTGAGCCCTCTCAGCACATCCATATGGCTGTGGATGTGCAGAGGGGCTGAGCTGTAAAATGAGGGTGCCCAGACATCGCAGGGCCAGCACAGCCCTCGCCCCCGCACAGCTGAGCCCCACCAGCCTTTGGATCCCTTCCTGCTTCTTGGAGAAGTGTCAGCAGCAGCAGCTTGTTTTAGAAGGGGAAGAAGTCATCACACAAACAGTGACATGGGTGGCATCTAGAGCTCCTGCCAGGGGCAGAACAAGTTTCTGGCAGGGCCCTACTGCTCTGTGGGATGAGGAACATCTCCCTGCAAGGCAATCTCACCAAGCCTCTGAATGTGCTGGTGGGGAATTTGAGATCCTCGCCCCTCACAGTGTTACACTATCCCCAGGGCAAGGACTGGTGCAAAATCCAGGGCTTTCCTGCACTGTGTCCAAACTCCCCTACAACAGCTTCCCAGGCACCTGCACACTGGAAATTCAGAGCAACAACCTGTGTTCACCACCTAAACACGGCCAAACTTTGTGGAAGAGCTCATAACAAAAATCCCCAAACAAAAAACCACATTCCCAAACTGGTGAATGTCTTTATCCATCACAGCCCAGCTGCTCTTTGCCACTTCTCAGAGGGCCACAGAGACCTGCTAAGCACAAATAAAATTTGATTAATTCCCATCACTACCCTGAACTCCCGCTCAGTATCATTCTCACCCTTCATTTCTGTCAGTGCTGAAACACAGAAAACTCAGAGGAAAAGTGGCACACAATAAAATATTCAGCCAAGGACAAACCCCATATTGTTGTGTTGGTGGGACACAGTGGTGCTCTGCAGGCACTTCCATCCTTTTTGTTTGTTCCTTAGCAGAGAAATACATAAATGAGTTTAGTTGCTGGGGTGCTGCTTTGTTTTGTTTTCCAAGTAAATGCAATTAGCCATTGGATTTTAGAGGAGGGAGTGATGCTGGAGATCCTGGGATCACCCTGTCCTGCCTCCTGTCCTCTCCAGCAATCTCACTGGGCTGAATTAGACACACACACAGCCCAGCACCCCTGGGGTCCAAGCCTAGCAGCCAGGTCTGAGACCGTGAGCTGGAGGTCCTGGTATGAGACAAGTGTGACTCCAAGGATCCCACCCCAAGGCTGGATAAGCCTCTAGGGGAAGAAGTCTTTCCTAATGGAAAAGGAAAGAGAGCAGGTTTAGATGGGGTATTGGGAGAAATTCTTGGCTGTGAGGGTGGGGAGGCCCTGGCACAGGATGCCCAGAGAAGATGTGGCTGCCCCTGGATCCCTGCAAGTGTCCAAGGCCAGGTTGGACAGGGCTTGGAGCAACCTGGGATAGTGGAAGGTGTCCCTGCCCATCGCAGGGGGTGGAACAAGATGGGCTTTAAGGTCCTTTACAGCCCAAACCTTTCTATGATTCTGTGTTCCTAGATAGTCACAGCTTATGTGTCTTGGAAAACAAACTGGTTTTTTCTTTCTTTCTTTTTTTGAGAGGATGTGGAGCTTTGGGATAACCAGGAGGTGACATGGCCTCACCAGCCAGTATTCCCTATATTTTACAGAGCAGCTGGTGGCCTTGCAGACCACAATGAAAATCTTGTGAGTCATCAACTTTTTTTTGATTCCCTTGTCTGGCATCATGGAAAGGACTTTTGCATAACTCCCACAGCACCACTTTGGAATGGTTTCTGCACCTGCCCTTGGAAGCTTTGACTTGGTACACTCAGGGCAGAACCCCTCTGTGAGGGAAAACCTGGAGCATTGGTGCCACCAGCTCTGGGTGTGACAGCCTGGTACCCAGACAGCAGCCACAGGATGCTGCAAGCGGGTAAGGCTGTGGCTTGGGCCTGCCACGTGTGTGCTGGGACTTGTACAGAAATTCCTCTTGAAATCCACACCAAGAAAAGTGAAACACCTTCCAAGATGTTTGCTTGGCGCTGCAGTAACAGGGTATTCTCACAGAATCACGGAATCACCAAATGGTTTGGACTGGAAGGGACCTTAAAGCCCATCTCGTTCCACCTGTGGCAGGGACACCTTCCACTAGATCAGGTTGCTTCAAGCCCCATCCAGAGGCTTCACCTGGAACATTTTTCCCCAGGTGTATCCAGGGCTTTCCCTGCCCCTGTTCCAGGCTGTGCCCCCCAGCACAGCACATTTCCCTTCCTCTCACACAGCTCCCCCCTTGCCCCACCAGCTGTGGGACTTTCTTCATAAATGCCCATGGATACAAAACTGTATTCACAAGCACATAATTACCAAGCTGGGTATTTTCTCCTCTTAATTAGCAATGCCGTGGTGCTTTAATTGCTCGATTAAAGTTGCCCACAAGGAAGGTTTAAGGTACATTAAATCTGCTGATTGGTTCATCAGCATGAATCCCACCAACTGGAAAAAATTAACTTGCTTCCAGATTGCTAACCAGACTCTCCAGAACCATTTCCACCAGCTGTGTCCCACAGGAGGCATGAGAGAGCCCAGCAGTCCTTCCTCTATTCCCACCTCTCCTTCACTTTGGGGGCTGGAGGGGAAGGGTCCCAGCAGGGGCAGTGTCCCTCTCTTTTCTTGTCCAGAGGAAAAAGGCCATTTTTTGGCTGAAGCAGAGCTGGATAAAGTCTAACCCAGGGCCAGATCCTCATTCAGCCACACACAGCAGACCTGAGTTTGGTGGCCGTTCTCAGGCTACAAACACCCATCTCATGTGCACATGGGCTGCTGGAGCAGGAATTAGGAATTGTTCAGTTCCTGCTCCCTCATCACTGTTTTCCACCTAAAGGGAACAGCCAAGCTGAAGGTCCCAAGAACAGCGGAGGGGAAGCAGCCAGAGCAATCAGAACACCCAGAGGAGAAGATGCCTGTTCCCAAACTTCAGACAGAAATGTCTGAAGAGCTCTTGAAAGACATGGATATTCAACAAAGAATCTCTTTGGGAGTGGCATTTCTGCCAAAGGCTCGTCCACCCACTCTGACAACAGGGAAGAGGGCCCGTCCTCTTTTCCACTTGTTTATTAAAGAAAACCCTTCCTGTGAGGTTCTGTGCTCCTGGGGGTCCCCATGGCTGGATGCTGGATGGGTTTGTGTCAGCTCCCAGAGAGCAGCACCATCATCCATAGCCATAGCTGCTGATGCTCCAAACCAACTCCCTCTGCGTGTACAACCTGTGAGCAGCTGAACAGATTTTAGCCCACCTTGAGGGTTTGCTCACTGATAGCTGGTGAGAGATGCAGCCCAAGAAATAGTTCAGACCTGACTCAAAAGGAGGACCCTGATGCAAGGACCATGAATTTACATGGCCAAGGACCAAGGTCTATCCACCAAGGACCACCACCACAACCCAAGGTCTTGGTGGCTCAGGAGCCTGGCAGCCCTCCCCAAAGAGGGGCTGACTGGGGCTGGTAGGAGGGATGTGGGTGAAGAGCCACTGTCCTCACCTGCCTGAGCCTCCATGTCCACTTCTCCATCCACCCACCCACAGGACAGGGTACTCATGGCCCAGCTCTCAGCCCACAGAAGCACAACCAGGCTCCCCTTTCCCATCCCTCTAATTGCACTGACCTTATTGAAATGGGTCTCTGTCCTGCACAGCAGCTGCATATCAATAAGGTGAATTATGCTGATTGTCTCCTTATCTGATAAATTGCTGGGACAGATCCTTTTCCCTCCTGCTCTCGCTTATGCTGCTCTTTGGGCAGAGCAGTTGCTATTTGCTGTGTGTAAGAGATGTTAATGTGTCATGTGCGGACTGATGCATTTCAAGGAGGAAAGAGCACCACGTCCAAGGCTGTGGGTGAGGGGGTGAGGGAGAAAAAGTCCTTCAGAACCTTGAAAACAGAGGGAAAAACAAGTGGGCTGTGCTGTCCCAGGAGGGGTTTCATCCTTGGGGTGGCTGTGGCACAAGATATTGTGGGACTAAATGCTGGGAATGTTAGGAGCTGGCAGACCCCAGGATGCCATCAACAGATGTGGGAATTCCTGCTCAAATCCCATTTCTGCCCAGTAAGGTACTGTAGCACACACGGCCAGTCCCAGCTGGAGAAGGGGGTTCTCTGGAGAGGAACCTGGCAGAGGATACGGGGGCAAATGTCTGGTGTGTAGGGGCTGTGACACATCTGATGCCAAACCAGCTGGCATTCTCAGATGGTCCTGATCCCAGTGCCCCTGGGCTGAGACCTGGCCCCCTCAATCCCATGGAAACTGCCCCTCACATCCTTATGGCAAACAGCAGGACATCAAAGCAAGGTGAAACGTGTGGATCCTGCTGGGATGAGTGCAGGAGTCAGAGACCCCAGCCACCATCCTCCTGCCCCAAAAAGGGGCAGCGAAGGATCCAGCATGATGGATGACAGCAAAGCCCCATCTCTGCAAGTGTCCAAGGCCAGGTTGGACAGGGCTTGGAGCAACCTGGTCAAGTGGAATCCCATGGCAGGGGGTGGAATGGGGTGAACTTTAAGATCCCTTTCAACCCAAACCAGTCTGGGATTCTACGACTCTGTAATGGGGATGAAAGGCAAAGAAGTTCCTGACGTTCCTACACATCTTTCACCACGTCCTACCTCACCCCTTCCTTCCCAGGTCTGTGGCACTGCCTTCCTTCTCCTCTGAAGGACTGGGAACAGCTCTGGCTATGGTCTGGTTTCCTGAGCTGTCTTCCATCACTCTGGCAGGCCCTTAGAAAAATGGATGTTAAAGAGGAGGGGGAGAAAACTCCACTGTTCAAATATCTTTAGCTTTGACAAATAAGGCGTCCGGCTGTGAAAGGCAGAAGGAAATTAATTTGGAATCATATTTTAAACACTGCCATAGAGGCAAAGTATCTTCTCTCTAATTTCTCCCCCTCCACACTCCCCTCCCCAAGCAAAAAATGAATTTCCCTGATATTTATAGAAAGATTATTAGGGCCACAAGGAGTGATTTATATCATCTCATCCCTGTGACTGAGAATGAAAAATTGCTGGGGCGACAGCCACTGGAATCCTGCTTTTGTCCACCTGACAATTAAAATAGCTAATTTCCAACTCCAACAGATCCACCGGGGTTATAAATCATCCCTGAAAGGCACATTTCAGCCTGAAAAATGAACTCTGCCCCAATCAGGCACAAGATCAGAGATTTGCATGTGTTTGCCTTCATGTGTAAATATATGTCCTGCTGCCCCACCAAAGGAGATGCAGGCAAGGAGGTACTGCCCCTGTTCACTCCATGCTGGGTCATCAAACTGTGCTGGAGCCAGAAAAATGGGACAGGGAAGGCAGGAGGGTGAGACAATGCTGAGGTCAGAGAAAGTCCAGTGACATTTCTGTCCTGTTTCTGATGCCACAAGGCTTGGAGAGTTTCACCAGAGAGCATTGCTGGGCCTGAGTCCATCTGCAGGGCCACCTGGGGACACATGCTGGACCACGCTTCCTCCTGTGCCATGCCTGTGGTAGGAGCAATCCCACCAGAAAAAGGCAGGAGGGCAGAGAAGGGGCTGTCCCACAGCTCTGCTGCCAGGAGAGAACAAACCTGTCCCAGGAATCACATGAAAATGAGACAGGCAGAGCCCAGCACCAACACGACAGCCTCACTCAGCCTCCTGCCTTTGGGGTGGGGATGTCCTGGGGCAGACTGTGCAGTACAGGATTGCTGGAGGGGACTACAAGGAAGGGCTGTTTGGTCCATCTGAGCCACCTTGCAGCTCCTTGTAGTGGTGAGGCTGGCACAGCCAGCCAGGAGGCCCATGCCAGTGCCCCCTCCTGCAGCAGCATATGCCTGGCCCCACATAAATCTTGCACCCACTCTTTAAAATGCTGGAAGACCTTTTCTGAGTTATTAGATCTAACCCAGGATAACTTTCAAACTGACTGTCACAGACAGGAGGAGTTTCAGATAAAAGCATTTATTCTGCCCATCCTTCCCACTCTGTAGCTGGAGCCCTGCAGGAGCCAGCGTGGGTCCCAGCAGCCCCTGGATCCTTTCCAGTCTGGTGTCGGACGTCCTAACCTTGAGTCAAGTCTCCCTAAGACAAATGCTCCACCTGACGTCTCCTCACTTGACGAAACTCAAACAAAGGCCCCACACTCGTATTTGTGCTGCTCCCCCTCACCGTGTCCCATGAAGAAACAGAGAGCAAACAAATCTGTGTGGAGGGCTCTCCTGGGGAGCCTGTGCTCTGTACACACACGTCCCTGTGCCTGCTGCTGGTCACCCCACTCCCTTATCACAGTTTGTTCAGTCGGCAGCTTGAAGCTGCCCAGCAGCACTGAGGGCCCCTGGGAAGGTTCCCCACACCCCCGGACAAGGGGCTATGCAGCAGCCCCGGGAGGTGAGGGATGGACACAATGACCTTGTTCCATGAAAGCTCAGTGTTTTCCTTTTTGCTTTCCTCCCTTTTAAACCCCTGCCAGTGGTGGGTGTTTTGGAGAGGCCAAGTAGTGCCTTGCAGGAGCACACCAGAGATCTCAGCACCAGGCAGAGCTGCTGGGGACACTGAGCTGGGATCTCTGGGCCAGTGATCCATGGTAGGGAAAGATGCAGCCAGAGCAGCCCCTGTCCTGATGCCAGCCAGTCCCCATCCCAAAGCCATGCCCTGTGCACCAGGACCTGTCAGAGCCACAGGAACTCCCAGGGAGTTTGCCAGAGGTACCAGCCACACATTTTGGAAGCATGAAGCCAGCCAGCAAAGGCATGGACAGCCCTGGGCCTCCACAGAGACTGGCTGTCCCAGTTTCTGTGAGCAGGCTTCTGTCCTCAGCCCTTCCCCAAAAAGGGAAGAGCCCCTTGCAGCCACCCCTCCCCTTGCAGGCACTGCAGGCAAGCAGTAGGGACTCACCCATGCAGGAATCCCGCTGCTCTTCATAGCCAGCACTGCACACGCACTTCCCGATGGGCACCAACCACTCTCCCTCGGCACTGCAGTACATTTTGGGGGTGTCCCTCTCCTCCGAATGGCCCACGCACTCTCCCCGCACTTCCACCAAGGAGGATGAGTCTGCCCCAGTCACAGCCTCGGAGAAGGATGCCAAGTTCCTCACTGTAGCCGGGCACTTCTTATAATACACCCGCACCGAGACGATGGCAATGCAGGCACCTATGTCCTGGAAGGCCAGGTAGAACCCCCTCTTGCTCAGCGGCCCCACGCCCCGCACCTCCGTGTTCAGCTTCAGGCGCCGCACACCCAGGTCCACGTTGGTGAAGCTCTCGTCTGCTGCGATGGTGTCGATCTTCAGGAACTGGCTCTCCCGGGTGCTGGTGCCCAGGTCCCGGTCTGACTCCATGTAGTAGAGGTTGAAGGTCTCCTTGCAGGTGCCCAGCACGCCTGGCATGCTGTTACAATCCCTCAGCGTGAATTTGATCTCTGCATAGACCCGCCGTGCTCCGTCTCGCTGGACCCAGTTGGTCCGGAGCCAGTTGTTCTGGTTGGGGGTCATGACGTTACAGACCTGGTAGGTGTGGATGGGGCTGAAAAACTCATCCATTTCATTGATGGAATCCCACTGCGGGACAGAGAAAACAGGTCACTGCAGATGCCCCCAACCCCTGGGAGAGCAGGGAGCATGCAGGAGTGTATGCCACCTCCCACCCCTCTGCTCCTGTGTCTGGATGGGAGGTCACAGGGCAAAGGGAAATGAGGAGCACTCGTTAGCCACTAATTTGGGCAGTGACACCCGGTTGCAGTGCTATGGGAAGCGCAGCCCTGCTTGCAGATGGGAGCACTTGCTGATGTCCTGGCAGAAGCTGATGGCAATGTGTGTTTGGGAGGGCTCCAAACCCTCCAGGTCACGTCTGTGAGTCCCTTTTCTTGGTGCTCAGCCTGTCATTTGCAGCAGCAGCAGGAACCACCTGCGTGGTGCTCACCTGGGTCTCCTCTGGCTCATGCACTGTCCATGCACAAACTAAACTGGGCGCTTTCCATCTGGAGAAGGAGTTTCAGGGCGGATACCAGAGGGTGAATGGGAAGCATGTACTGAGCATAGGACTGTCAGCAAGAAATGTGGGCCCATGGGGGCTCAGAGGTCCCTTCTTCCCTGCCAGGTGATGCCAGTGTGGCTCCTTGGTGTGAGCCCACAGTGCCCAGCCTAGCTGAGAGGCTGGATCAGGGCTGACTCTGGGAACCTAGATGTTCATGGCTTGACAGCTCAGGGGTGAAAATTCTGTATACCAGTGGCTTCAGGGTGAGCCTGGGGAGGAGATGCTGGCAAAAGCAGGTTGCAGCAAGCAGGATTGCAATGGAGGGTGGTCTGGGTGAGTTTAGAGGGACAGGGACATGGGTGTCACACAAGGGAGGGATGCTAAGTGGGTTTAAGTGATAAGAAGCAAGAAGTAGTGGTATTTTGGATATGAGTTCCATAGGTGAGGTACAAGTAGAACTTAGCTGTTGGGGGCTACATGACACTTCTGGGAGCTCAGTCTTGCCTCACGTCTCCCTCCCCACTCTCACCAAATGCCTCACCAGGACTCACAGACTTTCGCTGCACTGGGGGCTTCCCACCACCTCTTCAGCTCACATTTCTGCTCAAACCAGGTACTCCAATCACACCCCCATGGACGGGTCTGGGACCCCTGAATTCTTATGAGAGAAGGGGAGGAGGAAGAGGAGCAGAGGAGAACTTCAAACCATCTGGCTTTTCCCTAAACTTAGAAACAGGCTTTGAAGTCCCACCCCCATGCCCAAGTCCAGCTGTAAGGGACAGCCCCAGATGCAGTGCTGCAGAAAATGGGGAAGGCACTGGCACTCCTGCTCCTCTGCCTTCCAAATCATCACCACCTTCCTCACCCCAGCCTCAGCATTCCCCTCCTGCAAGCTCCTGGGGTCCTGGCTCTGCCTGGAAGCTGGCAAGGAGCAGCCCCCACCTCAGCACCTGTGTGTACCCAGCTGTCTGGGGGGGTTGGGGGAGCCAAGTAAATCCCCAGCCGTGCTGGACAGAGCCAGAAAACAAATCTTTCAGGCAGCATTATAAGTACATTAAAGTAAACTTCTAGGCTTGCTCTGACATGGCAAAAATGGTGTTTTCTTATGCGAGTGGTGACTTGTGTTTCATTAGACACAAAAGCAACAGCAGTCCCGAGAGAAGGATGCTCAGCTCAGAGGGGGTGAGCCTGCAGCCTTCACCCCAGTGATGTGGGAGCTGACAAGGATGCACCAGCCTCGCTGTGTGGCTGCCAGCAGTGCAGGGACAGGGCACAGCTAGGAGAGGGCAGCACACCTCCAGAGCATGAGAGATACAGGAAAGAGGTATCGGTGACACCTGTAAGATGGCCCACTCCCTTCTCCCCTCTCTAATGGGAATGTCCTTCCTCGTATGACCTCCCCGACCTGCTACTCCTGGGGAGGTGGTGTGGTACCTTCTGCTCCTGTGAGGGTGATGAAAGCAGTCACTACAGTCGTGTACATCTTCAATTTTCTCCAGCATCTCCAGTTTTCTCCTGCATTTAGGAGAAAACTCTGCTTCTCTGTCCTAAGGAGCTTAAAGCAGCCTGGAAAAAGCAGCAGCTCCAGGTGCAAACTACAATGGAAGCTCATTTTAAGCATAATATGCTGGCAAAGGGGGTCAAAGTCAAGCCGCTCCCAGGAAAGAAAAATGTTTGTGATGCATTTAAATAAATTGTCTTCTGAATTCCAGCAATGCCCAGGTTTGTCCTGGGATCACTGGGAACATGCCCTGCACTCCAGTGCTCAGGTGGACAACAAGGAAAGGGGCCAGGCTATGGGTGTGCTTGGCTGGAGGGATGAGGGCAGCAGCCCTGAGCTTTCCAAGCCCAGGGACGAGCCTGTCGAAGGTGCTGTGACAGGCAGGACACTGTTGTGCCGCTGGGTCAGGGGGCACTGTGACAGCCAGGACACTGTCCTGCCGCTGGGTCAGGGGGCACTGTGACAGCTAGGACACTGTCCTGCGCTGGGTCAGGGGGCCCTGTGACAGGCAGGACAATGTCCTGCCGCTGGGTCAGGGGGCCCAGGGGTGCTGGGCAGTGTGTGCAGCACCAGGCACAGCCCAGCTCCGGCCGGCGCTGCGGGGCAGAGCGCTCCCCGCTCCCACACCCACTTGTGCTCACGCTGCTGCGGCGCTTCCGAGGGGGTGGAAGTCGCTGTCGAAATTAATCGAGCACAAATTAACACAACATCTGTTTCCTGTCTTTTCCCTGCCGAGTTTCCCGGGGGAAGTGAAGCAGAGCTGTGCACGGGAGGAGACACATGGGGTGAGGGCAGAGGTGAGGGGGTGAGCAGGGGTGTCCCCCATGATGCACAGCCAGCTCCCCTCGGCATTGCCTGTGGGGTCGGGGCTTTCCACGCGGGTCTGGAAAGGGAAATATGAGGTTATTGTGCACGCCAAAATGCTTTGGCTGCAGCTCATCTGGTTGGTTTTGGTCTCCAGACATTCACTTCTCTCCCAAATTTGGCAGAGATGGAGCTCACTACTGCCGTGTCCCCACATGCTTGTGGCACTGCCAGAGCTGGCAGCATCCTCCCCGTTGACTGAGCAGGAGATAAATGCCCACCTCCAAGCACCAGCAACAGGGGGTATCAGCCACATCTCCACCCCTGGGGTGAATTTGGAGAGTTTGCATTTGCACCATCACTCTTTCAAACTTGGTGTTTTTTTGCACAGCAGCTGCGTTGTTAGTTCTGTCCCAGGGTCCCTTGGGATCCCAGTCTGAGACCAGCCCAAAACACTACACTTGGCCTGCAGGGAAGTGCTCTAAGAATGGGGCAGGCAGGCTACCTGAGCTCATGGCTCAGATGCTGCATCTCAGATTCATCTTCCCAGCGTTGTCACAAGGCAACCAAAGTCCCATAGGCCCTGCCAGGTCCCAGGACTTGCAGGGCATTTGGGATCACAGAATCCAAGAATGGTTTGGGTTGGAAGGGACCATCTTGTTCCAACCCCCTGTCCGGGGCAGGGACCCCTTCCACTATCCCAGGTTGTTCCAAGCCCCGCCCAACCTGGCCTTGGACACTTCCAGGGATGGGGCAGCCACAGCTTCTCTGGGCACCCTGTGCCAGGGCCTCACCACCCTCACAGGGAGGAATTCCTTCCCAGTATCCAATCTGAATATACCCTCCTTCAGCTTAAAGCCATTCCCCCTTATTTTATTTATCACTGCTTAACCTTGTAAAAAGTCCCTCTCCAACCTTCCTGTAGGCCCTTTTAGGTACTAGAAGGGGGATGGAAGGACCTGCTTCAGGAATCCCCATAACTGGAGGGGTTTTTCTGCTTCACCTTAGTTCCATGCTCTGTGGGCAGGAGGGGACATCTGTGACACTGGGTACCACTGGTTCAAGAGCGCAGGCACCGTGCACGTCCCATGCACTGCTGGCTCTCAGTCCATGGGTTGAAGTGGTTTTATGAGACAAAGCTCAGCTCGGCCCCACCAGTGTGATAAGATCCCCCAGCGAGACAGAAATGAGGACATCATAATTAACGTGGTGAGTGCACGTGCTGGGGGATGATGTGATTGCATCTGCATTCAGGAGTTTGCCTAATAGTTTAAATTAAAGTCAACACCAGTTATAAAAAACTTGCCAGATTACGAAAGGCAAGAGATGCAAACACCAGATATCTGGGCAGCTGAGTAAGGTCTTATAAGTCTCCCAGGGTCTGTGTGGCACAGCAGAGGAGAAGGAGGAGGAGTGGAGGAGAGACTGTGTCCCCCTGGAGCAGCAGATCAGCCTCCCACCATCCTTGCAGTGCAAGGGAACGAGTGCCCCCAGCCCTGTGACAGCTTCCAGAAGGGATGCCAGGTCTGCCTGGCACAGCAAAGCTTTTGTGGCCACTGAAATATCCAGCACTTTCCTTCCCAGCATGCCATGGCACCTCCTTGCACCATTGTCACTGGGAGAGGAAAAAAAGAGAAGGCTGTTATTACAGCTATAAATCATTAGATGGGAGGCCTTAATGGAGATAATCCCCATGAAATCAGTCACTGCTGTGGCTAAGGAGGGATTTGTCAGGCAGTTAACTACCCTGAGCTTCACTGCTGGTGATTAAGTCCGGGTAGTGACCAGCATCTGGGGAATTAGCAATAACCCAGCATTTACGGAACAAGCACTGGGAGATGAGCTTTTATCTCAATTACCAGTCTAAATCTTTATTTTCCAATGTTCCATTCCTATGCCTTTTTTTTTTTCCCAAAGAAAATTAATTTCACCGCAGCTTGAGCTGTAACTTGCTGGTATTCCTGCATCCAGGTAGAGGCTCCAGCTTGGAAGAGAAACCGAATAAATACAACAAGGACAACAAAGTGAGGGAGAGTGGAGACATGGCCTAGGCACATGGGAGAGCACCAGTATCTCTTGATGCTCTGAGAAGAAGAGATGAACCTGGAGGGGAGTGGAATATCAAGGACACAGCACAGTTTGGACGGGGATGAGGTTTTACAGGGTGAGCTTGGGGCAAAGGGAGACCCTGCTCCATGACAGATGGGGCTCATCCAAGCCATGAACTCGTTGTTGGCTGAAGGACCAGATCCAGGTAAAAAAGTCCCCTGGTGCACAGGCATGGCTCTGCAAATAGCTCAGTCCCAGGGCTGAAATCCCCGTTCTTGGTGCACAAATACTGCTGGGAGACCATCCTGTGGCCGGGTCTGTGCTTTCAGCTGGGGGTTCCAGCAGATCTGGTGCCTTTCTGACAGTGTACTGTAGGATGAAGGAGGAGCACCCTTGGCCAATTGTGCCCAGGGGCCTCAGGATACCTACATTTCTGAGGAGCCAAGGGGCAGGGATGGGGAGCTGCAAACCTCTCTGAAGGTCTTTCCTGGTGTTCCCACCAGCAAAGCCAACATGGAGCCTACCAGGTGGGATTGTTGGGGATCGTACAGGGCCAGGAGTTGGACTTGATGACCCTTGTGGGTCCTTCCAGCTCAGGACATTCCACGACTCTGTGACAGATGTTGGAGCAGCTGCCTGGGTGGCAGTGCCCAGCAGCTCTCTGGGCTGACCCCAGCCCCTGCAGCAAGGAGAAGCTGTGGGGCTGTCACAGGAGGTGCTGGTGGGGGCGGATGGGGAGGTCATGGGCAGCATGGGGGGCCTTTCTCCAGCACTCAAGGTGCTCCCATTCTAATTAGCTTTAGCAAGGCATCATTCAAGCTCCTTAGATACTGTGTGTCTGAACAAAATCATTTCCTGTTTGACTTTGTAAATCAAAGTAGACAATACAATAATTATTAATAATATGTTGACTTATCTCATCAGTGTTTTAATTAGTCAGTAGAAAGGCAATTTGCAAAGGGGCCGATCAGACTCCCTCTGATCCGGCAGGTCACGTGCCAAGCAAGGAGAGGGGAGAGAAGGGCACTGGGGCACTGGGGCGTTTTGCTGGGGAGAACTGGGATACAGGAGGCATGGCAAGGGAAGGGGTTGAGCGCACCGATAAGAGTTTAATTTTCAATGCAAAGGGAATTGTTCTGGGAAAGGAGCGAGCTGCAAAGCTCCTGGGAGCCCTTTGAAGTTATAATTGAGAGGAACCACAGCCTGCAGGACAGGGATGCTCCCAGTGACCCTTCCGCTTCCTGCACGTGTCTCTGGGGTGGTGGTGAGGGGGGGAGGGGATGCAATTAAACCCCTGAGCAGCAATTACAGCCAATTACCCCTCAGTTAATTGTCTGGCAAGAGAAAATGTCAAAACAGGCCAGGCATGGCTCCCTGATGGCCTGACACTCCCCAGGGCCCACGGCACTGCTGACCCTCACCCTGCCCATTGCTCCCAGCTCCTGCTCCTCTGCTCTGGCTGGCCATGGCAAAGCCAGAGATGGAAGTAACCTTCCAGTGAGGCAAGTTCACCTTGCCCACAGATGTGATGAAAACATCAGGACTTTGCAAGTGGTACCTGTCCAGTTTTGCAGTGCTGATGCTTTGGACTGTTGCCCTGGCTGTGCAGGCAGCTCTGGGATCTCCCAGTCAGAGGAAGAAGCCTCTGAGGCTGCTGCCTTTCCTCTGGATCCCCAGGTGTGACAGCAGGCCATAGGGCGCTAGGCAGTGAGCTAGCAGAGACAAGTCCCCTTCTGAAGCTCCTCAGGCCAGGGACCAGGGCTCTGTGCTGCTTAGTGCCATGAAAAGACCCAGCTAGAGCTACCCACCTCCTACTGTCACCCACGTGGTGGCCCTGGGGGGAATGGAGATGTGGGTAAAGCAAAACAAACATGACTTCAGGCAGCAGTGCTGTCCCTTGGCAGGAGGATGCTCTGTCTGCTCATGGATGCTCTGTCTGCCCATACACTGTAGGGAAATCCTGCACCCTCCAGCACNAGCCAGAGTATCTAAATTAAAGAAGTGGCAGCAAAAATAAGTGACCTCAATGAAAATCCGGCTTCACAGTACAGTGCCTCTGTACAACCCCAGCCCAGGCCTTCCAAAGCCACAGCATGGGACAGTGGGCAGGAATAGCCCCAGGGACACGCAAAGCGCTGGGCACAGATGGTGCCCAGCAAACAGAGTCCCTTTCTTAGAGCAGGGATCACACTGGATCTCCCCCACCTGAGCCTGAACTGCACTGGAGGGGCTGCTCGGGAGGCGTCTGCTCAGAGCCAAACCATTGGCACTGAGAGCGAGTATTCTACCCCAGCTTCCCTGAGACACCAGCACCCTAATCCATCTCCTGGTGGATCCAGTGAGCGGATCCAAGGGCAAATTCACTACTCAGAAAGGACCTGGAGCTGAACGACCAGCAGGGAGGTAAAGGAATGAGATGCTCTTTCCGGATGATGTGATACAATGGTCCCTTGGAGGAAGAACCATGGTCCAGACAAGTGTTTAGAGAAGCCATTAAAACATCCAGCTGGAAAAAGAGACGCAAAGGTGAGGGTGTTCAAGACGGTTTCCACACAGGTATGTGGTCATCCTGTTGGTAACAGGGCCACAATTTGGGCAAAAGCACAGGGTAAGTGCACAGTGGAGTTACCCCACGACTGACTGAGGTCCTGTAGGACTCAGCATCATGGCCAAGAGGTGGCTCTAGCATTGGGTGTTACACAGCACCTAATGGTGAGCCTTTTTGGTCTTCTTTTACTTTTTTGGTGTCCAGTATTATAATTTCTTTTTATTATTTATTATATTTATTATTTATTCTTTATTTAATTTACTTATTATTTTATTTAATTTATTATATATTATTTAATTTATTATTATATTATTTATTATATTATTATTTAT
>VZTH01019206.1:184093-316165 GCA_013397815.1 Aleadryas rufinucha
TTATTATTTATTTTTAATAAACATCACTACTAAGATGGAGAATTCAGATGTGTTATTGTTCAAGAGCTGCTGGTGAAGGACTGCTGGGCATCTGCTGTAGAGAGCCCTGAGAGCCAGCCCCAGCCCCTGCAGTCACCTTACAGTCTCACCTGACAGTCCAAATGGGTTGGTGCTCTGGATTCATCCCTGGATTTGTGAATGTCCAGTACAAGATGCTGCACCTTAGCTGGCCATGGAAGTCCCTGATGTGGTGAGAATGAGGCTCCTATAGGCTCAATCCTTTGTCTGCTTTGGGAGTGCAAGGCCCTGCCCAGCACAGCCGGCTCAGGTGGATTCATCCTCACCCAAGTCACCTCAGTGATGAGGTGATCCCACCTGCATTCCTGACAGGGAGCAAGGGCCTGGGCATGCGGTCATCCAGGAGGAGAGTCTTGGGCAGTCTGCGAGCAGTGGATGTCTCCTATGGGGAGGAATTGCCTAGGGAGGGATGAAGGACAGAACACTGGATGTGGACAATGGAAAACAGCCCTGACTCCCAGAAAATCCCAGAAACATTCTCCCTTGCAGGGGAGCAGAGGAAGCCCTGGTCCCTGATTCCCTGAATGTGAGTCAGGCTCCTCCAGGATGCCAGGAGTTGGCAGCAGGGCTGGGATGAGATGACAGCTGAGTAGTGACAGGACAGCAGTGACAGCCAAAGGCAGCCATGAGGAGGACAACATCTGCCTCATCCAGGCAGAGGCAGAAGAAGGTCCCCTGGCTGGAGACCAGAGCCAGGCAAACCCTCAATGGGTTTTTAACAGGGGCCCATTAACAGCATCGCCACAGGACCTGGAGGATTTACCAGCACCAGCCGTTTTGCAGCCAAGGATGTTTTTTCCTCAAAGCTGGGCCGCTCTGAGATCTGAATGAATTGACAGGTCTGAAGGCCCGTATTTATGCAGGAGATCACATCACATTAGTTCCACGGTCTCCTCTGACCTTGTACCTCTCAATCTCTTACATTCCCAGGATGCTCATCATTGCAACAACTAACTGCTAAAATTAGAGCTAACGATTTACTATATTTACATATATGATAAAGTCTGATAGAAATCTGATCATTGGTATTATTATGAATTCACCGTTCTGATCACTCCTGCTCCAGCAGTGCGGGGACTGAAAGTCTCAAGCAACAGATCAATGAAAATTATTAGAGGCCTGGGAAGATTTCTGTGGGAGGTGGAATTGAAAACATTAGGACCATTTAGTTCAGAGAGAGGATGAAAAGGAATGGACATGAAAAATCAACACAGCAGCAACAGCCAGGTAGGCACCCCAATTTTGCACGTTCTGTGCCTGCAGAAAGCCCCACTGTGCCTTGCAGTTGGTCCTGTGGGTATTTATGGGATTGTTTCTGTTCGCTAAATGAAGGAGCAAAATCCTTCCAGCCAGGTCACCCTGACATCTGAAACTCGCTATTTCCAAAAAGCTACTGTGGCAGGAAAACATGGGCATGGAAATGCAGGTGAAGGGAGCTTGTGGAGAGGATCCAGCCAGTGGAGATGGCTGGCTCACGTGGGGGTCACCACCCCGCCATCCCTCCTGGACACGCCGCAGGGCTGTGAGTTTGCATCCCCTTTCCCTCTCCTGCACAGGGGAGGCTCCCCTGCCCCTCTTGCCCAGTTCCCACAGAAACTCCTCAGATTACAGGTGGTTGGGAGCTTCCTGGTCATTTGGGGCTGCTCCCCCTGATGCTCACCTGGTGCAGTGAGGAATGAGATGCTTCTTAGCATGTCCCAGTTCTTGAGTCCCCTCAAAGTTCAGGACCTGGTAACAACCTGGTCCCTACCAGGGGACATGGGTTAAATGGCATTTCCAAAACAGCTGCATCCCTCTGCCTGTCTATCAGGCTGGCATTTTCCCAACAGACATGGTCTGTTTGCCTCCTCAGCACTGACTTGGGCCTGAGATGTCCCCTCCCTGTCCATCCCCTGACCCCTGCCACAGTGACCCATGGTGACCCATCCCACCGGGGTCCCCCTGTGCCAACAGTCACTTCATACTTACCCCATGCGAGGGATAAGTCATCCAGCCCCAGTCTCCCGGGATTGTTGACGTGTCTAGCAAGTTCACTGGAAAACACAGGAGCAAAAGCTGTGTTAGAAAGCTTTGTCCCCATCCCCAAAGGGTGAGGAACAGAGCCGCCATGAAGAAGCCCGCCTTACATGCCACATTCTTGATAATGCCCCCCACCCATCAATCTTTTGCCAGGGACTGCCTGGCTGGATATGAGGCAGGTATGGAGTTAGGGGATGGCAACAAGCGATGTTCCCCAGAGCTGGTGGTTCAGGATAGAGTTGAGTCCTGGCCCAAGCATTGAGAGCAGTGTGACCTTTTGGAGGAGAGGAGATTGCAAACAGCAGGTTGGAGGGAATGCAAAGCAAGGAAGGGCTGTGGAAACAAACTCCCAGCACTAGGTTGTCCACCAGTCCCACTTTGGGCCAAGACTAGTGCAACTGGAGCATCATTCCTCGGCTGGACAACTCCTCTGGAAGCCCCTTAGGCTCAGCTCCTTCCCAGCATCACTGGTTTGAAGTCTGCGCTCCAGCAGCTGCTGTAATTGCACGCTGCAGTGCCCAGCTCCCCATGGTCTGGCTGACACCCCACAAAGAGACTCCCCATGGTCCTGGCTGACACCCCACTGGAGAAGTCCATCAAAGCCAACCCCTCCAAATCCCTGCCACCACCAGGAGCCCGGCTTAAAGAGGAGACAGAGGCAAACTGCAGGAAGAGGGGAGCAGATTGTGTGGGGGGAGAGGCGAGGATGCTTTCCAATGTGCTCAGGAGCTTCCTGTGGAAGCCTGTGTAGTGGCAACAGTGGAGGAAAGCAGGATGCCAGGGCACTGCTGCCGCTGAGCCATCTGAGCCCCACGCCCAGATCCTGCAGCACCAGGCAGAGGAGAACCTTGCCTTGCCTTATAACCCCGACTTGCTCAGCACCCGGGGAAGGAGCCCAAGCCCCAGCTCCATGGTGCAGATCCAGAGGGATGGAGGCTTGGGGGAGGGTGCCAGCAAGGTGCCCTGACCCTTGGGAATGAGTGCAGTGGGCACCAGCACCTCGATGCTTCAACATCCCTCAACAGCACTAGGCTCCCACAGGGACCCCCAGTGCCTCCAGCTTTCCCCGTTCCCTTTATCCTGAAGCCACCCAGTGAGGTCAATGCCTCCGGAGGCTTCATCCTTGCTGGCTGCCTTTCCTCACCCTTGAGGAGCACCAAACTGGACCTGGAGGCACTTTGTCACAGCATCCCTCTGCAGCACCAGGGCTGGGCTGGTCCCTGGGCTCAGGAGGGACGGTGGTCTTGTTGCCAGGACCAGCTTGTCACAGCAGGGACAGGGCATATCAGGACAGCGGCTCCAGTCCTGGCAGAGCCTGGGCTCAGCGTGAGGCTGGTCCCTGTAGCCCGAGGAACGGGTGCCACTTTCATTTACTATTACCAGGCAGGAAAGGAGAGGGGGGGAGAAAGAAGCAGAGACGTGAGCTGGCTGTGAAACACCCGGACGTCATGCTCCTGACAGAGCAGATTAGGAGCTTTTGAGGCATTTATTAATGTTAGCAGAACAATTTGAAAGAATTTCCAGGGTTTCTTGTGTGGTTCCATTGGCCCAACAGCAGGCCAAGCCCCTCCACTCCCTGTGCAGCACTGCTCCCATTGCTGAAGAGGCCCCTTGCCCTCAGCACGGAGTAATTACCTCAGAGATCTCAAATCCATTTTTATTTGTTATTGTTAATCTGAAGATTTTCTGCCTATTTTCCCTGGGTAATTCGCCCAGCAGGAGCCCAGGCTTGGGAGTTTCCCTGCTCACAGTGCAGGAGCACAGTCCCGGTGACCCTCAGCAGGCAGGCTGCAGGGAGGAGACAGCTTTTGCAGACCCTCTCTCCCCCCCACCGTGGTCTCTGCACCCTCTTTCCCACGCTGAGATGCTCAGCAATGGATGTGGCTGCCTCCCACTGCTCTGCAGGCAGCAGGAGGAGCCTGCATGGACTGGGGTCCAGCAGGAGCATCGTGTTGTGAGGAATGATGCTGAGAGCACATAGTGGGGTGTACCCCAGACTTGTCTGCCAGCGGTGTGTGGGACCTGGAGCCAGCTTGCTACACCCCATCCCACCACAATGACCATGTGGTCATCATCCAGTCTCACAGAAATGTCTTGACGGCCTGAAGGAGTCATCTCCTTTCAGCTGCTTTGGTTCCCAGACAACCTACTCCAGCTTGCATCCCTGCATCCCACCCATGGTCAGATTCCTCTTTGCAGGAAGAGGGATAAGTTATTTCTTTTATTCCCTCAATTCAGCCAAGTGCACAGAGCCCTGCGTTTTAAGCCCACACAGCAGGCACTGCGCAAACACAAAGGCACTGGCACATCTGAGAGCTCCTGTTAATTCGTGGGATAGCACACACGCCTATGGATCCCGGTGTCCATCCAGCAGCACTGTGACATGCTCGGATATGGGGACACCAAGGCTCTCCCAAAACCCAATCGGTTCCAGCCCAGGTTCCAGCCCAGCTCCAAAGGGAACCCGCCACACCTCATGAGACAAGTGCTTGTCCAGCCCCGTGCAGGTGAGCTCCTGGCTGTGCCGCTTCTCCGGGGGCAATGCTCAGAGCCCGCCCTCGATGCTGCAGGGTGAGAAAGACCACCACAGAGGACCCCTTTCAGCTGAAACATTTTTTTCAGAAAATGTGCCGGTTTGGGAGACCTCTCTCCTACAGCTGGGCAATTCTGTTTGATGTTATGGACTGTCTGCACGTATCAGTCTCAAACCGCCAGCTCCATTTTGTTTTCCTCAGCACCATTTTGTCGTTTCCCTATTCTGTGCCTTGGCCTTGCCTCGGCGTATTGAGCCAAAACACCAGGAGGTGTCAGGGGAAATTCTCGCCTTGGTGGAAAAGCTGTCAAGCCTGATTGCCTGTTCAAATGGAAGCACCTAGGAGCGAGCAGGTCGCTTCCCAGCACAACTGGGGTCTGCAGACGGAGCCTCACGTAAGGCAGACCCTCTTGCTGCATAAAGTTGCATCGTGTAATGGTGCATGAGTAGTGCACATTGCAGCCTCGTAGACACAGACTAGGCAGGAGTCAAAGTGTGTGAATCAGTATATGATGGATGTGTATATTGTATTTATACCTATATCTCTGTTTTTGGATCTATATCTGTATCCATTTCCATACCCAGATCTACCAAATTCTAAACCCTGCTTGGGATGAGTGAGGGAGCTCAGACTGGGACTAGCATCCAGAGGACGTGCGTTTTTCTTGGGACCATATATCTCTTGTCATATATCTATATCTGTGTGTGTATATCTCTATCTTATATATATATATTTATATCAATATCTATATTTATATCGGTATCATCTATATCTATATCTATATCTATATCTATATCTATATCTATATCTATATCTATATCTATATCATCTATAAGGAGTGAGTGCTTAGATACCCTTCCCAACACTTGTGCTGGTGGCCACAGCTCCTGCAGGGATGTATTGCATCCCTACAAACAGGTCAGTGGGCACCTTGGGGTCTCACATCCAAGCATCCCCCGCTCATGAATGGGCTCGTGGTATTTAGGGGAGCCTGTGCATCCTCAGCCCACCCCAGGTTCATGGTGGGGTGGTGGAAGAAGCCTGGGGGTGACACACCGGTGGATGTGCTGATCCCCAGCCTCCGGAAGAGCAGTGGGGGACCAAAGAGGGCTCTGAGCACCCTTGCTAATTGTTAACCCACTGCAGTCCTCCCTCTAATTACTCCACCATCTCCCTCTTAGGCAGGGGCTTTGTAGCGCAGGCGTGGGGAGGAAGGGTCAGTGGGAGCAGCCCTGTTCCCTTGGGCTTCAGTTCCTCTCCATCACAACTTCAAAGGCCTCCCAAGATTCACAGCAAGGCTCCCCCCATGCAACAACGCCTTTTGCATCGATAATTAAACTCTTATCAGGGCAGTTTGGCTGCTCCCCGCTCCCCAAAGACCAGCAGGCTCAGCTCCACAACCCCAGCAGGTCTGCACACCCCACACCACCCCCACAGCCCCAGCCCCTCTTCATGGGGGAATGACACAGGGAGGGTTATCCACAGTGGGAAGGGAGTCTGAGAAAGGGGCAGCGAGAGGCTCCCTGAGAGGAGGGGAACAAGAGCCAGTGGCATTCATTTCTCATAATCCGGGGCAGAACTCTGAAGGGGCTGGTGGGGCCAGGGTGGGTCAGCTATTTGTGTCCCACCGTTTAATCCAAGGGCCGGCTGAATGGGCAGCTGTGACCTTTCCAACTCAGGAGGCAAAGCTGAGACACAAAGATGTGTCTTACTGGCCTTGGAACATGGCGAGGGGACAGGATGGGAAGCTTCGCTTTCAGCCTCCTGATCCCTGGGACAATATTTATCTTTAAGGAATGAAAAACAGCCATTTATTCCCCAACACATGAGGCCAGCTGTTGGGGCTCAGAGGGAGGAGCAGCATGCCTGGAGGGAAGGTCAGCTCTCCCCATTCAGGAGCTGTGTGCAGGGATGTTCCCCATGGATCCAGGTCAGCAGTGAGGTGCTGCTCTGCCAGACCAGCAGCCCTATCCAGGCAGGATTTGTCCAGCAGCTGCTCATCCACAAGGCTGCACATACTAAAGACACTGCAGGGATGGGGCTCCCCTCAGCATCCACCAGCCTCGGCTGCCCAGAGAAGGAGTTTAGAAAAGCACTGCGGGTAGATCCAGAAAATATCATCAAATCTGGCAGGAATTTTGGCTTTCCACACTTCTGGAAGTGCCAGAAGTGCACTGGAAAAAACCAAAACAAAATAAAACCAAAAAAAGGCAAAAAAAAAAAAGAGAAGAAAAATCCCAACCAAACAAAAAACAACCAAAAAACCAAAACCAAACCCCAATAAAACCAAGCTAAAAAGAAACATTTTCAAACTAAAGCAGTGCTGCTTTTTGGCTGTGCCCTAATTCCCATTCCAGGATTTCTTCTCAGACCTCCAGATTGTTGCTGTGAAGTTTCTGTATTTAATTTTATATCATTTTGTAATGCATCAGGAACGGCAATGCCCATAAGGACTGCCCAGAGGGTCACCCCTTTTCACTATACCTAGAGCAGGAGATACTTTGATGTAGGAAGAAAGCTTGTTTGTTCAATCAGTGCTAACAAAAAGCCTCAGTTCAGGTTTTAAAAATAAAATTATCAACCTGATCCTTCCAGCCCCTGCATGATATCATGTAAGATAATGTGCAGCGCAAGAGCATAACCTGTGGTAGGACTGAGGTGTTGTGAAATAATGCAAAAAATGAAACAAAACAAAACAAAACACACTGAATAAAGTATTTCTAAGGCTAAAAACCTTGAAATTATAGGGCAGGTTTTTTTCTTCCCAGAAAAAAAAAAAGCACATCAAAAGCCAAACAACAAAAAGCCGTTCCCTCTCAAAACTACAGGTGAGAAAATAAAGATATAAAATGGTCATGTTTCCTGCTCACTTTGAGACTCCCAGTGCTTGTGTGCAGAGGGACAGACAGGGAGAACTGGGCACGCTGGTGTAGGAGACCCAAATTAAACACGCTACCCACCACTAGGCAGGGTGTTACAGCACTGGTGTATGTCCCCCGTACTGAAGTGCACCCATCCCCAGTACAGGTGTGCAGCCCCGCACTGTGGCACTCACTGAGTCCAGTGCAAGCTGAAACTGGAAATGTCAGAACCCCCCGGGCTGTGCCAGGGCTCGAGGATGGGTGTGCGGGGCTGGACGGGGCTCAGAGTGAGGGTGAGCCCACACTTCCATGTCCCTGGTCCCAGAGCCAGTGGGAAAGGAACTGTTTCAGGCTCTGGAGGTGACTGGGCTCGTTGTAATTCAGGACAGAAGCCAGAGGAGGAGGTGAGAAGGCTCTGGGGATGAGGGGTGAGAAAGGTCAGGGAGGCAAGAAATTCCATGGAAATATCTGGTTTGAGCCAAGGAAGAAGCAAGACTGCGGCGAGGCTGGGGAAGGTGCAGTGGGGTCACTGTGGCCCTGGAGAAAGCACAGCTGGTGCCCCCAGGTCTGCATTTGGCCATCTGGGAGTCACACGAGTCTTTTCCACCACAATGTCCCCAGCCTGAGGGATGGCACGACTACACGGTCCTGTCCATCAGCAGAGAGGAGCTCATGCCTGGCACAGCCACTCCCTGACATCTCATCTGGCTAAATCCCTGTAAGAACTGATCCACTCAACCCCCACACCACCAAAGGGTGGCTCCTGGCATCCCTGACCACTGTCCCCAAAGCCAGAAGCTTGAGGAACAGGTAATGGACCTGCACCCGAACCGGGACTGCCTGCTGAGCTGCAGTCCAGGTACAGGGACAGCCTAAACACCTCATGGTACCAGTAATGCAATATCATGACAGCATTTAAAACTGACACAGGAGTTTTCTAGCACAAAATAAATGTCTTCTGCTTGCAGTCAGCAACATCTCTGTGGTACAGACTCCAAGAAATGGGAGCTGTGTCCAGAGGGGTTTGTCCCGGTGTCCTCACACCAGTCCTGACTCCCTCTTCTCTTTTCTGACCTCTGTTGGGTATAATAAAATAGACACAAATGCATTTTCAGCTTTAGTCACTGAGGTGTCTGACCTCTGCTGCATTTTTTGGACATTGAAGCTCGTGCCAGGTAAGCTGCTAACACTGTCCCAAGTCCTTTTCCCAGAGTATCTCACTCCCCACATGCAAGCTGCGTGCCCACTCTGTTATCTCCTGCCTGTTTGGGATTTGGAAGATTTCTTACCACAAACTGCCACTTCCCATGCCACCCACAGTGACTCAGACAGACCTGGCACTGGAGATCTGTGCCTGTATCAGAGCCAGGGCAAACCTTGCAGCACCCTGAAAATGCCACCCTGCCCTTCCCACCGATCCCTGCGTCCCAGCAGTCCTGGCAAAGCTCTGAGTGTTATCCTCTCTGGAATCCTCACTAGGGAAGTGTGGGTTTTACAAATGTGCTCACTTATCTGGATTATCTGGAGGGGCTTTGCATGGCAGTTTTTCAGGCTGTCGTATGCTTTTTCCCTAATTTCTCTGAGGACATCTTTGCTCTCACACCAGTTGGCCACCTTAAACCGTGCTGAGCTGTTTGTACCCCAGTGACATTTTTAAAGCAAGATAATTTCTTTTAAAGGCTTTTGCCTTTGCTCTCTTAAAAATAGCTTTCTAAAATGGAACATTTTCACAGACAAAAATACCAATACTAACCGCATTTGAGGGGACAGCCTGAATATCTCATACCACTGGTAATTAAATATCACAGAAATCCTTAAAAATTGCATGGAAGGTACATAACACAGAAGGGTATTTTATCCAAGGAAAGACCCAGTTACTTGTGGCATCGTTGGTGCTGAGATGGAGCTGGGATGGAGCTCATCTATCCAGCTGCAGCCAGCACTGTTGCCACTCACCAATGTGATTAAATAAGCATTTTAAATACGAGAAACTGGACATAGAGCAGAAGATACCACAGGCACAAGCACGATAACCAGGGCTGGAGGTAAAGAAAAATCACAGAAGGGAACTTGCAGAGCCCAATCTGCTCATGCCCACAAGGGCTGTGAGGTGCCCAGGCTGAGTTTAGCACTTTCATAGCTGAAAAATTTGGGCTCTTTAATCCTGCAGGAAATGTCTAACAAGAACAAACGGCTGGAAGGTGAAGCCAGGGAAATTTGTATTAGGGAAAGAGGAGGCGGATTTTTAAAGGCTGGGGCTGATGAGCCCTTGGAAGGGATTGTTAAAAGCAGCACTGCCTTTGTTGATGTCTTCAGATAAACAGTGAACACCTTTCTGGACCCTATCCCTGGGCCAAGCACACTTCATTAGGCTTTACTGGCGTGCCTGGATCTAATCCATTAAGGAATTACATCCTTTACGTGGTTGTTTATGACACCGACTATCGCACATCGACATGGGCAGGACAGGAGGGTTTTGTTTCATTTTGAAGGAAATACAAGTGCCTGATCCCACCACGCACTTTGGAACCGGTAAGGCTGAAGGGGTTAATCACCTCTGTGGCAGAGGAATAATTTTGAGTGTTGGCCAGGCAAACAGGCTGGGTTAGGGGAATGAACTATCAAAAACTGTCAGGGTGTGAATAGAGTTATCATATGAATGGATGTCCCCCTGGAGATAAAGGCAGCGCCGAAGACTGCCAGTGAGGCCAGCAGGGACAGGCAAAACACAGGACCCGACCAGAACAAAGAGCAGAGGTGTCAGGATGTCTCCATGAAACCGCTGCTCCCCCAAGTCCTGCCGCTGGGACCCAGCACCGATGCCGGGATGTGCGCGATGAGCTTCCGCCCTTCCTGAGCATCTCTGGGGCTTGGGGTTCACTGCTGGGCTGTTGGGGGGTTTTTGAGTAAAATATTTTGCTAACCGTCTTTCAGCAATTGAAAAAAATAAGGAATTCTTTCCTCCCGTAGCAATTCATCGAGTTTTCGGTTGTACTTAAATTTGGCTTCATCAGATCCATTTCCACCATCACCAAAATGGGTGCTCATTTATTGTCGCTGGAAACAACCCCTTGCAATTTCAGGAATCATAAATTCAAGGAGAATGAAAAAACCTGCCAAAGTAGGTGTGGATTGTGCACTGGTGTGTTATTTCTCTGCAAATTTTGGAGGTTGATTTTCCAGAAGTTTTATAAGCTATTAATACAAGAGAGATGGAAATGAAGATGGCACCAGAAACATATCCCTGTAAACCTACCTAAAATTATGCAAATATTTGCTTTATATCAGCATTTTGGGAGTAATCAAAAAATTAAACACCCCTCCAATTTTTTTTTCACTAATGTAGCCTAAATCAGCTCCCTGTTTCAAACCAATGCTTCTCCATCCCCAATCACCAAAAGTCCATATGCCTAAACGCTCTTGTTTCCTATCCTTACAGAGGAACACACATCCCCACAGCCTTTTTAAAACGGAAAAAGCTATTTCCTCTCCCTTTCAGTGCCTTGCTTTTCCCGCAGCCCTGACTTCAGCATTGCTGCAGAGGAGTAAGAAAGAAGCATTGAATAAACATGCAGATGAGTTTTTACCATTTTTTCTGTTTGAGCAGAGGGGCAATTAATGAGATTACAATGAGAGATTAGCAGAGGACACCCCACGAACCCTTCCTGTGGCCCCTGTTTCAGCAGCGCAGCAAGCGGCTGGGTTTTCCCAAGGATCCTGGCGCTTTCCCGCACCCCATCCCTGTTGAGTGGAGGAACAAAAGCCCATCACCGTGGTACGAGGAAAAGATGAGGATCCCCTCATGGGCTCTGTATCCTCCGCTGTGCATCACCCCTTCCCCATCACCTGCTGTTTGCCTCAGCCAGCCCAATGTGCCCCAAAATGCTGGGTGAGCTGTCCCCAAATCCCCCTTCCCTGCTTCACCAGGTCACCACAAGGACCCCCCCAAGCTCACCCGCGGGTCATGGGGTCCATGCTGTGATGGGGAGGAAGGTCACCCGTCTCATGGATGGAGGGCAGAGATGAGCTGGGGGCATCACCTGGGAGGGAGCAGACCCCCAGCAGCATTTCAAGTGCCATTTTTGGACAGAAAATTCAATTTTGTTAACCCCCCCACCTGAGCCCCAAATGTGGTAATTTCTGCTCATCTAATTTTCTTTCAAGATAACAAAGATATTTAATATTTTATTATTTAACTTCAATTCACGCTCTAATATAAAATACCCGCTTTAATATTTTCACTTATGCAACTCAGTGTGCAATAGTGTAAATATTTTAGTCTCTCATACTTCATATTATTGAAAATAACTTTTCTACCTCCGTACTCTAAAGCAATTTAATAATTTCAGACAATTCTTTTTTCAGTGCTCCAAATAAAAATCTTCCACATCTTGCAAATTTTTACCCCTCTTTAAAAAAAAAAAAAATCTGAGTTTTGGCTTTCAATGCATTTTGCAATGGCTGCCGTTCTGAAATGGGGGATTTCCCATGGAATGGCGATTCCCTTTTCCTCCTATTTCTTGGGCACCCCTGCACACAAGACTGAAAGGAATAAAAAATATAAGCTTAAAACTCCTTGGAACAAATATTTCAGGAAAGAGAAAGGCACTGGGAGCTCTTGGAAAGAAAAATCCCAGGATTGAATCTGGTTTTTTGGTTAATACCTGTTTTTATACACCAGTTGCCTCCCAATATGTGCATGCAGAGTGTAGCACATCCCGGCCTGAAATTTGCTTTGCGGTTGTAATTTTCTACCCTGCAGTTCCCGAACCAGCACTGGGTTTTCTCGAGAGCATGGCCAGAAATGCAGGGCACAGGGAGGCTGTGGGAGCAGGCAGAGGTGATGGGCAGCAGGGCTACACCCTCACACCGTGCCCGCACTCACCACGCGCTCTGGGAATGGGGCAGCCAAGCCTGACACAACTGGAGTGTGGCACGCACCAGGGCTGGGCTGTGGTCTGCAGCATCTCCCACATTTCCAGTCCCATCCCATGCCAGGGTGCTCAACGACCGACACCGCAGCCGATCTCAGCATGGATGCTGTTCCCAGCCCAGCCCATCCCATCACCGGGACACTGGAACAGGCAGAGCCCGCAGCCACATCCCAGCTCCGCTGCTCATGTTGGGGACCTGGCTGGCACTGAATGCCCCATCCCGGGGCAGAGCAGAGCCCCAGGATCCGCAGGGCCATGAGCGTCGTTGGGGCAGTGGATGGAGCACCGCCAGCTTTCTGCAGGCTCCCACACCCTTTCTTGATGCCACTCAGCACCTCCTGTCTGGTCTAATCCAGATCCAGCTCTCTTGGTCTGCCCCAGAGCCTGGATCATCCCCAGCCCTGTTCAGCCTCCTGACCAAGGCTGTAATTGAGGATAGCTTTCTTTTCCAACAAGTCTTGTGGGAAAGCCAGGTCTTTCCCAGCTGGCGACAGGCAGACAGCAGTCCAGGGCCTGGCTGTCCACGCAGACACCATAAAACCCAACCCAGCATCCAGCGATCTCCTCCATAGAGAACAGCAAGGAGGCCCTTGCCTCACTTGTCAATGCCCAGGGTGCGCCAAGTCCAGGCAGGGATGTTTGGCTTTGCGGGGCTGCAGCACTGAGAGGCTGGCGCAGCACAAGCAGAATCCTGCACCGCTCCCTGCCCAGGGCACGGGGCACAGGGCAGCTGCTGCATCCCAGAGCAAAGACCAAGCAAGAGCTGGGAGTGTTGGAGCACTGGGGCCCCATTCTGCACCCTCACAGCCCATCCCCAGCAGTGAGACCACAATGCATCCCCCTGCATAGGCAGCAAGGCGGACGGGAAAAGGAGCAGGAAGAGGGCCAGGAAGCGGGCATTGGGCAGAAAACAGGGTTAGGACCAGCAAATAGTTGGAAATTGCGAGTAGAAGTGAGGAAGATGCTGGTGGGTGTTGGACGATGGCAGTAAGCACAAGGACCCAGCCCAGCAGGATGCTGCAAAGTGCACGAGGAGCAGCGGTGGCAGCCCTTGGGCCTCAGCGTGCTCGAAGGATGGCAGAGATGCAGGGGCAGGAGACGGGAGAGATGCCACCGCCTCCATGGGGCAGGGACACCGGCCCCAGGGCTCGCTGCAGAGGCTGTGCCGTGCTCGCTGTGGCTCTCAAGCACAGCAGAAGGCAGGAAGGATGCTGCTGCCGGTGCCAAGGACACGCTCGGGAGTGGGAACGGCAGATCTCTGGCGATGAAGATCAGCAGACCTGGGAAGCAGCCGTGCCACCGCTGCCAGCGCAGAGGGAGGCAGGCGAGCGGGTGGGTGGCAGGAGCAGCACTGCCGAAACCGAGGGGGGCCTGAGATACTGGAGTAGGGACGCGGACAAGGGCCAGGGATGAGGGCAGCTGGCAGCTGGGTAGAGCGGCTGGGTGGAGTGAGCAGGCCTGACGTGGCTGACACCAAGATGTCGGGAGAGGATCCCCAGCTGCATCCCTGATTTCCACTTCAGAAGTTTCCAGCCCTTTCTCTCACGAGAAGTTTCCCACCTGAGTGCCCTTTCCAGCTCCCCTCATCCTCTGCACACCTTCCCGTGCCCACCCAGTCGCTCCATCACAGCCCACACTGCTCGGCCAACATGCACGGCCCTGTGCTGCTGCCAGCTCCAGTGATAGGGATCACCATGGCTGAGCTGATGCCGGTGTCCCTGTCCCCTCTGCAGCCACCCCTGCATGCTGCAGCAGAACCCGGGCAGGGGAGGGAGGCAGAGCTGCCGGCATTGCTGCAGAATCAGGTTCTCCTGACCAGCTCCGAAGTTTTGCCTCTGGTGCAAAAGCTCCAGGATTAGCAAACTCAGGCAGGCAGGAGCCTGGAGCTGCGCTCCCCTGGGAGCACGGAGAAGCCAAGCCCGGCAGGGCTAAGCCTATGTGGACACATCCAAACAGCCACAGCGATCCCGCTGGTCCCCCCAACACCGCCCCGTCACTCCAGGGCCACCCCGGTTCCTACCTTCGCTGGTGGTGGCGGAGAGGCAGGCAGCCAAGGTGATGACGATGGAGAGCGAGGATGTCAGATCCCCCTGTGCCCATGCCATGGTCCGAAGGGGACCACCAGGCGCGGGACAGAGCCACCTCGGTTGTCCCAGCACCTCTGCGAGCGAGCTACCTCTGCCCAGAGCTACGGCACTCGCCGGCTAACGCAAAGGCACTTTGCGCACATTGCTCGCAGCCACACAGGCGAGCGAGCAGGGAGGGAGCAGCCTGCCCGTCACCGCTCGCAAGCCAATGGGCTGGGTGGGCTCTACTGTGAGCCCCCCTTCCCGCACCACACGCGCTCGCTGTACCCAGACCCAGCATCCGGACTCGGGCTCCCACTCCCCACTTTCCCCCAGCCCCCCGTCCTCGGGAAGCTCCGACAGTCCCCACTGCATCTTGTGCCCCCCATCCCTCTTCGCTGCTCTCACTGGCCGCGGCGAGAGACAAACTTGCAGCCCTGCGGGGAGCTCTGCACTCGGTCGGGGTCAGGTGCGGAGGGGATGGGGTTACCCGTCCCTCCCGGTGTGCACGGAGGGGAAAACCCCTTGTAAGTGCTCCCCTTGCGTGTCTGAAGGAGACAGGCAGGACACTCCCATCCCGATGCTTTCCATGCCACATCGTTCTGGGATAGGTACTCCGCTCACAATTGACCTGTGGCAGCGGGAGCAGGGGACAGCACAGCCAGGGCTCCCTGTTTACTGCCGCGTTGCTCACCTGAGAGAAGGCCAATCCTTTCCAAAGCGGTTCGGGAAGACACAGTAATTGTGCCAAGGCAAAAAGGCTGCGCACTTGGCAAGGGTGTCCTGTGACAGGGGCCTGGGGCTACTTGGGAAACACAAAGCATCCTTCCCACAGCCTCTGCGTCTCTCCTGCTTGGAGCCACCAGAATCGCCGAGCCAGGTGAGTACCTTGCTCAGCATTAAACACTCGACATCTGTCAACAGACCCCCTACAGCCACGACTGCTTCCCCATCTAAATGCTGAACAATCATTAATACCTGCCCGTGGTAACCACAGATGCTGACTCCCATCTACACCACTTGCAGTGAATTATTTGCTCCTTCTTGCACTTGTGGCCAGTGCATTGTGACTGCAGCTCTACCCTGCCCCAGGAACTACCCCTGGACAAGGCACACAGGGCAGGATGGGCATCTCTCTCTGTTGTCTGTCAGGCCATCCCTTGGAAAAAGCTCATCCCAGACTTGCTCAGTGGGGACAGGGAGGGAGAGGGGGTGTTGCACACCTTCCATTCCACTCTGTGTACCCTGTGTGTTTCCTGGAGATGCAGGACCCCACGCTGGGGCGCCTCACGGTGCTACCAGCAGCTTCCTGCATGAAGGGGTAAGAGGAGCTCCCTGCCCGACTCCCAGCACGTAGTGGCAACAGATCCTCATTCAGAACGGATGAGGACTGTACCTGCAGGGACGTGTCTGCACCACTCATCACCAGGACCTGGGAACAGCACATAGCCTCGGGTCCCTCCAGGTTTTTTACCCTGCCTGCCTGGGAAGCCGTCCATCCAGAGACGGTGCTGGAGAGATCCTGTCATCAGTGGTATCACGGGATGGGCTTGCAGAGTGGCTCAGGCAGGGACACAGCTGGGGCTCAGGAAGACGCCAGACGCTCCCAAGGCAGCTGGCAGAGGCCGAGCGGTGCTGTTGGGCGGGGGGTGCAGCTACACAGTGGCCTTTGCGGTGGACTTTGGAGCAAAGGGGGCAGGGCTGATGGTCTCCAAAATCACAGCAAGCCACCAGAAAGCCCCAGATGATGCCACAGTAGTTGCACCCCTGCAGCTGGTGGGAAAGCAAATTTTGTGCCAGCTATCACATTGCTACTCCGACCCAGACATCTCCACTTGCTGAAAGAGCTTGTCACAGCTCAGTGCTGGATCCTTCAGCTCTCTGTCCCCCAGTGCCCAAGCAGAGCCAGGCATTCCAGAGGGACACCATTCACACTGCCACCATCTTCTGCTTGGCTCTTGTGAAACCCCCCTGCAGAGCTACCTCCAGCTCTGGGGTCCCCAACATTAGAAGGATGTGGACTCATTGGAGCAAGTCCAGAGGGAACCACAGAAATGCTCCAAGGGCTGGAGCCAGGTTGGGAGAGCTGGGGGTGTTCATGGGGATAAGAGAAGGTTCTGGGGAGAGCTCAGAGCCCCTTCCAGGGCCTAAAGGGGCTCCAGGAGAGCTGGAGAGGGACTGGGGACAAGGGATGGAGTGACAAGATAAGGGGGAATGGCTTCACACTCATACAGGGCAGGGATGGATGGGATATTGGGAAGAAATTTCTCCCTGTGAGGGTGGGGAGGCTCTGGTACAGGGTGCCCAGATAAGCTGTGGCTGTCCCATCCCTGGGAGTGTTCAAGGCCAGGCTGGGTAGGGCTTGGAGCAATATGGTCTGTTGGATATGGGGTGGAACAAGATGGTTTTTAAGGTCTCTTCCAACACAAACAATTCTATAATTCTGTGATCTCAGTCCCAAACTCTGGAAAAAGCTCTGATGAGGCAGAAGCCAGCTTTGGCCTTCCAGCACTGAGTGATTCCACTCCCAGTGCCATGCCCCTAACCCTGCAGACCTTCAACATATCCCAGCTACCCACATGGGCTCTCCAGTCCCCTGGTGCCATCCCAGCCCCATGTGTGACCAGAATGTGGGTCCTCTGGGTCTTGCAAAGGTGCCAAGAGCTACCAGCTATTGCACATCCCCACAGGTTTTGGCTTTGCTGTGCCCCAGGATCCCAGAGAAGCTGTGCTGGCTGAGCACTGTTAGACACTGTGAAGCAGCTTTGCAGGAGCCAAGACACAGCCACTCCAGAAATGCCCCAAAACCCCTTCCAGGGAACAGGAGGCCTCTCATATACACTGTCAGCTCTGGGGAGAGGGGATGGTGTGTAATGGGATGCCTGCAAGCAGTGGTAGGTGCAGCAGGATGCAGGGTCAGTGTGAACTCTGTACCACAACACAGTGCACACACACTAGGCACCAAAAGGCTGCGGGGGTAGGGGCAGACATCCTGGTTTCCCTGGACACTTGGTTTTGTGGTCAGGATGTGCCCTGAGTGCATAATCAATGCATGTGCATGGAGGCTGGGCACTGTCAGGGGTGTTGGAGTTGGTACAGGGTCAAACACTTCTGGCATGCTCCTGGCTGGGAATGCAGACCCCTTCCGTACTAGGATCCATGTGCAGCCACGGACGTGGTCACAAGGCACCCCAGGAACCCCAAACAGACCAGGAAACAGAAGCATGGAGGGCATCACACCAGGATCTCTGGCCCTCTCCCCACCTGCAGCCGTCCCCAGGCTCCCATTCAGCTCTCTCTGGCCTGAGCCCAGCTGCCTCCCCCTGCTTGCTGAGCGCCGCTGCCTCCGCTCCTTGGTGAGAATCTTGCCACGTCCCTCAGCCGTGGTCCTGCACCTGGCTGTCACCGAGACGGGGAGGATATTTATAGATGCTGCAGAGAGAGGAGAGCGTGGCTCAGACAGGGAGGATCAGCAAAGGAGGGAAGCAAGCCTGGGTTTACCCCCTTTTAGCAGCACCCAGCTCACTGTGCATTTAGCAGGGAGGCCACAGCCTCCTCACTGACTCGGTAGCTCAGACCTGAGTGGTTGTTGCCCTTTGCACCCAGGGATTGCCCATTGCAGCCCTGAAAGAGCAAATCTGTGCCTGGGCTGAGGAGGGCAGCCCTGTCTCCGGTGTTCCAGCACTTCTCTGGCACATCTAGGCACTTCTGCTCTCCTGTAGCATCTACAGGGCCGCGTGCCTCAGGGTCAAGGCTGGTGGAGGCACCACAGGTGACAGTCATCAAGGGAACAGCACCATCTCCACACTCATGTCGCTCTGTGCTGGGACACCAGCAGAGCCAGGACTCCCTGCTCCAACCCCTGCGGAGAAGGAGATGCTCAGGGCAGGGACAGAGCCATGTTGCAGGTCTCTGTAACCCCTCACACCTATTCATCCATCTGTCCCCTGTACATCCCTTTCCCAGGAGGAGGACACAGGATGGGATGTGGGTGCCCTCTCCCAAGCCCAGTGTTCTTCCCTGTCGTGCTCATCAGGTGTCTGCAGAAGGAGGACAAGGACGAGCTGTGTATGTCCCTGAGCAGTGGCAATGCTGCACAGGGGTCCAGGATCCTCCCAGCAAAGCACTGATTGTTGTGGGTAGGGGGACAGGACTCCTGGGGGACTTTCTCCACCCAAATAGCCTTAAAGGATGCTCCATCCATGTCTTGACCAGGCAACAGCCCTGAATCCAAGGAGCTTTAAAACCCGAGGTTGAACAAGTCAGATTCCTACTGCCTTCCCCCACAACCCTGAGCCCTCCATCCTGGCTCTACAGCAGAGCCCCAGAGGTCACAGGAGAGAAGAAGGGTGCTGGACACATGCAGGTGAGACATCCCCCTCTACACTTCCAGTGGCTGTGGCATCCCCCAGCAAAGTTTGCATTTGGTGCCCCAGCCTGAGCTGTCAGCCGGAATTCCCAGGGAACTCCAGTGTGCCCCACATAAGGATGCCTGTGGACAGCCCTTTAAACTGGCACCTGCTACATAAACAAGCTGACAAGCTATCTACACCCATCTAACAATTCACCTGCAGCAATCTGGGTGCTAAATCACTGTAATTCCTTGTGCTGTGTCAGGGCTGGGACAGATTGCTCAGATGCAAGTTTGAGGATCACAGGGATCACGTCTCACCTCCCCCCTGCCTCCTGGGCAGGCTGACAGGCTTTTTCCCCTCTCCAGTGCCCTGGGGTTGTTCTTTTCCTAATGTGCCAAGACCCTTTTTCAGTCAGGTGCCTTCCCTGCTTGCCCAGTCCTCCCTGAGGCTCACCAAAGTTCCCATCATTGCCTGGCCTCTTACGCAGGGGAGCAGCCATCCAGCCAGGATCTTTGATGAGATGCCACGGCTGAAGATCTCCTCCAATCCTTCAGCACAGCCAGGTGGAGGGTGCTGCTCCCTCCTCATTGTCATAGGCAGGTGCCCAGGTTGTTCCATTAATGCCAGCAGAGAGGGCCAGCCTTTGGCATCACTTGTGATGAGGTACAACTGTGGGAACCACTGGCCAGCTGAGCAATCAGCACCCAATTAATTCAGGTCAAGGCTGAGGAGGCTGGGCATGCCTCTCCTCCTTGTCATTATCAGAAATGCTGTGTATTAATATCCTTTATATTAAAAAAAAATAGTCTTATCATAATTTTTCCTCATTGAAAGAGACGGTTTGGAATTGGAATTGAGACAAACACAAGCCAGGAGAACCAGCTGCAGAAGGGGAGAGTTTAAGAAAGGTCTTTTGGTAATATCCATCGTTCCCTTATCAGTGAGGATATTAAATGTATTGAAATGCTAAGCAGCTCTTTAAGGGCTGTCTCTGATTTTCATTAAACAAGCAGGGGATGAGCAGGAGGGAAGGGGATGCAGCACTGTTCTCTCTCTAAGAAATTCTGATTGCTGGATATTAACAGCATTAATGTCCTTTTATCCAAGAGCGCCGGGGTTGCACTTGCCTTCTTGCCTATTTTGTGTCTTGCTGAAGTGGAACTAAGTCTCTGCTGCCTAATATGGGCACACAGTGGCTCTGGAGCTCTTAGGGACCAGGGCTGTACAGAGATGCACAGCAAGAGTCTCCCAGGGACCATGAGTTGGGTCCCTGTATCTCCCAGTCCCACCATGTTCCTGCTGCCCAAAAGGAGATGTTATCTCATGCCTTGGCAGGGCAGTCTGGTCCTGTTGATGCCTTTCCTTGGTCTTAAAATCAAGAGCCAAACACGGTTAGAAGGGAAAAAAGGGATTTTACCTCGGTATTTATTTTAAGGATCCTTGGTGCACTCCGTCCAGGTGGAGCACACTGGAATGCACATCCAAATGCACACCCAAATGCACACTGAAATGCACCCCCATGAGCACCCCCGAAATGCACACCCACAATAGTTCGGGTATCTCATTATAAGCCTTACCAATTAACATATCTATCAAAGATTCCCCAATGAGGGGCTGAGCGAACCCCCCTCCCCAGGGAACTTTCCCCCCCTGGACAGGCCTATCTCAGTTTACAAAATGTGTTCCAGAGAAGACCTTGGTGCCTGAGGCTTCTGAGATGTTTGGTCTCCTGGCTTAATGGAATATTGGGTCTGTGCTGGTTATCAAACCTGAAGAAGTCCGTGGGCTAAAAGCACTTAAGAATACATACAAGTTATCTAAAAGGGTATATAAAGGGGGTATATATAAAAAGCAAAAAACCATCATGGCATCACTGTGAGGAGATGGGGATGAGCAGTCAGAAGTTTAACCCAAGTGAAATCACCCCAACAGCCCCAAGCCCAAGGGGGAAGCATCACCTGAGGGATGGTGAGGGATGGGCTACACCCTCAAAGTGTATCTGGCATTGAGTCCTGGTGATCCCCAGGCATCTCCAAGCATGGAGAAAAATGCTTCTGTGCCCTGCCTGAAGGAAGGTCTGGGGAACATCTCTGCCCCACTCTGGGGAACACACAGTGTGGTAATGACCTCAGGGACCATTCCTCAGCTTCCCAAATGCGGACACTGCTATGGGAATGCTGGAGGGAACCACCACAGCACTCAGTGCTACAGCATGCCTCAACAGCAGGGCTGGGGCCACACAGGGCCACAGCAGAGGGTTTGGGGTGCTCTGCAGAGGGCCTCAAGCCTGTCTGCAATGCTGGCATGGCCAGCTGAGCACTTGCAAGAGCTCCAGCCCATGCTCCAGCTCTGATACCCAGGCAGGACTGTGACAGCCTCTGGATTTCTCTGCAGACAGCCCAGGAAAAGATGCTTTGCTGGCTGAAGAAGCAGAGGTGCAACACAGCCAAGCCCAACCACTTCACAGACACATCATGAAACAAAAGCCATGAATCAGGTGCTAAAATGGCACAAGAGCCACAAGTAGACCTCAGCGCTCTTAACATCTCTCCTTTGCCTTCTGGTTTCTAACCTTGGCGTGCCCATGACTCTGCTCTGAATGGTCATAGAGGCCGAAGGCTCTGCTGCAATAACCACAGGCCTCCAGCAGCTGGGGCTTGAAAGCACCCGAAGATAACAAGGCTGCCCATGGCATTTGTGAGAGACAGCAGCTGTGGAGGAAGGCAGGCAACCCCCATCCAGTGTACATGCATTTGGAAAAGAAAGGGACATAGGGACAGCCCCAGAGCTCTCTAGAGAAGGGCTAGTACAAACAAACAGAGATTAGTTGGAGCTAATAAAACGGGGGCTGCCACAAGCCCAGGCAGCACGGCATGTGTTTAACCCCAATCTCCAGAGCCCAGCAGCTCCGACATTGCCGAAGGGAATGGCTTTGTGGGCTAAGCAGGTGGTTTGAAATGCTCAGACTTTCGGAAAACACAGGGTCCCTGCAGGACAGCTGAGTCTGCAACCCAGCTCACTACCCCTCCCACACAGGACCCTGGCATCACCCTGCTCTGAGCCATCCCTCTTGTGTCTTTGGACCCAGCTTGTGCTTCTTTCCTCCCAATTTATTCCACACTTTTTCTTCACTCCAGTCTGTCCTTGCTCTTTCCTTTCTTGTGCATGGTTTGTTCTGTTCTGTCTCTGGGGCTTTATCCCACATGGACAGATGAACAGCTTTGTGCCTGCCAGATGGCTGTGGCACCTCCGTCCCCATCCTCTGCCACCCATCACCGCCTCCTCTGCTCGCAGAGCTGGTCACTGCTTCCAAAGAATCCCAGAACTCCAGAATAGTTTGGGTTGGGAGGGATCTTAAAGCTCATCTTGTTCCAATCCCCTGCCATGGGCAGGGATACCTTCCCCTAGACCAAGTTGCTCAGAGGTTGCTTTGCCCCCAGCCCAAGCTCACCCTGTCTGCAGCACCAGGCTTCTCCAGCAGCAATGAGACAAGTGCTCTCCAAGGCACCCAAACCCCCTGATATTTGTGCTATGGGATACAAATCCTCACGGGTTCAAATGGGGCACTCCATGGTTGTTTCTTCTTGTGGTTTCTGGACCAAAATATTCAAGCCTGTCTTCAGACATCGCCATGAGATGGAAAGGAAAGCAGGACAACCACACCAGCCACCTCCAGAGTCCTGCAGACTGCCTTGGAAGTACATTACAGCAAGAGTCATCACCTTTTGGCATCCTCAGCCTCTGCCATCCCAAGCTAGATATCTCTGTTTGACCCCAAATCGCTGGTGCTAAGGGGCAAAGACACAAGAGAGGCAGAAAATACCTCCAGCCCCATCTCAGGCAGCCCTTGCACAGCCAAGAGAATGCTCTGATGCCGTTGAAACTGTCAGCTTCACTTCAAGCACATTGTTTCTGCTGGAAGTGGAAATCTCAAAGAGACTTAATTACAGAGCTGGGCAGACCCAGACATAATCCTTTTGAAAGCTGACAATGAGATGCTGTCCAAAACTAATTTTGATGCTATAAAAATAACCAAACAAAGCTGCATTTAAAATGGGGTGAGTAATGGGGGAACAATAGCGAAACATATGGGAACACCCACAGCTACTTCAGAGCCCAGGCAGGGTTTCCCTGTGCAGAGGGAGGTACTGGTCAGGCAGGAGCTGCTCACAGAGAGTGGTACCCAGGTCCTACTTACCTGGGCTATGCTTTCCCAGAGCTCTGTCTGTGTTGTCTGCCACTTTAGAGAATTTGGGAACAGGCCATCAGTGTGCAAAGGTGGGGGTGGCAATGGTGAAGGACAGTCCCAAGCCATGATCTTCTCCTCTGGTTTTGGTTACACATCTTGGGATCCCCAGCTGCAGCTTCAGGTTTAATATTTGCTCTCTCCAATGACAAAGTTCAGCTGTAGCAGGGACCATGCCACCAGCTGGGCCTATTTATTACCCAGCATAGGTCTCTGTGTACGCAGCGTGGAGCCAGCCTCTTGCCCAGTACCATTCCTTCGTGTGGGATGTTGGATGCAGGAATATTTAGGAAGAACTGGAGCTATGCACCCAGCCCTGGCTATTGCAGAACGTTATAAACAACCAGGTTACCTTGGGTAACCTTTCAGAATTGAAGCCTAATTTCTTCAAACATCCACCCCTCCACTTTATGTCACTGAGATTTAACTCCCTGTGGGGTGTGAGGGGTCAGTGAAAAGCTCTTCATCAGTTCAAGGGTCAGAAGAAGATGAAAAAACGAATTGAAATTTTGTAAAGAAAGTGTATTCAACTGATACTGTCTCAGGAAATAATTAACAGATTCAGTTGGAAATTGTCCAGAATATAACCTGTGTTTTAACAGAAGGTGGAAAAGGGTCAGGGAGGACACATGTATTTCACACAGAGAGGACTCAGGTCTGGGACTCAGACGAAGACAAAGCCAAGCTTCAGCCTGGAGCTGAGGCTTTGCTGCCCCACATGTGACCACGCTGTCACCGTGACCAGAGGCAGAGGAGAAGCCACATGTCCCCTCTGGAACCTTGCCTGCTCAGGCCAGCAAGAGGCTGTTTGCTGCTCCCAAAGGTCAGTGCAAGCAGTCCCAGCTGCACATAGGAGCCAGGAGCTGTTGAACAGTCACTGAGAAGCCAAGGCTGGCAGCGTCTGGCATCACTGGCTGCCACCCCACAGCCTCCTCACTGCTAAAGCAGCCACCGTGCTACTGGGTCATATCACAGCTCCAGGATGAGATACCAGCTTTGCCCCTGGAGAGTCTTCAAGGGCTTGACCAAACTGTGTTGTACTGCTGCCTGCTCAGCTGAAGACAGTGGGATCAGCAGTCAAGTCAGGAGCAAGGGGTCACACTGCCAGATTTTGGCAGCACTTTTCCCTATGCCATGTTTTCAAACATCATGAGATTTTCCTAGCCTGCAGCATGGGGGAAGTTTATTTCTCCCCTGGTTGAGGGAATTTGGGCTAAATTGAAGTCAATTGGCTTCAGATGAGAATGTCATCAAACCCCAGATATTGCAGGGCCTGAGATGAGCGCCCAGGAATAGGCAGGACAGACAATCCCCAGTCATCTTCCTCTTGCTCTGACTGACAGCAAACTGTCTCTAATTTTTAAATACATACATTTTTTCCCATTCTGTCTTTGGAAACAGTCTCTCCATAAGGCAAAGTAAACAGAGCTCCAAGAGTTGATTTAGTCACTCCAGCTTCCCTGTGCCTGTTCTCCTCTCCAGTACCCCATCCCAAGGACACTGCAGCAAAGCTCCTCACTCACTGCCAGCATCCCTGGGATGTGCCCTGCTGTGCTCTGTGAGGTCCCATGGGGCACCAGGCACTGGCAAGAGCCACCCAAGGCTTTGGTCTGCCTGCAAGGCAAGACTGTCTCCTGCTTAGGCACCTCAGCCCACCAAGACACCAGCCCTAGGTCCATATCTTCTTTTCAAATAATAACTGAAAATGCTTCTCAACAGCATAGTAATTCTCCTTCCCAACAGTGTGCTCGGGGTCTTGAGGTGCCCCAGTTTAGGCAATAGGCTCCCTTTCAAGGCAGCTCTGCAGTCAGTTGCACTTCTGACTGTGTCATGCCCTGAGGGTCTCTCATCCCAATCCAGCCACTGAAAGCTTTGCAGTAGACTCCATGCCCCATGTTTCTCTCATCTGGCTACGCAGGCGGACATTCCCTAACACATTTCATTCCTTTGGTCCTCCAGTTAAAGCACTCAGGTGCTGATGTTAGCAGAAATAGGTTCTTATCTGGTCAGTGGCACACTCAGGTGATGTTCACACATAGCAGAGACAAGTCTCTTCACCACTCTCAGAGGTAGCTCCTTTTGTAGAGATACTTTCTGTTTTGCTCTCAAAGATCTGTATTCAAAGTAAAGCAAGTTGCCTTGACCTGGATATTTAGAGGCCGTTTGCCTTCTGCAGCAGCTCCTTCCTTCACTGCTTTGAAGAACTCATCTGAGCTAATAGCATGGGCACTTTCTTCTTTATCCTCCCCATGCATCTGCTGGTGCTTACAGGCTCTTGCATTTGCTGCCTCTCCCAACTGCAGGCGCTTTTCTTTTGGCGCTTATCAGAGCCCATGCAGCATTCAGGTGCTGTGCTGACTTCATCTCTGCTCTCAGATCTGCTCTCATCTCCGCCACGGGTCACTCTGGTAGTGTCAAGTGTTTTCAGCAGTTTATGAAGGTTCCACACTGCTCACCCTTCAAAGGTATCACTCTGGACAGGGTGACTTCTGCTGCCTGGCAAATTCTAATTGTTGTGCCCAGCATTAGCTCTGCAACGAGACCTTGCTCGCTGCCTCTGCTTCCCTCTCAGTTGCCTGTTCTCCAGCCACACATCAGTCACCAGCTCTTCTCAGATTTCCCTTTCTTTCAGTCCTCTTTGATTAAACCATGTCTTTTATGTTTCATTTTTTCCCATGGTGTTCCCACATGCCTCAGGTTTCTGTGCCACACTCCCGTAATTAGCTTCCTCAGCCTCAGTCAACTGAACACTACCAGAGAAATCAAATGCTTCAGAACCAGCCACTGTCAAAAATAAGGCCTTGACACCTCTGTTTTTACCACAGCTTACTACTTCCAGTAGCTGTGAGAAAGCTACTTGAAGCTCTCTTCCCATGCCAGGGAACTCCAGCATCCTCCCACAGACCCCAGGAGCTGGAGGAGCAGGTCAGGGGAATAAACACTGCAGGCATTCAGCAGCACAAGTGACCAGCAAACTCACCTGTGCTGTGGGGCAGAAGAGCCACACCTCTTGGTTGCCCAAGAGGATTCAACCCCCACCTTTTGCCTCTCCAGACTGTGCTCCAGCCTTTCGCAGATGGTGCATGGCTGGACCCCTTGGGCAGATGTGAGCCTTGAACACAGAGCCTTGTGCAGCAGCTCACCCTTCTGCAGGGCTTAGAGACACAATTTGTCCCAGTAAGGCCCCTGGAGGGTCAGATGTGGAAACCAAACTCAGAAGGTCACTCTGGAGTTAGGATCACACTTGAGGTGTGCCCCAGCCTTAGAAAGAGTAGAAATTTTGGCTTCTCAGCTTTTTCCAAGCTCCAGAATACTCCAGCCTGTCTTAGCTGCCTTGGACTGGAAAGGTGGGTTGCACCAGCCAGGCTGGTTTTGTGGTGCCAAAATCCCATTAAAGATGTTGCCTCCAGAGATGAGGCACACGAGAGTGAACTGTACCAGGCTCTAACCAGCCAAGTAAAAATCTTACCTCCCTGCTTGACTGCAAAGCTCAGTCTTGCACAGCAGACCATCCATAACATGACCATGGTTGAAGGTTTCCAGACCATATTTTTCCTCTACCCAGAAGAAAACGTTGCTGCTCCAGAAGTTATTAAAGAAAATGACTGAAGAGAAGGGGACAGAGCGGACAGGACTGCCTTTGCACAGCAGATGGAGACCTGGGCCCTGTTCTCTCCTTTGCTTACAGGTTTACTCCCCAAGTCTCGCCTTGCCTTTAAGCCCAGGCAGCAGATGTCCTGGCCAGGCTACTACCTCTCAAGTTCTTCCACAGGCACATTACATGGAATGTCCTTGTCCTGCCCCATAGGGTTGGAAAATTATTTTACACATTCCCAAAGACACTGTGAGTACTTCCCACGCAGCAGAGGAGAGGAGATGAGGACAACCTACGTCCAGGAGCCTAAAGAATGGGCTCCAGCCTGGCACCAGGGTCTCCCACAGAGGAGACAATTTCCTCAGTGGACATGTCTGAGGAGACAAACCTAAACCTAAGCCAGAACATTTCTCCTGTCTAAATAATTTGGTGAATGTGGATAAGGCATGCACATCCCAAGGAAAAATTTCCAAAATCAGTGGGTGAAGTTAAGGACTGGGCCAGGTACTTTCTGCATGGCTCTGCTGGATCCACTGACCACATCTCCTTTCCTGTAGCAGAGCTGATGCCCCAGTTATCATGCCAGGGCAGTGTGAGGGCACTGCAGTAGGTACTACTGTGCATGGGAACAGCAACACAGAGCAAACAGCTTTAGACTGGAGTCAGAATTGTGATTTGAAATCAGAATTAATATCCCTGTAGCTTTGTTATCTTCAACCTGTCCCACTTTGGCACAAAGCCGTTGACCTTCCCACAAAGGCATTCCCTGCTCCAGCAGGTGCTGGGGAGCAAGGACAGGGGCTGCTGGGGCTCTCTGGGGACACCTCCCAGATTTTCCGAGCCCCTGAGGAAGCAGAGCAGCACCCCCGCAGCTCAGCGCGAAGTGTTTCCAGAGAGCGGAGGTCCCTGGTGAGCGGAGGAGGCGGTGCTCGGAGGAGGAAGCCGCACATCAGCTCGCTGCGGGCTGGGTTTGCTCGGGGTGTGCCGATGTGCTTGAGCTCAGCTCTCAGCAGCCCCACAGACTCAGCCAGAGTCCACCTGACTTTCAAGCAGGGCAGGGAGACGCCGCGGCCCCCCATGGCCCTTTCCCCTGGAATGGCTGTCAGACCCTCCCAGCACAGGCCTGTCAAAGGCAGCGGCCCCGGCGCGGGGCTGACGGACGGGCTGGGCTGGGCTGGGCACGGGGGACAGAGCCTCGGGGCGAGCGGCAGCGCCGTGCCGGGGCCGCCAGCCTGCCCTTGTTGGGGCCAGGGCTGGGAACAGCCGCCCAGCGCTGTCAGCAGCACATCAAGCTGCAGCACGGGCTGGGGCTGATGCCGGCAGCCGCGGCCGGATATTTCTACACTCAGAGGAAAACAAGTTCCATCTGGTCCTGCAGAGGGATGAGGTGCCTGCGCAGGGGTGCCCAGCCCAAACTTGCCCGTGGTGCGATGCCACCTGCACCCACTTGCCCTCCCCCTGTCCTTTGCCTCTTCACACACAGATTGAAGTCTAGCTCAGCACCCACCTACTGACGGGTTTGCTCCGGGGCACTGCTGGCTGCCCACCCTTGGGGCAGCCCAAGGAGCTGGGAAGCCTTGGTGGAATGCTCCCTGGCAGATGACAGGTTTCCAGCTTGGGTTAGGGGATATCCCTTGCACTCTTTGCTGCTCTACCCAGCAGTGAAGAAGTTTAACTGGGTTTAAACTGGAAGAGGGAAGGATTAGATTAGATAATGTGAAGAAATCCTTCCATGTGAGGGTGGGGAGGCCCCGGCACAGGGTGCCCAGAGCAGCTGGGGCTGTCCCGGGATCCCTGGAAGTGTCCAAGGCCAGGTTGGACGGGGCTTGGAGCAGCCTGGGACAGTGGAAGGTGTCCCTGCCTATGGAATGGGATAGAGCTGGATGGGCTTTTAGGTCCCTTTCAACCTAAACCACTCTGGAGTTCTATGATAATTACAAGTGATAATTTATTCATTACTACTTAACCTGTTTACTCTAAGCCTGTTCCTCCTGAGCTGGAAGGCAGGGCCAGGGAGCAGAATGACACCCCCATAATGAAAGGGTTAATGGTCAGCTAACTACAGCAGAGAGACACACACGTGTCTATGGAGTTAGATGCGATCTGAGGGACCTGGTGGAAGTGCTCACCGAGCTACTTTCCATCATTTATTAGCAGTCCTGGCGCACTTGGGAGGTCCCAGCTGTCCCAAAGTGGTGTTCCCCAGGGCTCAGTAGTGGGTCCAGTCCTGTCTAACATCTTTACCAATGATTTGGATGAGGTGATTGAGTGCACCCTCAATAAGTTTACAGACAACAACAAGCTGGGTGGGAGTGTGGATCTGCTGGAGGGCAGGAAGGCTCTGCAGAGGGATCAGGACAGGTTGGATTGATGGGCCAAGGCCAATTGCACAAGGTTCAACAAGGCCAGGTGCCGGGTCCTGAACTTGGGTCACACCAAACACAGGCAGTGCTCCAGGCATGTGGAAATGTCTGGAAAGCTGCTGGGCAGAAAAGGACCTGGGGGTGCTGTACATGAGCCAGTGTGTGCCCAGGTGGGCAAGAGGCCAATGGCAAAGCAGAACCAGGCCGGGATTGTTCCCTCTGTGCTGGGCACTGGTGAGGCCCCGCCTCAAAGCCTGGGGTCAGTTCTGGGCTCCTCATGACAGGAAACATTGAGGGGCTGGAGCGTATCCAGAGAAGGGAACAGAGCTGGGGAAGGGTCTGGAGCAGCTGAGGGAGCTGGAGGGCCTCAGCCTGGAGAAAAGGAGGCTCAGGGGGGCCCTTCTGGCTCTCCACAACTCCCTGACAGGAGGGGGCAGCCAGGTGGGGGTTGGGCTCTGCTCCCAGGGAACAGGGACAGAACAAGATGAAATGGCCTCAAGCTGTGCCAGGGGAAGTTTAGATTGGATATTAGGGAAAATTTCTTCACTGAGATGGTGTTCAGACATTGGACCAGGCTGCCATGGCAGGGGTGGAGTCACCATCCCTGGAGTTGTTAAAAAAAATGTGTTGATGTGGCACTTGAGGACATGGTTTAATGATAAACATGGTGGTGCTGGATTGATGGTTGGACTCAATGATCTTAAAGGTCTCTTCCAACCTAAGTGATTCTATGACGGTAATTAGAAAACAAGGAACCAGCTGCCTGTCCTGGGTGGTCTCTCTTTTCCGTCACCAATGCCCACTGCTAAGCAGAAATGGAGCTGCAGGAGCACTGCCTTCCCAGTGATGCAGGAATGAGGGGCTGGGTAGGAGCAAAGGACTCCAGCTGACTCAGCGCAGCACTCAGCAGGACTGTGCATCACAGAGGGGCATGGGAGGCACCTAATTCATGCAGAGGGATCAAAGAATCCCAGAACGGTTTGGGTTGGAAAGGACCTTAAAGACCATCCTATTCCAACCCCTGCCATGGGCAGGGACACCTTCCACTAGCCCAGGTTGCTCCAAGCCCTGTCCAACCTGGCCTTGGACACTTCCAGGGGTGTGGTTACAGCTTCTCCGGGCATCCTGTGCCAGGGCCTCACCACCCTCACAGGGAGGAATTTCCTCCTAACACCCTATCTAAACCAGTCCTCAATTAGTTTAAAACTGTCCCCCTGTGTTCTGTCACTGTCTGCCCGTGCAAAAAGTCTCTTTTCCTCTTTTGCATAAGCTCAGTTTATCAAAGCTGCAGCTATTTTGGGATTAGCAAACAGGAGAGGCTGACACAGACCCTCCCCATCAGCAACATGGTCAGTGGATGGCACAAGGGAGGCCCTGAGCCCCTGTGCTAGTGCAGGAAAGCTGGTATTGATGCAGCTGGCTGTAACAACCAGAGCCCATCTAGAATAGAATAGAATAGAATAGAATAGAATAGAATAGAATAGAATAGAATAGAATAGAATAGAATAGAATAGAATAGAATAGAATAGAATAGAATAGAACAGAATATCCTGAGGTGGGAGGGGTCCACAAGGATCATGGAAGTCTCCTGGCCCTGCACAGACAGCTCTACCTCCCTCTCCATGAACAAGGAGCTGTTCCAAAGCAGTGATGCCTGGGGTCAATGCAAAGATTCCCTTCTCCTCCTCCTCACCTCTTGTCTGCTCACCTGCAGGATGGCCCTGCAGGGAGAAGAAGAGGAGGGATGTCTGGGTGCAGCAGAGCATCAGGAGCAGGGCTCAGGGCAGGGCTGAGGGCAGCTGCCTGTGCCTGCAGCTTCCTGCCAGGCCACTGCAGTGGAGCCTGGCCTGCAGCAAGCTGCACACAGCTGCCTGCACTGCCAGGCCTCCTGCTGGGCACCAATCTTCATCTCTCTGAAATCCACATTAAAATACATGAGCCACACTCTCTGGCCAGGGCTCCCAGCGCTGGATAATTGCTTTTTAAGTGCTTTCTAAATGCAAACTGCATGTCATTCTTACGACCATTGCCACCTCCCCTGCACCCAGTCTTTGATCTACTGCATGTCATGACAATATTGCAATTACCCTGTCAGTGTTGGGAAGTGCAGGCACTCCCAGAAGGAAAGTACAGGGATGTGCTGGACACTGGGATCCTGCCCTCCCAATCTCTACAGACAAGGGGCTGGCAAGAGTCCTGCACACTGGCTATGCCCCAGCCTTTGGTGGATCCAGAGGAGCATGTGGGGGTCACCAGTGCGGAGCACTGGGACAGATGCCCTCAGAAAAGGAGGAGACCTGCTGCAGGCTGAGGCTGGAAACGCCATGGATCCCTGATTATGCAATGGATCCCTGGTGATGCAATGAATCCCCTTGCAACAACTGCTGTGTGCAGCTTCCTGGCTGTGTGCTCTCCTTCCTCTGCAAGGCATCTGCAAAGTCCATGGCTTTTAAAACTCATCCAGATCCCTGCCTGGGTACCCTTTTTCCTCAGGCCCACGAGCCCAAGATCTGCTGCATGCTGAAATGGCAAAAATCACTCAATTCACCCCGAAATCAACTTACAGTCACAGAATCATAGAATCACTGGGGTTGGGAAAGCCCTCTAAGATCATCAAGACCAACCATTAACCCAGCACTGCCAGATCCACCACTAACCCATGTCCCTAAGCGCCACCTCTACACATTTCTTTAACCCTTCCAGAGGCTTTTTCTGACTTTTTGCTTTGTGGGAAATGCTGAGGGAGATAAAGAGAAAAAAAAAAAAAGAAGGGAAAAAGAAGCAAGTACCATTCTGGACAGGTCCCAAGTGTTGACTTAAAGGCGCTATTTCCAGACCTGGCAGCAAAGCTGAACTCTGACCCACCCACCACATCCTAGGAGGACACAGCTCAGAAGTCGGCAGCAGTCAGGCTTCTCCACAGCTCACTCCAAACTCTAGTGCCAGCATCGCTCCTGGGTGCTGGGGGCTGCTGGTGAGGACCTGCCCCTGCCACCACCTGCAGCTGCCCAGCCCTGTCATCCCCACCATAGCCAGACCTTGGGGCAGGGCAGATCTTTTGCACAGAGGTGAGACAAGGCAGTGCTGCTTAGCAGAGCGTGGCTTGGAAAACCTTCAGGGATACCATGGGGATGCAGTGAGGAGCCCTGAGGTCTTTCCCTTCCCCACCTGCTCCATCTGACCCAAACAGGAATGGTGAGGCTGGGACACAGGTGGTCCCCAGCAGGGGACACCGATTGGGATGGAAACACTGTGGAAAGAACCTCCCGGTGGCAGCAGAGCCTTTTGGACTGTCACATCAGCAGACCCGGGAAAACCACCCAAAATGATCCTCATGCAGCTCTGTGGGAGCAACGTGCACCATGTCACTGTCCACAGCCTCACCCTCCTGCTGTCACTGTCACCGGGCAAGGTCAGGGGTACAGGGCTGTGGACTGGCTCCTCCACCAGCTTCCAGTATGCCCAGTGTGCCTGGCAGAGCAGTGCCCCAGGGAGAGAGCACAGGAACGTGGCAGCTCCCCCCTCCACAGGAAAAGGACAGAGCAACTCCTCACCCATGGGAAGCCCCAGGAGGCACATTTCTGTCTGACTATGGAGAAAGGGGACAAAAGGGACATACAAAAGATGGTATTAATGCTGCTTTCCTTCTCCATTCCCTCTGGATGGGTAACTCCCTTCTGACTGTTCCTAAATCCTACAGGGATCCTCTGGATATCAGTTTCCACATCACACACACCTCTGAGCCTCTGTGCAATGCAGCTCCCCCGCAGCCGGCTCCCCCTCACCCACCACCTTTACTCTGGAGAACCCAACTGCACCTCAGGCAGTATTTCCCAATTTCCAGAGCTCCTTGCTCAGTCACACATGTACTGAGTGGTCAGGACTCAGCAGGGAACTGTCTTTGAGCTCACCCCAACTTGCATTCACTGCCTTGGGGTGCAACATGGCTGGGAATGTGCAGCTGGGACGTGGGCACTCCAATTCCCATGGATGTGCCCACTGTGTCTGCAGTACACAGTCATTTCAGAAGGCATTTGGTGCTCAGCACTGTCTGGGAGCTGCTGCATTTCATACCTGGCTGACTCGTCTGCAATGTGCCAGGGCCCTGTGGCCACCACCACAGTCTTTGTGCCTATGAGTGGCCACAGCCACAATCTGCTTGGTGTGACACCAGAGGGAAACACCACACTAGGAACTGCTGGGCATCTCTGCCATTTGGGGAAGCAGACAGAGCAGAGCAGAATTCCTGCCTTGCTCAGTGCTGATGGGAAGGTGCAGAGACGTGGAGACATTGCAGGCAGAAATGAGCTGGTACTTTGTCCTCTGCTTCCTGTTGTCTTGCAACCCACAGGTCCTTTGAACCCTGCTGCCCCAGGTTCCACAGACAGACCACTTGAGCCCTAAGAAAGCTCTTTCCTGCATCCATTTGCAAGAAGGGCCCTTTCAGCTTCCCAGACGCCTCTTGCTTTGTTGAGGGTGGCTGCTGGACATCTCTCCTGTCCCATTCATTATTCTCTCCATCCCACTGTGTTCCCTTTCATTCATCCCTTCTCAAACTAAATAGCTCCTTTCTCCTCTCTTCTCATGTGGAAATCACTCTCCACCCATTATCATTTTCATGATTTCACTTTCTGATGTATCCACTGTGATGAGACACGAGGACGCAGCGGTTCTTGGTGCATTTCTGGGTGCGTGGAACATCTGCCTTCATGCTGGCGTGTCTTGTCTTAATGCATGTGGAAAAACTCATTTCCTCCCTTTTAGTGGCGATACCGTCCCCCGGTGAGAGCTCATTGCTCTCTGTTCCCAGGCCCTGTCTCAGTGCAGGGGCATTGGAAACACATCTGAGGGTCTTGTTCCCAACTTCAGATGATCTTCCTCTCAGCTGATGCTATGCTATCTTTAATTCCTTCTTTTCATCCTCTCATGCCACTATAGGAAGATGCACCATGTGCCTCTCCATGATTCCTCACCAATTTGCTCCTGGATATCAAGAGCATGGCACCATGGCCATCCCTTCAGAGGGATGCAGTGGCTTGGAGGCATTTCCAGCTGTGGGTCATGTGTGGTCCAGTCTCAGCCATCAGAGAGCTGCCAGCACCATGCAAGCAGCAGTTGGCCAGGTCAGGCTCACATTGCCTGGCTTGGCCTCTGCGTTACACCCAACAGAGGAGTGCTGGCACCCAGTGCAGGCAGCACCTCTCCCACCTGGGATCCAGCATCCAGCCCCCGCAGCCACTGCCAGTCTGGCCACACCCAGAGTCAGCTGCTCAGAGAGCTGAACAAACACTTGGGCTGGTACATTCCTGATAAGGCTCTTTTTTATTCTGCAAAACAATGTCACACTTCTTATCTGACACAAATCCGCAGTGTTGCTCCAGTAGCTCTCCAAAGCAGCAATTTAACCCCGGACACATTGGTGTGAACTTGGGTAATTATAGCTGGAGCTGCCTCCAGCTCTGCGAGGGCTGTGGGTGTTACAGGTGCTCTGTCTCAGCAAGGTGAGCAGGATTAGAGACATCATCCTCCCAGGAGATGGTAGCTCAGTCCTGGAATATAAATCAGCCTCTTCTCCAGGCTGATATGTCATTTTCCTGACCCCCAGAGCGCAGTGCAATGCTTTACACCAGTTCCCCTGTGACTAACCAAGGCATTAGCAATGGTAGCCGGGCTTTGCAGTCTGCCCATTCATGTGGAGGTTTTTATGTGTGGCCTCCAGATGTTGACCAGGTGTCACACTGAGCCTGACCAGCACCACCAGCAGAGCCTGGAATGGTGGGGCTCAGGGTGGCTTCTCCTGCCACTCCCCTACTGTCAGCAAAATTCAAGACTGAAAGCACAGGTGCACCCTTTCTACCCTGTCCCTTTCCCGTAGAGACAGGCCAGGCATGGAAAGGCCACCACCAGCTGACCAATGCAGAGAGGAAGTGCCAGCCTTGAGGACAGCCCAGGGAGATGCTGCCCTGCCCTGCTGGGCTTAGGGAGCCTTTCTGAAGGGCAGACCATACAGTGGGGAGCATCCTGGCACTTCACAGGTGATCAGAGAGCCCAGTGCTCCTCCACAAGGTGGGAACAACCTTTGTGCTGTTTGTCCCTGGCTGTCCCCGATGCCTGAGGCTGCAATCACCATGGGCAAGTTACCTGGGCTGGGCACAGTGGGGAAGGGGAACAGATTCACACCGTGGTTCTTGGGGTGGGCCTAAGGGACAGTGGCATCTGCAGGGACATCCGCAGTAGCACTGCCCCACTTGGGTCCCAGCTTGAGACCCTGGGCAACTGGACTGGGGCCACACTGGCTCTGCCCAGAGTCCCAAGGCCACCTAGGCACTGGCTCCTGGTAGGGACAGCAGGGGACATGGCCAGGCTGGAGGAAAGGACAGAATGACCACGATGCCACAGTGACATTTGCAGCCTGATCCCAGGAACGTTCTCAAATCCTGACACATCCCATAGCCACCGTCTGGTGGCAGACCTTGCTGCTGGAGAGAAAACCCACTCATCCCCAGGCTGTGGGAGAGAAATGGGAATTTCCCAGGGTTGAGGACAAAAGGATGCGTAAGGACCGGAGCATCAGCATTGTGCTTAGGGCTGGGACAAATTTCAGGTCTGATCTCTGCATGTCTAATGGAAGACAAGCCTCCCCGCACAGGCTGTTCCACTGCAGCAGGGACAGGCTCAGATGCACGCCGAGGGAGGCACGCAGATGCCAGCATAATTAGCCACAAAAGAGACTTTTCAGTATCACACAATGACAAAGGAAAATAAAAAAGCTCTGCGTGCTGATAATTCCTCAGTGCGCCTCAGTGACAAGGAACTGGGACAGACCTGAGCTTCCACTGAGCCAGAGGAAAAGGTATTTTTAAAAAGCAGATTATCTGGTTAAACAGAGGGCAGGGGGCTGAGCCGGGAGATAATGGGGGTGTCTGTGACAGCTTTATTAGGAAGTGCCTAACGTCGGAGTGATTTCACAGAGGCTCTCAGAGCAGAGGCTGACTCTGAGAGCTGGGTCCCCACCAGGGAGCCTCAACAGCACTGTCACACAGGCTTAGATGGCAACTGGCCCCAGCTCTGTGCATCAGGGGACAATGGGAGCCGCAGGGATGTGCTGTAAAGGGTCCCCACCTGCGTGCCCTCCTGGGGTACCACCTAAGGGGTGCAATGGGCGAGTGCTGTATCCACAAGCCATCATCAGTAGGAGTAGCTCTACTGAGCCAAAAGAGGGGAATGCTCAGAAACAGGGGGGAATGCCATTGTCTCCACCATCAGGACTGGCAGTTCTGGTCCAAACACTCCCAGGCTCAGCAGGGGCAGGATTCAACCCTTCCTTAGCCTTGCAGCTGCCACTCAGGACACGCTCACCTGCCTTTTGCAGGGTTTCCTTGCTGCTTCTATCTCGTTCCTTGCCGTGTCATGTTCCCACATGATGCAAAGACCCCTCAAAGTTGGCATTGCACTCATGCAGCTGACCCCAGCCAAGAACAGTCCTCAGGGGTGGTTGGGCACTGAACAGGTTCTCCAGGGAATGGTCACAGCCCCAAGGCTGCCAGAGCTCCAGGAGCCTTTGGACAACGCTCTCAGGTGAGGGTGGGATTGTTGGGGTGTTCATGCAGGCCCAGGAGTTGGACTCAGTGATTTTTCTGGGTTCCTTCCACCTCAGAATATTCCATGATTCTATGATTCTCATCATATCTCCAGCACCTTTTGCATCCAGGGCCTGCAGAGAGTTACTATCCCCAGCTTTCAGGGTCCTGCTGCCTGCCCTGGCAGCACACCATGTCTCACATAGACACCTCCTGGCACTGAGCCCTCTAGTGCTGGGCTCCCAGAGGTGTGGGAGTGCACAGCTCCAGAGTGCATGGGCAACACATCGATGGGATGGGTGCATGGGGATGGGGTACATCCTTTCCTTCTCCAGACTCTTCTGTCGGGGCAGGGACCCAGCCTGGCATCAAGGTGTCACCTGTGTGCACTAGCAGTATGCTCATCACTGAGAAACCCAAGCTGTGATCATCCCGTTCCCAGGGACCAGACAGCAATGCAGGTGCTGAGAAAAAAAAGTGTTTGCCAGCGTGACTCCTGGCCTAGGTCTCTGGAGCAGCTGTAACTGGGAACAGGGGCACTTGAACCTGTCTCTAATCCCAGATTTTAGATGAGCTGAACAGGTCCTGCCACTTGCCTGGGGCTTACAGTGGGATTGACAGGCGCTCCCACGCTGCCCGGATGCCCCAGCCAGCCAGAGCTGCCCCGAGTGGCTCCCGTCATCCGGGCCAGGGCTTCCCTGTGAGAGAAGGGCAAGCTCAGATGCTGGGCCTGGCCTTGAACATGCCCAGCCATGGCTCTGTACACGGGCATCAGAGGGAGGATGAAAATCCGGGTCCCTGGGAACAAAAGGCTGTGGCGCCTCTGCCCCCAAAGCTGCCAGCTCAGCGTGAGAGGACTCCCCAGGCCTCAGGGGAGCCAGCGATGAAGCTGTCTCTGACAAGGGAAGCTAAACATGTAAGAGGCAGCATGAAATCACGGGTGACAACCATAACAGGCAGCTCCAGACGTGCGAGGGGGAGCAGGAACTGTGCTGCATCCACCCGGGAGGCACGGCCGCCTTCACAGCGAGTGGTGCATACGGTGGTGGGGTGCAGGACTGACACAGGAGGAGATGGAGATGGGCCTTGCTCTGGCCCCATTGCCTGGTGATGCTCTGTCCTGTTTCACCGGCACAGGGACTGGGTGACATGTTGTCCCAACCCTGGCCATGATTCCAGCTGCTGGATCTTGCTGTCCAATGCTGCAACCCTGAATGAAATGTATTTAACACAAAGGGGATCGCCCAGGGTGCTTCACCTTGCCTGGGCTGCCAGCCTGAGTGCCCAGCTAGGATAAAAGACGCTTGCTAATTTCCCTGTGAAAGTATTTCTGTTCCATTATCAGTTTAACCCAGAATGGCTGAGCCAGTGCACCATCTTGTCAAATCCTGGAGCTGCAGAACACACTGCCTGAGTGGGCAGGGTGCTGCCTGTGCTGGGATGTTACCTGTGCTGGGGTGCTGTCTGTGGTGTCATGGATGCTGCCCAGCTGCCCCCATCACCTCCTCCCACCACCAGCTCCACAGTTCCCCTTTGTATGCCTCTGCACAAGGGCAGCAGAATTCAGCCACCCTCTCTTTCAACTTTTCCCCTCTCTGCTTTCCCCCACTCTGTAACAAATCAGTGAAAAGAGGGAAGAGAAGAGGCTCCAATGACAGATGGAGCTGGTGCTATCATCTCTCTTAACTGTCACGGAGAAAATCACACGGCAGCCACTGAAATTCAAATTAGAGTTTTGCTGAAGCTGCTAAAACTCATCAAAAGATATCTTTGAAGTCCACTGGCAGGCTGGTCATTTCTTTTAAATTAGTCCCTGTTGAAAATGAAATTGCAGGGAGTTGGTGTATTAGCATATTGGAGTGAGAGAGACAGCATAATGCTGCCTTTCCAGGGAGCAGAGGCAGTCTGCTCCCGCACAAAGCCCACACTCAAACTGGGCTCTTACTGCATTAGTTTAAATGAGCGAGTAATTTCAAAGCTCCCATTAAGGGGGCCGGGCTGGAGCTCATAGGGAAGGTGGCAAAGACAGGTCAGTGCTGTCCCCATGTCTGTGCCCTCGGAGCCGAGCTCCCGGCCACAGCACCGCTGCCCATGCAAATGAGGAGCTCTCGTTAGCAGAGCCAAATTGATGCCCAGGAGAGAAGGGCCCTCTCCAGTCCCAGTCCAGGCACTGGCCATTCCCAGAGCTGATGTGGTATTCAGGACATGCAGCTCATCACAGCCCTCTGGGGCGATGCAGAGCCAGGATCAGTCCCACAAAAGCAGGGACAGTCTCCTCCCCAGGCTTCTTCCACATTGTGCTTCATTCCAGCACCTTCCAGACAGACTGGAGTCAGCATCCTGCTGTCCCAGAGGTAGCTGAGCCACAAGGAAGGGCCCTGGAGAACCCCAGACCACCCCTGGAAAGCTGCAGCAGCACCAGCAGGAGCCCCAGGCTCTTCTGAAAATCTGGCACTGAAAAAGAGGATCAGTCCCAGCAGTGGCTTCTCCTCACCTGAACCTCAGGTGCCTTGCATCCCAGAGGTGCCTGTCAGAGGGGAGTGCAGGTCTTCATGGCCCTTGTGAGCCACAGATTGTGGTGGGACTCCCCTGAGACACTGGAAACCAGTGAACTGGACACAGTGGGATGGTGGGCAGTAGCCCCAAGAACAGCTGCAGAATCTCCCATTAGCGGATATTTTCAACACAGACAAAATTGGACTGTCAACCTGCTCCAGCTCAGCCCAACAAGGATTTGCCCAGAAATACCGGTTTTTAGGATGAGTACCAGCCCCTTTCTCATCTCCCAGGCCCTGCACCACACCACCCTCCCCTCTCCTGGGAGGCTAAACACAGCATTCCTGCTCTCCAGGAGGTAGCCAGCCACTGCTCCTTCTTTTCCCAGCTCCACTAGCCCAGGATATCCAGTTTCCTTTGCCTGCCTTGAATCTCTGAGCAGAGGTTTCTCTGTCAGCCCAAATCCTTATGCAGACAGCTGCTGTTGGATAGAGCTGTTTCTTTCATTCCTGGGTTGATGTGATGGGATTTAGAGTGGCACTAGTCACACTCTGGTGTCTTGACACAGAATGTCTTCGAGCCGAGAGCTATTGGCTGCAGATTTCACAGGGCTCTGAGAGGGGTTGGGAGTGGGTCAGAGGCAGAGAGTGTGGCCAATTCCCCCCTGAACTGCAGAAGACAGAGCAGGACTTGCCCCAGAGCATGTAACCTGTGACATTTTCCTGAACTAATGCAAATTGCACCAACCCAAGCAGACACCTGAGCTCCTGCCGTCACCAGCGCATATGGCACAGGCTGAGCAGAGGCTTTTGCTGAGGGTTTTGTCAGAAAGGTCACACAGTCCAGGGCTGAGCCTGTCCTCCAAATTGTTAGCTTCTTACTGTGATTTTCCCTGGATTTCTGACAAAGCGGCACAAGGAGGCACAGATCCAATCCAGCAAATACACCATCAGGGTGCATAGTGAGAAGGTTTTTCTCCACCAGCTTGGTTAGTTCATGGCATTTAACTGCATTTCCCAGCCTTGACTGGGCTGAATATCAAAGTGTTGGATGGGGTGGGGGCTCTCTGAAGGTCACGCAGCCTGTGCTGTGGTGGAGCCCAGCACCCCAACATCCCAGGCAGGAGCAGCAAGCAGGGAAGCCAGTGCCAGGGTTCTGAGCGTGTGTTTCTGCCATGCAAACCCAAATCCCCTGCATGGGAGGAGGCTTGAAGCAGCAACTGCAGTTTGGCCAAGGTTATCAGCCTCCAACTTGGAAGGAAGAGCAGTGCCCAGGGATCACTGGGCACATCGACCACAGCTGCTTTTCATAGTATCACAGAATCATGGAACCATAGAATATCCTGAGCTGGAAGGGACCCACAAGGATCATCAAAGTCAAACTCCTGGCCCTGCACACACACCCCAACAGTCCCACCTGCTCCCTGAGAGTGCTGTCCAAACACTCCTGGAGCTCTGGCAGCCTCGGGGCCATGCCCATTCCCTGGGGAGCCTGGGCAGTGCCCAGCACCCTCTGGGGGAAGAACCTTTTCTTGATATCCAGCCTAAGCCTCCCAAGCATTGATAAGCAGGTGGCCAGTTGGTCTGCAACTGGTGGGATCACATCCTGGTCACCTCCTGCAAGGCGCTGCCTGAGCTGGAAATTCAAACCTCCAATCCGGGTTTTCAGGGTCTCATCTCACCCCCTTGCATTTCCCCAGAAATCCAGTCACTTGGCTGCCAGGGAAAGTAGTAGGATGGCCAGAAAGCCATGACAGAAACAAAACTTCTTCAGCTCTGGGCTGTTAATTGCCCGCTCTCTAAAATAATGCCAGAAGCTGGGATGCTGTAGGCTCCAAGTGCTTTGCTTTTCCCCAGCAGCTCCCCATCCCTCCACAGGCACCAGCAGTGCCAACAAGCGTGTGCCTGGGGCAAGGGCAGCAGCCTCCTGCCCTCCTGGGCCGGATACCTCCATCGCTCACCCCAGCAGCAAACCCCATCAATACCTGCTGAGCTCCTTTTTGCTGCCACTGGAATGTCTTGGCTCCAAGACAGCGGCTGCAGCGGGAGCAGAGGAGGTAGTGCAGGGCCTCTGTCCCTGCATCAAACACAGGAGGATCTCTCCTTTCCTCTGTGCTGTGCAATGAGACCAGCAGCTGGTACCTCGCCCGACCCACCCCGGCCCCGCTGCCTCCTGTCCTGGCAAACAGGGCCCAGAGCCATCCAGGCACGGCATTAATGGGGAGCAGGGAGGATGGCAGGGAAGGGCAGGGCCCAGAGCCCGCAGGGCACAGCCGCCCTCACTAACTTCTCATTGTGTGCTTTGTTATGAGTAACTGTGGGGGGTTGACTTTTGTAGTCCCTTGCTATATGGATTTCTTCCCGTTAATTGCATGTTAAAGAGTCAATGGCTAATTATTTCCAAGTTAATTGTTCAAAGCTGGTAAATGGTTTAAGGAGGGGTTAATTTGGTTGGTTGGGGTTGATATGGTTAAACCCGTTTATACTTTTAATTTGGGGAAAATGGAGTTTCTTGGTTTCAGAGTTGTTATATGGGTTAGAGGTGGATCCCGAGTTGATTGACAGGGAAAGGAAGAACCTTCTGGAAAAAGGATGTCAGCCAGCAATTATCATAAGGGGATAAATCCCAGATTGGACCAGGACTGCACCAATCATTCGACGTCTCAATACCGTTCATTTAAATGCTCCAATCTCCTAAACAACGAGCCAAAGAACACCAATCATGTTAACTCTAAGGGGAGGACTCTTGGGAGAAGGGTGGTGCTCCTGGGAGGGGTATAAGTAGTGGCTCCCGTAGAGGTCCTGGTCTCTGACCAACTGACCCTGGTCAGATGTCCAGCGTGGGTTGGGTCCTCCTCCTCAGGGCTAAGCCAATCCGCTACGGGGACCTTAATCGCTTTTGTTTTCTGATATTTGACAATAAACCTGCTAAGCAGGAAATTGGCTTTATTCGTTTATTTCATGCTCCACTTCCTCTTAGGGAGAAAGGCTTTAAATGTCACCATTTTCTGCTGTAACAACCCAAGAGGCGGTGACACACAGAGCAGTCCTTGAGTGGCAAGCCCTGGTCAGGTTTCCAGCACGTGGGCATTGCGAGAGCCGACAAGGTCCCACCAGCGTGGGCATCAGCTCCCCAGATATTCCTTTGCTGAACCCAGAGAGCCTTGTGTGTTGTGGGCGGCCTTTCTCAGGGTATTTCCTGAGGGTTTTGAAAAGCCCCAGAGAAGGATAGGATTGTTTCCTATGGGATCACAGGAGAAGTGGGCTGGAGGAGGGGAGTGGGGAATTCATGTCCCAGGCACAGACACACATCAGGCCAGGGAGCAGCATGATGGCACAACATCCAACAAGGCTCTCATCTGAAGTGATCTTGGGACTTCTCCTTTTAAACCTGCTTGTTTTACCTGTTGGTAAGCTCAAAAGGCAGGAAATTGATGTAAAACCTCAGTGTGAGACTGCATGAATGGGAAAGGGAATTTGCCATTTCCAAGATGAACCCATCCACTTGCCCTCGGCACCCAGCAATGTCCAAGTGGTATGAGCAGAACCCCTTGTGTGTGACAGAAGGGACATGGGATGTCAGTCAATGTCCCATCCCCAGCAGTAGTGAAAACAAACTGGCTTTAACACCCTTTGGGAGGCACTGGGGATTCCAGGGTCATATCTCACCTCACAGACCATGGGCCAAGTCACTGCCCATTGCATTGGTGATCGTGTCCTCCTTCTGCACAGCCACGGCCACAGCCATGGTCTTCCATCTAGAGGTCTTTCCCAACTAAGCCTCTGCTGCTGGCTGTTCCCAGGGCAGGGCACAAAGGCTGGGTTTGCAGGAGGGGTACAGGGGGAGAAGTCCAGGTCATGAGCTGTTTTCAGGGCAGGGGTCTGGTCTGTGCCCTGTGGAGGAGGAAGAACTAATCTGAATTTCTGCAGGCTGGTGAGGATTGATCTGCTGCTGCAAGGGGACCTTCACACCAACACACACAAACTGCAGAGCATCCGCTCAGTGTCTTGCCCAAAGGAAGGATCTGTCAGAGAGGCAAACATAGTTTCAAGTGTTCATGAACAGCTTTATCATCCTTTTGGATTTGTCATCAGCCTTCATGCCTGGTGGTGAATAATCCAGGGTCCATTGGATTATTAGAGTTAGTTGGAGACAGAAACGGGGTGACTGCACCAGGAATGCAGACAGATAAGTAGGAAACCAAGATCTTTTTAATGCTACCCAGGAATCACTGGGGTTGGGAGGGACCTTAAAGCCCATCCAGTCCCAATCCCTGCCATGGGCAGGGACACCTTCCACTAGCCCAGGCTGCTCCAAGCCCCATCCAACCTGGCCTTGGACACTTCCAGGGATGGGGCAGCCACAGCTTCTCTGGGCACCCTGTGCCAGGGCCTCACCACCCTCACAGGGAGGAATTCCTTCCCAAAATCTATTCTAAATCTGCCTTCCTTCAATTTAAGGCCATTGTAAAAGAAAGGAGCCACATTCTCTGGAAGGATTAATGGTAGGAGTAGCTCGGTCTGTGCTGGGCTGAGGGAATCATTCTCTCCTCTTTCTGCTGGGGTCTGGCATTTTGTCTGCACGGGGACAGTTGGGTCTGGGTGATGGATGGCCTCGCAACGAGCTCCCAGAGCTGCGTGTTCTTTGGGCTGGATCCCTGTAATGAAGTCTGACAGCACTGCTCAGATCTGCTCTCCTGCTCAGCATTATCTTAATGAGGGGGCAGATGAAAAAGAAAACTACATATATCTTATTTTCCCATTCAAGAGATAAACAACACACAAATGCAAGTGAGCAGAGTTTGGAGAGGCTAGAGCGGAGTTTGGAAACACTGGTGCAGGGCCTGATGCTGCACAGACAGGATGGTGCAGAACATCCCAACTCTTCTCGCTGGAACTGGGTCACTATTCTTCCAGAAACAGAAACAACATCTGCAAACAGCCTGGGCCCGGCAAACGCCACAGTCCCCACAGGCACATGAATGACTGTGAAGGAGTTTTGCATCTCCAGGCAGGAGCAGAGAAATCAGTTTTACTTGTTGAAGCACAGACTAGCTCTGAACAAAGAGATTCTGACAATCAGATGACTTCCAAAGGGGTCACTTTAGAAATCTGGAACCTCCTGAATCCCATTTTTTTTCCACAGAGGTATTTTTGCCCAAGATAATTTTAAATGTCTTCAAGATTAGCAAAACAGCATTTTCCGAGGAAAAAAACCCCAAACTGTCCAGCCACAGTCACCCTCCTGCATCCTCAATCCCACTAAAGACACTATCAAATCCAGCAGACACAAAGCATGAGCTCAGAGCTTCCACACCTGTACCATGTGCCAATGCAGAGCTCACCAGATGTGTCACCAAGCATCTCCTCATCTCCTGAAGCCCAGGACACAACACTGTCTTGGACTTCTCCTTCCCACTCCTGCACTGCTGAGGGCTACCTCGGACCCTTGTGGTCTGGCTTTCTGGAGTAGGCATTGCTGAGTGAGGCCATGAGCCCCAGCCCTGTCCCTGCTGCACCTGTGGGGATGGGGACCTTGATGCAGCCAACACCTGAACAGCCTGCTAATGCCAGAGGCTGCTCACACAAGACATCCTTCACATGGTGACAGGGCCGGTCAATACAGTGGCTGCTCCTCAGCAGTCCCTGGCAGGCAGTGACAGCTCTCCCAGCTCTGCCAAGCAGGGAGGCAGTCGCTCATCTGCAGGATGGATTAGGGACAGAGTGACAATGGGTGGCTCTTGCCCTGCCTGTGCCACCCACACTCACATCACAGCTGTGCTGTGTGGAGTAGCAGGCGGCCTGTGGATGTGGGGATGAGGCCCTGGGCCCAGGTCCCCTCCTGCCACACGTGTGCAGCTCAGGGCGGTACGGGAGGACAGCATTGTCATGCACAGGGCCCTCCCCATCCCCGAGGTTCCACAGGGCACCACGAGCTCCCTGGACATGGCACAGTGGGACAACCAGAGCCTAGGCTGTGCTGGGCCAGTCCTGGTGCATGGCAGGGGGCTCACGGCATGATGCCACCACCAACTGCCTGTGTGAGCCATGTGCAGTCCCGCTGTCAGCGGGAGGTGGATGGACACCAGGGAACATGCTCGGGGAAAGGCTTAGCCCAGCAGTCTGGCTTTAAATTGGCTTAACCTGTCCTGCTGCAGAGCCCAAACAAACAAACCCCTTATAACAACAGCAGCAGAGATACAGCCAGCCGGTCCAGGCATTGCTGCCAGAAAGTTCCAGAAAGCTGCCAGAGAGTCCATCCCATTGCCCTTTTTACATCGGCATGGAGTAACAGGACAAGGGCAGACAGCTTCCCACTGCCAGAGGGCAGGGCTAGATGGAATCTTGGGAAGAAATTCTTCCCTGGGAGGCTGGTGAGGCCCTGGCACAGGTTGCCCAGAGAAGCTGTGGCTGTCCCATCCCTGGAAGAGTTTAAGGCCAGGTTGGATGGGGCTTGGAGCACCCTGGGATAGTGAAAGGTGTCCCTGCCCATGGCAGGGGGTGGAATGGGATGAGCTTGAAGGTCCCTTTCAACCCAAACCCTCCTATGATTCTATGATTGTGCAGTGGATCTGGGTAGTTTCAGAACTCTGGCTGCACTCTGGTTCCTCCCAAAGCCCTTTGGGATGCTCTCTCCACAGCACTTGCTCCTTGTCTTCATGGACCATGTGCATCTCTCCTGTCCCTGGCTGCACCAGGGCTTTGTGTCCAGATCTTCACCCAAACCCCTGCATGCGGCTGAGCTCTGCTGGTCTGGGGACAGGACTCTTCCCTGGGCTGTGTGACCAGGGCCAGAAACAGGGTCCTGAGGGACCATGCATGGACAAGGGAAAGCCCAAGACACCCAGCATCCTGTGCTGCCCTGCCCCTGGGGCTCCCGCAGGTGAGATCCTTGAAAGGACCAGGGAAGAAAGGAGAGGAAAGGTCTCCCACTGCCACCATAGGTCCTGCTGGAGCAAAGGATCAAGGACTCGACATGGAGTCCATGGGTCTGGCAACATACTCAGACGACTGCTCAGACAACTGCTCGTGATGCAGAGATGAGCCAGGGAAGGCAGCCAAGCCCATCCCAGGAGAGCCCATCCCTGCTCAGGAATAGAAGCACGTTGAAGCCTCTTTGTTGTCTGTGCATGGGAAGGAGCGTTACGGCCCTGCTGAGGTGCCACTGCCAGTGCAGGGCTTGCTGGGACACGATGCAAAGCTGCAGAGGGACCACCCTGGCCAGTGGTGCAGGGTCAAGGTGACTGGGAGGATCAGGACAGTGGTGGCAGCTTGCATGGATGCTGTGTTTACCTGTGCAGTCTCCTGGGACACACATTGCTGCACTGAGACAGAGCATCGAGAAGGTGCAGGCTCTGACCAGATGAAAGCCTCAAAGAGAGAGATGGGGACAGGATGGGGTAGAGGGTGAACCAAAGCAATGGTACTGGTTCTGGAGACTGGGAGAAATAGCTGCAGATGCAGTTGGACTGCATCTCTCAGTGCAAATCCCAAACCAGTGCCAACATGTAACAGAAACACCCTCCTGCCATTGCAGCCATGTGATGTGGGCAGAGACTGGCAGCAACAGCACCAAGAGGTGCCCAGGAGCAGCCTGACAAGGAGAAGCCTGAGTAGAGGCTGCAAATAGTGCCTGAGAGCCCTTCTGTGGCTCTTAGCCATGAAAAATTTGGCGTTACTCAGCAAAGACTCCCAGCTTTTCCCCTGCTGCAGGATGGCACAGGCCACCCCGGAGTTCCTCTAAGGGGTCTGCAGCAGCAGACCTGCAGCAGCAGGAAGGTGTTGAGAGAATATAGAGTTAGATGGGACAGGTAAACTGCACCTACATGAAAAGTCTGGAATGGGTTCCCCCCAGCACCTATGAGCAGCCAGAAGCAAAATGTGTTGATTCTGATTAAATTGCAGAAAATAGTTTAAATGCAACAGAGGTCCTTTGCACAATCCAAGACATGAAAGACAGTTTTGGACACCAGGTTTCCAGGCCACCTTCTACTGGAGAAGCAGAGGCATCTTCCAGATCCAGAGGATCCTCGGCTGCAGGGAAAGGGCCCTGGGAGCCTGTGATGCTGAATCTCTGCCCCTCTGGGCTGTCTGCAGAAGCAGGGAAGAGGGAGAGCAACATGTATTAAGCAGATTAGCTTTGTGCCAGAGCAGAAAAACCCCTGAAGCAGCTGCTGGGCCACAGCTGGAGCAGAGAGCCTGCCCTGAGCAAGGCAGACCTTGCTGCCATGCAGCAGGTATCATTTGACCCTCGCTGGCTGGGTACTGTGTCTCCCCCCACCATTTCAAGAGACAAAGAGAGGAGATGGTTTCTTCCTCCTGAAAGATAAATGCCTCCAGATTGTAGCCACTCAACAGGTCCACTGAAATTCATCAGTTCTGACTTGAAATGAAAGCTGTAATAAATCTCCCTGTTGAATAGGAGATCAAAGGCAGATCATTAGAGCTCTTGGATTACCCAGTGAGAGTGCACTTCCATCAGCCACTGTGCTGCCGGTCCCCTGTGTCCAGAACGACCCCTTTGACTGTGCAGCTTTGACTCTAAAGAAAAGGACAATTTCCCTATGAGGAGGTCTGGGTTGTGCCCCTCTCCTCTGCCCACCTGTTCCCTGACTGCTCTTAGACAGCTCTGTGAGGCTTGTGGCCACGACCTTGGCAGCCACAAGAACGGAGTGGGACATTGCTCCACCCCACAGGCACAGCAGAACTCAGTGTTGGCCCAGCCCTCAGGGAAAGCCCTTTCCCACATCACAAACCTCCTGCATCTTCTTTCCAGGGAAGGAAAGTCCTCCCCGAGATTTGGGAACTATCCCAGCTCAGCTGCTCTCCTTTAATTAAAGGCAGACCTCAAAACTGCAACCCTTCAGTGGGACCAGATGTCTGTGTCACTCCTGTCTCTGGAGGGATGTAGGATGTTGTGCTGATTTTCCACTCCGTTCTGTGGATTCCCAGCAGGAATCAGAAGCAATCTCTATCTCAGCCTCTCAAAACATATTTGTTGGCAGCAGCCTATGATATGGTCTCAATAGACTCCACAGGGAAAATGTCCCCCTTTCCCAAATCTGTGTGGGTTAACCCCTTCTCTCTGCTTGGGCCATGGGATCCCAAACTCAGCCGGTCCCCTGGGCTTCCTGCTTTCTCATTTCAACCTCAGTAGCCATCTTCACACATCCAAGTTGGCATCTGCATGTGGGTGCAGGGGAAGGTTGTGCAGCAGGAGCATAAGGTGAAGGAGGCTTCAGGCTGCAGGTGGTGGCATCCTGTCAGCAATACAGCTGCTGGTCCACCCTTCCTGGCTCCTTGGTCCTGCCGGGGAGGATCTCCTCCCATCCTAATGCTGATCTGGTGAGACAGTTGTGCCTAAGCCAGCTGGAGGATGCTGGAGCGCGAATTCTCTAAATACTTTCATTTCTGTAACAGCATAAAGCAAGTAGGTCTTTTCCAATTCCCTGGCCTGTGGATTGCTAGATTTTCACCAGAACAAGCTGGCAAACATCATCTGATGTCCCTGGCTCAGCACAGTTGGGACCCAGACTTTGCTCCAGGTGCAGCAGAGCTGGGTCTGGGCTGTGGGCTGCATGCCCAGCAGTGCCTGGGGACAGCGAGGGGACCAGGCCCTGCAGAAGCCACACAGAGGGAACTTTATCTCCGTGCAAAACGTGTTGCACATGACAGAGTGAATTTCATCCCTGGAGAGATTTTTTTTTCCCCCTGAGACCAGGTTTGCTGAGCTTAGGTCTGAAATGAGGGACCATAATAAGTCCATTAACTTCAGAGGAGTTATCCTGAGCACACAGTTCGACCTGTGATCCCTCATTTTACAAAGGGCTAAACACAGAGAGGATGTAGCAGTGGAAGTGAGAGAACCTCTGCCATTTTGCACGGCTGTGATGTGAAAATCAGTGCTGGGGTGAAAATGGGGTTATGTGGGACTTATTTCACTGACTGAAACACGTGGTCCTGGTAATCAAGCTTCTCATGCTGTAGCTGCTCTTCCCTTCTGCAGGATGGGGCATGGGGTGTCTTACACCAAAGGGTGTCTGGGGACATGGAGTATGTGTGTTGGGGGTGTCCCATGACATGGGGAGTCCTGCAGTTGGGTGTCCTGTGATACACCCAACCACACAAGGTATCCTCAATTGCAGGGTATCCCAGAGAATGGGAAGTCCTGACAACTGACAGGACTGATAAGACACTGATATAAGACACTGAGCACCCTGAGAAGAGACACTTTGGGTGGATTTTTACTGGGTACCAGCCTGGCTGGCTGCAGGGAAATATCTGCAGCTGGGCAGAAAGAAAAAAAACAGTCCCAGCCATTGGAGTCCACTGGGGCTCCAATAATGAAGAAACAACCCTGCAATTTGTAGCTGAGCCAAGGGTTTTGGAAGCCCATCCTGAGGCTTTTGAAGTGCAAACCAGCACAACACCTCCAATTGCCCAGCTCACCCTGGGAACAACCCCAGCCCTTTATGTCACCTCCAGCACAGAAGGTTTCCTGGACCCCCGAGCAAAGCCCCTGCTGGACACTCGCACAGACGAAAGTGCTGAGCAAGATCAAACACAAACCATTCCCCAGGCTCCTCCCCGCCTGCTCCAGCTGCCCGATAATCCCTCCAACTGAAAGGGAACCTGAACCCTGAGTGGTTTCATGCACTGGGAAATGGAGCTGAGCCCCCGAACCCTTTTTGTGCTGGATAATGGTCCCGGTGCCTTCCATCCCCACACTGTCCCACTCCCCACTGGCACCAACGAGCCGGGAAGATGAGTTCTGGAGCTGTCACTGCTCCGAGCTACAATCCAGCATAAACCAAACTTTTTGTTTAAGGTAGTAGTTTAAAAAAAAAAAAAAAAGAAAAAAAAAAAGAGCAGCATATGTCTTTGATCTTGAATAAAGCTTTTATCACAGCGCCTTCAGTCCCGGTGAGCGAAGGGGATTATCTTTCTCTCGCACAAAAGTTCACCTCCCGGTGCAGGTCACGGGAGGAAGATTTCACTGGAGTGGGAGGCGTTTTCTCCAGGGCATTCACCTCAAGACCGGCAGGCAGCTGCTCCCAGGGAAACCTTTTTATGAGCTAACCTACTGCCTCAAATCCTTTCACATGCAAAGGGAACAAAAAAAAAGAACCCTCCAAAAGAAAGAAGCGGACGCAAACTCCCTCACAATCACTGCCAGCCTCATTTAGCAGCAAAGACCTCAGCCAAGCATCCTGCCAGCTATCCTAACTCCCAGTGAATAACCAGGACTCAGGGAAGTCACTTGAGGCTGTGTCCTGGCCCAAACCCAGCCTGCATGCTGAGTAGGTTTGGCCAGAGTAGGGACTGGATTTTGCCTTGTGCGTGGTCTGGTCTGGATCTGGCCAGGGTGTCCCCATCACGCTGCTCCCCATGGTGGGCAGGCTGGATCCATGAGGACCATCCCTTTCCCCACAACAGGTTAATGCCAGAGGTGTTTGCTGCCTCTAATGGGGCTCATTACCTGTGCTCTGGGCAGCCTCCCTGCCCTCACCTGCCCTGCCTATGCATCAGGCAGGCAGGGCCAGATAATGGGATTTACTGAGAGTGCCTCAAAACTGTTGCCTGTTCCCAGGATCTGGCAAGAACTGGGGGCAGGAGGCAGCATCACCAGCACACTGTAACCTATCCATGGGGGCACACAGGTATGGCAGGGCTGCCTGAGGTGCAGCACCCACCTCCACTCTCCTACAGCCGTCAGGAGCCATAGGGAGCAGGGTGCTGCTGGCCACCTGGTGAAGGAAGGGTGCTGTGGTGAAGGCCCAAGTTCTCCCTCTCCCAGGACATTAACTGAAGTGACAAATATTCTTTGACATCAATTATGTTGCTTTCTTGTTCAGCCAAGAAGTAATTAACTTAAGTGAAGCAATTAGGTAAGGTTATCAAGTGAGGTTTGCAGTACCTTAAACAAACAGCTAATTGGGCTGGGAAGGAGTGGAGATAAGAGGGGATAGGATGACACTCCCAAAAGGGACCTGGCGGTCCCCAGGGGCTGAGGCTGCTGCAGGCATCAGTTCAAGGGGGAAATTCTGCAACGGGGATGTCTGGAGTGAAACATCCCTCCTCCCATCCGTACCTCTGAAATTGTCCCTGCTGCTCTTCTCAGGACATTGGCAAGAGGAAAAGTCACAGCCCTAGGGGTCTACTAAGAGCAGAGGTAAGAGATGAAGTGATCGATGGGGACCCCCACTGTTTACAAGACACTCAGACAAGGAGGTCTCAAAGCATTTGCTGATAATAACAGGTGAGGCAGAGGATGGAGATGGACACTCAGTGATGGATTCCCTGCAGGGACAGCAAAGACACAAGTGACTGTGTCCCATTCCCAGCCTTCTCCACTAGAGGAGCAAGAAGGGCTGGGTTGTTCCTCTGGGACAGATGGTCACGGGGCACTGTCCCATGGAAAGGTGGGACGGTGGCATAGAGAGGAGTGCCATGGCCCAGAAATGCTCCTGGGAGTCCCTCTGCTCCCAGGACCCATCATTTTATAAAAGACTCAAAACTCTGGAAAAAGTCTCTCAAGAATGACAGAGAGTCAGCACAGCCATGATAGGCACCAGCCCCTGTCATGTGTGGAAATGGATGGTGTGGCCCCAGCTAGTGCCACCCCCTCGGGCAGCTGGCACAGCCACACCGCGCTGGGGCACGGTCACTGTTCAAAGACCCTTTCAGATTATTTTCTCCATGGTGCATCCAGTCCACTGCCCTACCTTTCAAGCCAATGAACTGCTAAACTTTAAGATCTAATTTCCAGATTTCAGCAGAATCCATGGCACAATTCGCTTTTAAAGGTTGCTAAGGTGTCGAATCAAAATGCAGTATTATAAATCATTAATGCACCCCTGTGTCGCAATGAAGCTGGAATATTTTAATCACTGAATAATGAAGTCAATACTCACAAATCTCAGCTGTCAGTAGAAGATTCACATGCCTCTGTGCGCCCTGCTGGAGAGGAAATTTTACAAGTGGACTGGATTTGCCCAGAGAAAGTACAGGCAGGAGCACCACAGCAGTGGTGGGACACGAGTGGGTGGGTTTTGCAGCTCAGTTTTGTGACCAGCAGTGAGTCAGCAGCCTGCTCTGAGCAGCATGATGGACTTTTTACAAGGGCATGTAGTGATAGGACAAGGGGGAATAGCTTGAAGGTGAGAGATAGAAAATTTAGATTAGATATTAGGAAGAAATTCTTCCCTGGGAGGCTGGTGACACCCTGGCACAGGGTGCCCAGAGAAGCTGTGGCTGCCCCATCCCTGGAAGTGTTCAAGGCCAGGTTGGATGGGGCTTGGAACAACCTGGGCTAGTGGAAGGTGTCTCTGCCCATGGCAGGGGGGGGAACTGGGTGGGCTTTTAGGTCCCTTCCAATCCAAACCATTGTACGGTTCCATGATAGTTCCCTGTTCTAGTTAGAGAAAAGCAGCCAAAGCCATGGATCCAACCCTTGGGGAAAAAATTGAAAAGATCTGTTAAAAATTTGTAATCACAGAATCGCAGAGTAAGTGGAGGTTGGACAGAAGCTCTGAAAATCACCTAATTCACCACAACCCCCTGCTCAAATCATTGCTGTGTCTTTTTCCCCCGACTTCACTAAGCCCTCAGAGATGTCACACTGGTGGAGCTGGTCATGCCTCAGGATGTGACAGCACAGAGGCACAGCAGGACACACAGGTGGCATCCTTCTATGGGTGACATCCTTCTATGGGTGACATCAACATCAACAGTGCCCATCAGATATCACTTCTGCTTCACTCTTTTTGAGGTCATGATTTAACAGTTGGAGCTCCCTGGAACTGCTCCCCTAGATAAGAGGGACCTGGAGCAAGTCCTGCCAACCAATCCCTAAATTCATTCCAACCTGGACAACACCATAGGCTTTGCAGCAGTGTAACAGGGTTTGGCCCTCCAACAGTGATGGCCAAAATAGTTACTTAAAATCTGAGGGAATACAGTGGTCCAAAGGGATTTCTTTCCCCCTCAGGCTGCTGCAGAAGTGTTCACATGGGTGGCAGAGGATTTTCACCTTCAGTGCATGAGTCCAGTCACCTCTGAAGAGGGGACCCTGAGTGAGCTGTACCAGCATGGCAAATCCCATTTCCTCATCGATTTTCTTGAAGGATGCTCTGGAGGTAGCTGCGTGTATGTATTCGTGTGAGCAAGGGATATTAGAGACTCATGCCATGAGATTATAACCAACACCAAAGGTTGTTCTCTCCTAAACCCCTCTTTTAAGGCGTTGATGACTTAAAAAAAAAAAAGAACCCCTTGTGCTGGAGATGTCTCAAGCTTCATCACAGACGAAAGGTTTTTTTGGGGAAACCTGAGCCAAAATCTCTGTGGCTGTGTTCTGCATTATCTGAGCTTGTATTTAAAAAGAAAAAAACCAAACAAGTGAGGCAGGGGGAAGCGCTCCCTGGTAATACTATTTGTCATAATCCTCTTCTTTCATCATCCTGCCCAGCAACAGCCACTTGGCTCTGCCCCTGCTCCTCCTCTAAGAACAGGCTCGTGTGTGCACTTTCCCGCTCTCCCCTTTCCCACTGGAGCCATCCAGTGCCCTGATCCACCTGTGCATGTAAGGTGCCCTCCTAGACCATCCTTTGGGCAGGCAGCCAGGAAACTCTTGCCCCCCATCACCTCCCTGCCGCCTCCAGGGCAGAGTGAGCTGGCTGATTCCCTGGTGCTCAGTGCCAACAGGGCCATCAGCAATGCCAGGACAAGGCAGGAAGCAAAGAGGCTCAGCAGACAGTTATTCTGGCCATGATTCCACAGGGTTGTGAGGGGAAACCTCATCCAGTCTGTCCAGCACATGCAGTACAGAGTGTGCAGGAAGACTGAGCAGCAGAGCTCACTGAAGTCGGGGAGGGGCACGGCATGGCGGGCAGGGCCAGAAGAAAGTGGAGCAACCCCTCGATGAGCAGAGACCTGCCCCAAACACATGAGAGCAGAGGGTGGGGATAGCTTACCCTCAGAGCAAGGAGGGAGACTGCCCCAGCCCTCATCACTGCCCCAAATTAAACAGCTTCTGCAGGTGAAACTGCCAAAGGCTTGTTCAGGGTCCTCAGAGATCCAGCAGTGTGGTTTCCTCCAAGGCACTGCCATCAGGGCTGGGGCTCAGCGAGGCACAGGGCCAAGCCAGCAGAGGTGCTCTGAGGATCAGAGATCACTGGAGATGCCAATGTCTGAGCCCGTAGGGCCCAGCCAGTGTCCCCACGGGATGAGAAGATCCTACAACCCCTGCTGAAGCCCATAACCAGCTTGGGGCTCTATTCATCCCCCTGACCTGCAGCCATTGATTCCAGCTGCTTTTGGATTCTTTCTGCTTCCTGTCATGGCGGATGGGAGTTTCCATATTTAAACCAACACCAGTTAGTCCCCCCTCAAATTACAGGTCTGAGTAATACCCCCAGCCCAGGGGAAGGGATTGTTCCCAACAGGAGACCTCTCCCTGCAAGCATCTGGCCTGAGCACAGCCCCAGGAACGAGCTTGTGACACAGAAAAAGGAAATTGTGTTCGATCGCTCTGGCAAGGTGAGCTGCCTGCTCCCAGAGGGGAGAGGGAAGCTCGGGATCCTTGCCGGTGTCACGGGGTTTTAGGAGGGGGAGAGTGGCCGGGCAGGCTCAGGGACAGGAGCGCAACAGTTGGCAGTGTGTGGGGCTGTCCCGGGGCTGCGTCCCACATCCCTGTGTGGGCCCTGGCTGACACATGGAGGAGTGCAGGCACCCTGAGCACCCCATCGCTTCCCAGAGCTGCTCCAAGATGCTCAAAATAATCTCTGGAGCATCTGCAATTCTCTGCCAAGTGCTGAATCATCTTCCTGCAATGTTTGCATTAGGAATGCAGGAGTGGTAGAGCCCTTTGCAGAGAGAGCCAGGGAGGTGGGGACAGGTACTGGCACCGAGCAAGGAGAGTATCAGCAAGAATGTGCTCTCTGTGCTACCTGCTCTGCTGGTCCTCCTAAGTGCTAACTTGGCAAACACCCATCCTGTGTCCCTCTGGCATATCCCAGAGGGACACAGGCAGAGTCTGGACACATGGCAAGGCTGAGGGTTTGGTTTCATCATCATGAAATGAGTCACTGAACCCCCAAAGCAAGTCCAGCCTGTCCTCATCCTCCACTAGAGCTCTAGGGAGACCCAACCTCACTTGTGCAAAGCTCCTGGAATCCCAAATCCAATCCCCTACCATGAGTTCCCATCAGCTGCATCAACTCCTAGCCAGCTGTACCACCAACGATCTGAACCAGCTCATTGAGGGAGCAGAAGTACCTCGCCTTTAAAACAGAAAAACCCTTGGAGCCACAGAGAAATGCATGAGTAAAAGGGGTGTATTTATTTAGACTTTGACAGAAACTTTGATAGAATCCTACTCTGGGGGATTTGAAATCTTTCAGCATATCCTGGTTACACACAAGGACACGAGAACTCGTGTATGTTTAATAGATCTACTGAGATGTGGCAGATAGCAAAGGATTATCTGGGTTAGTCCGTGTGAGAGGCTGGAGGGAGCTGCAGAGGGAATTCGCTGCTCACACAGACCGGCTGTGCAGCAAGGGGAATGCAGTATTGATAAATGAGAGTTCACACTCACCATGGGAATCATCTGACCTACTCCTGAGTACCACCAAACTTACCATCATGTATAACCCTGCTGGAGAAAGCCCCATGTCTACTGGACAGCTCAATAATAACAGCTTTAATCATGCTCAGAGACAAAAGAAACACCTTCAGGTCTGAAGTGCAATGTACTAAACCAAGGTGATGTTAGTATGGCATTAAGGATCAACTGATGGGGCAGCTCCGCTCTAAGCAATGTCTCACTGGACCCTCTGAGCTGGAAAATATAAAAAGAACACAAGCTAGATAAAGGGAACAACCCCCACACCTGTAATTGCCAAGGGGTCCTTCCAGCCGTCCCATTCATCTTCTATCCAGCACAGAGCCCTCCTTGTGACTCCTGCAGAAGGCCACAATGGGAATTATTTACCTACAGCTGTAGACTTCCCAGATGTGCCTCCACACGTCTCTACAGAGAGCAGAGCATGGGCAGGCACATGTCAAGAGGTGCCACCTCCGCAGGATGAGCTTTGGGAAGCAGGTCTGGGTGATGGCAGACCAGGGGAAGGTGGGTGGAAGGCTGGGGTGAGCCTGCAGGGAGACCTAGTCCAGGTGAAGGACAGCAAAGTGCAGGGACAAGGGTGGCTGGCAAGGGCTGGAGCTCAACTCTTCCCTACCAAAGTGCTGGCCAGAAGGCCAAGGTCATCGAGTAGGTGACATATGGCCTTGGCCTCCTTGGGCAGAGAAAGCCAGATTCATATGTCAGGGAAAGACATCATCACACCCGTCAGCAGATTCAGCACAGCTGGAGAGGCATGGATTATCTCCCCAGGCAGCCTAAAACCTGAGACAGGGCTCTGCTCACCTTATTTCAGCCAAGAGGAGGAGGGCAAACTCCATCTCCAGCAGGAAGCCTCCAGTGGGTGGAAGACCTGTGGGCTGAGACAATTTTGCACAGTCCCAAGCTAGATCTAATCTATCCAGACAGACCCATTTGTTGGCAGCTCCTTTGTGCTGCTCGTGAGGATGTGCACACCAGACCCATCCTGGCCAGCCCTCCCCATCAGGAGGAGGCTCTGGGGCCAGCAGGAAAGGGTCTGGGAGGCACAGAGAAGAGCTTTCCATATGCTGCAGGGTTCTAAGCATCCCTGATCTATGGGATGGAGGAACATAGGCCAACAAACTTGACCCTGAGCTCCCTGGGAGCAAGACAGGGACTGACTGCTCCCATTAGAAGTGGAAAGGTCACTGTCTGGACTGCCTGCAATGCTGGGCATCTCCAGGGTGTCCAGGACAAGGGAAATAAGGCCAATCTAAGCATTTGTGCTCTGCACAGATGGGCCCTGACTAGTGTTGATGCCCTTCAGCACTTGCCAGAGAACAGAGATGGCAGTGAGCACCAGCACAGGGGTGAAGGCTGCCACCAGTTCACTGCTCAGCCACGCCAAGCAGTGCGAGCTCCTTCACTCTTGTGCACTATGGCAGATTTCCCACCTCTTGACTTGTGCTGGTAGTTGTTTCCTGCACAGCCTCCAGCTTGTCATTGACATGTCACATGCTGCTGTGGGTGAGCAGCTGTAGGCAATGACATGCCATTGTAGCAACGCTCAGGGCAGGGGCAGCAGGGAATGCCTTCCGATCTGCCAAAAGCAGATCCTAAAGCCCCCAAACATCGCTCAGGGCTCTGCGCGCCTCCAGTTCCGACCAGCAGCCCTCAGGACGATGTCTCACATCCTGACCAGTCCCCTCCTGTCCCCACGCAGCCAGTGTTGCTTCTTCCCAGGCACATGGCCTGACGTTTAGCAGTGCTGAGCTGCTCAACTGTGCCCATGTGCTGGGCAATTCAGATCCTACTGCTCCTTACTGCTCCTTCAGCCTCTGTCTCAGCAAGGGCTTTCTGTTTCCTTGCAGGTCACAGAAACCAGTGCCATGACCCGACCCATGGGTGTGTCCCAGCCCCACTCCCATTGTAGATGAGAGCTCTGTACCACAATTTACAGAGCATCCATGTGTCTGCTATTACATTGACTAAGAACTACACTTTTATCAGGTTTGCTTAACATGACTAGAAGTCTGGGTAGATTTCCTGCTCTGAGTGATCATAAATGGTGCAGGGAAAGAAAAGCGAGAGCTTCTGCTTCCAATGAAAGGAATTACTGTGTTAACACAGGAAATCAGGAATTGTGGTGACTTACTGAAGGGGGCCCCATGCAGCTGATGGTGCTGGGGGCTCAGGCACATAAACTGAAGCTGGAGAGACAGTGAGTAGCCATCAGGCAGCTTGCTCCTTCTCAGGACAGAAGGTTATCGAGCCCATCTCCCAGGGACACGCCTCAGATCTCACTGTCTGCAGCAAACCACCAAAATTTGGGCAAGTCCCTCTGGCTGCTGAAGCATCTCATGTCTGTGCTGTGAAAGGGCACTCAGGTTTGCTGAGTTGGATGGAGGCTGTTGGAGACATCACTTCCCTTTTCCAGTGCCTGAATTCACTGGGGATATGCTGGCAGCCTGCCAGATCAGTAATAAAATTTGCCAAGACATCAGCATCAGCTGGGGTTGCCAGGGCTTGTCCAAATTACAAGGAGAGTTTTCAGACCACTGGTATCCATTCTGCTCCTGCTCTCCCCAAGAGGCTTCAAGGAACATCCAAACTACCTCCATGCTCCCACCACTGCCATCCCTCACTTCTGGGCAAGCAGAAGATCTTTCCACCTAATTACAGACAGGTTGGATTTAAAAATAATAAAAACCTTTACCCCAAAATGAAGCCTAGAGCACTGAATTTGCATAAACTGTGTTAAAATAGCACCTGGGGGCTGTGAAATGACACTTTGCATGGGAAAGGTCAAGTGAGGGCTGCTCAGGGCACTACTGTATCCAGGGCACTCTGCCCTCTTCCAAAGGATCCCACAGCAATGGGACAGACACCGGGTCAAAATGGGAGTGCAGAAAACAGACATTTCCTAATGGTCACAGGCTTAGTCCTGCACCCTGAATGGCACCAATTAATACAAGGAGATTGTGCTGGTTGTGGCTGGAGTGAACTGTCCTCATAGTGGCTGGTGTGGGGCTGTGTTTTGGATTTGTGCTGAACACAGGGTTGATAATATAGAGATGTTTTTGTTATTGCTGAGTGGGGCTTACACAGGACCAAGGCCTTTTCTGCTTTTCATAAGGCCATGCTGGGGAAGAAGTTGGGGGTGCATGGGAGGCTGGGAGGAGGCACAGCCAGGACAGGTGACCCAAACTGACCAAAGGGATATTCCAGACCACATGACATCACGCTCAGTATATAAAGCTGGAGGGAAGAAGGAGGAAGGGGGGGGGAGACATTTAGAGTGATGACACTTGTCTTCCCAAGTTGCCATTCCATGGGATGGGGCCCTGCTCTCCTGGAGGTGTTGAATACCTGCCTGCCTATGGGAAGCAGTGAATTAATTCTGTTTTTCTTTGCTTGTGTGTGTGGCTTTTGCTTTCTCTATTGAACTGTCTTTATGTCAACCCACGAGTTCTCCAGCTTTTACCCTTCCAGTTCTCTCTCCGATACCGCTGGTGGGGGAGTGAGCGAGCGGCTGCGAGGGGTTTGGCTGCTGGCTGGGGTTAAACCAGGACAGAGATGTATAGAATAGAATAGAATAGAATAGAATAGAATCGAATCCTGGAATGGTCTGGTTTGGAAAGGACCTTAAAGCCCATCCAGTCCCACCCCCTGCCATGGGCAGGGACACCTTCCACTGTCCCAGGGTGCTCCAGGCCCCATCCAACCTGGCCTTGGACACTTCCAGTGACCCAGAGGCAGCCACAGCTTCTCTGGGCACCCTGTGCCAGGGCCTCCCCACCCTCATAGGGAGGAATTCCTTCCTAATATCCATTCTAAATCTACTTTCTTTCAGCTTAAAGCCATTCCCCTTTGTTCTGTCACTCCACCATTACCTGACTGAACATCCTCCGTGGGATGTCACTTCCCAGTTTGTTACAGGCACTCTGCCCTTTCCCCAAAAGCATCTGGCAGCTGCAACAGGAAGACACAGTGAAGGGCAGGATGGTCTCATGCTCCAGCCTGACCTTACAACAGCTTCTCTGCTTCCATAGAGGATGGCACCAAGGTCAAGAGGGGGACAGGACCCCCAAAACCCAATGGTTCACCCAGCACCCAGGACAAGACTTGAAAAAATCATGTTTTCAAAAACCAAGGATTTTTCCTTCCAGAGAATTGCTTCACACGAAACTCCACAGCTACATCTCTCCTTCTCCGTGTTTTATTTTTACAAAGAAAAAAAAAAGCAGCATAACAAGGAATCACCAGCAATCACTATCTCCAGTGTGGTGCACACCAGACCAGGACGTGTCCTGGGAAACGCATCTCCCTCCCGGGTAGTACATAGGTGCTGCTAACACTGCAATTTGCTCTGCTGTGTGTATCTCATCCATCAAGAAGGAACTGGAATGGGGGGATGTGAGTTATTACCTCCTCATAATGATATGGGAGATGCTCAATGGGCTCTGTAAATCTGCAGATCTCTCGCTGGGTGTGTGCTGCTGGCAGGACTCTGCTGAGGATACATCCACACAGGATCTTGCTGAGCAGAGAGGCAAGAGAGATGGCCCCAAACAGGACAGGTGAGCCTGAACCACCCCTGATGTAACACCTACACTCTCCTCTTCCAGCTGTGACAACACTCCAGCAACAGGGACCAAAGGGATCGCAGTCAACAGGCCCCATGCTCATGTTCTGCCCTGGCTGAGCTGCCTCTGCCCTAGGACAGGGCTAGAAATAAGGCAACTTCTCCTCAAGCCGTGCTGAACCTTTTCCCTCCCTCCACAGTTTTTCAGGAGCAAATAAAGATCAGCTTCAGTGCTCCCTGCAGATACTGGCTCACACATAAAGGCCAGGACACCTGTAAAGCATTGTCTGGACAATCCATTTCCCACTCCAGAGCACTCCCACAGCCCATGCAGGATTTCCACAGCTCCCAGCCCCCATAAAGTAAGAAAACAGTGAACAGCTTCCAATTTCACCAGCCTGTGGGACAAAATCCTCTGCTTTCCTCCCTGTTGGGAGGAAACCACCAAGACGTAGGTGCTTGTTCTGTCATTATCCCCATGCTCATCCAAAGTGCCCCACACAGTGTCCAGGCAGGCATGAGATGGGTTCCAGCAGTTCCCCCTCTGGCCCTTCTCCTCCTGGCCAAGGGGCATCCCTTGGTTTTTCACCTCTTCACCTCAGTAACAGGTGCATTTGGAAAATGCACCTCCACAGGTGGCCAAGGCCCAGTTTCAGGCTCTTTAAGCAGTGATATTCAGGGTTTGGAGGTGACCTGTCCAGGGCTTGGAGTTTTCCTTCAGCCTGGCAGTGGCTCAAAATTTCTCCACAGCTGGCAGCCCAGGAGCTGAGGAAGGCCTGGGAAGGCTCAGAGGAGCTTCCACAAAGGTGCTGAGGCACCTGGGCGCTAGCACTAATCCTCAAGGCCTTGAGCACCATCTCCTGGTCATTCAGGGATTTAGTGGCAACTTAACCTCATGCTTCCCCCATGTCACCATCCCTGCAAAGTTTAAGGGGACAAACCGTATGTGGGAGCCCCTCAAGACATGTGCAACACTTCAGCAGGGTCACTCATACACTTGCTGCCACACACACAAAATGCCTTGAGCTCCCCCAGCCCCTCTCCTGGAAGCTCTGCTGCTCTCTTCTTCCTTCCAAGTTTTAACGGTAACAAACTCTCACACTGGCACAACCACCTCGGCCCGCTCCTGTGCCACCATCTCTGCCTGGTGGCACTGAGCAGCCTGCACAAGATGCTTCTGGAAAGCTCCAATCTGTTCCCCTCCCGTGCTGCCGTGGCTCTGGGCAGCAGGATACAACAGGCACTGCTCACGGTGAGTTCCCGGGCTCCGGGATCCAGCGGGATCACCGCTCTGTGTGTAAATATCACAGTGGCAGAGTTCAACCTTTTGGCATAAGGAAAAGGAAGATAAATGCTACCAGTCCCCTCAGAGCCACAGGAACCCTGCATCTATCTAATTGCACTTCATAATGGATTCAGCAAGCCATTAATTATCAGATTATATTTTAGGAAGCTGCAGATAAAAAAACTTTATGAAATTCAGTCTTAAAGGAACTGGTGTGCACAGTGAAGCTGTTGCATCATGCTAGTACCAGAGAAGCAAACTTTACAAAAGGTACTGAGTGCATCTTACAAGGCAGTGCCCTGTGTGCCAGGGGAAGGTTCACATGCAGTCACAGCAGCTATCCCACACTCCAACACCTTCATTAATGCCATGCCACAAGGGACACTGGCACACAGGCACAGCTCCTTCCTTTTTTTCATCATGTCCCTGGTGAATTAGAGGGTGGTGGCAGATATCAGGGCTGTTTGCTCGCAGAGAGGATGGATATGCCCAGACCTGCCTGGGACCCTCCTTCCTAACAGACACCCACAGCAAAAACATGGGTGGGATCAGATCTGTGTGGCACAAGGTGCCATCCAAACAGTGCTGAAGTCATTTAGCACAACTCCCAGGAAGTCTGTGCTGGAGAAGAGAGGGCCAAAGGTCAGCTCTTCAGCTCTGTGCTGGAAGAGTTCTCCAGCTGCACAATACAGGTGAGAGCAGAAGGAACAAAGCAGCCCTTACACCCTGCAGAAGAAGATACCTGTGAGCACATCACTGATTCAGCCATAAAAATCTCCATCCTAAATTCTCAGGACAGCTTTTTTTGGTTTCCTGTATCCATAAGCCCCAGCTTTGTCCTGTACCAGTCCTCTCCCCTCTGTTCACAGCAGCGGAGGATCACACCCGATTCCCATCTTTTCCTCTGCTGCTTTATTTCTCTTGTGTTGGGAGATACAAGTGGTCTGCCAGTGGCTGACTGCAGGGAGACTTCCCAGGCAGTGAATGTCTATGAACCTCTCCTGTCCGTGGTCATGCTGCGCTTGCTGCATGCCTGGGATTGCTTTCCCAAAGAATCCCCGGATCTCCCAGCTGGAGCAGCACATTGAGCTCCTGAACAAGTCTAGTGGATACCAGGTTCCAGGCACAGGCACCCTCCACTGTCCCTCACTTGATTTTTTCACAAATCAGAGTGACTGTCATCAAACAAGTCCTCCATAGTCACTGCTACCAGCTCAGAGCCAGTTTGGCTCACTTGGGATTTGGGCAACGTCACAAGTTTGGCATCATCAAAAGAGATGATGTGCTCTGCTGCTCCTTGCTCCCATGTCTGAGTCACCTGTGTGGAAAGAAGATGACCCAAGAGTCAGATATGTACAGCATCACTTTCCCCTGGATCCCTTTGCTGCCCACACCTTTCCCAGCCCCAGCTCAGGTAATAACAATTAGCTTCACACCACAGGTCTGCAATTACAACAGGCATGAGACTAATGGGAAACACCAAACCACACACACCAGTGATGCAAAAGAAGACAGGAGAGTAATTTAAATATTTCTCTCCACAAAATTGCTACAATTTAACTCCACAAGCAGTCGTAGACAGCAAACACTCTGTGATTATCCACTAGAGGAATGCCATCTCAGGGAATCTTGCACACTGGGCTCCTTCATCCAAGCAACTCATCTCGGCTGATGGATGAGATATTGAAGAGGGAGAGGCTGGATTCAAACCTAGCACTGGGCCTCCAACAAAAGAGCTGCAGTCTCACAGGGTGTCATCGAGGTGTTAACACCCCCTAGGTAACCAGGAACCTCCACGCACACTGCCAATCCTCCTCCTCAGCTCCTTCAAGTCACGACTCAGCTGCTTCCCCTTCAGCAAACCCACTTCATGCCAGCACAGAAATCCCAGAGCACTGTGGGCTGGGGGTTTGCATCATGGACCCCTCTAAGAATGGGAAATCAGGGAGCAGAAGGAGTGACAGGGCTCACAGGGTGGATTTGGGAAGAATAAGAGGGTGGGAGAGGAGGATGGATGAACAACCACAGCAGCTGTGACACAGAGCAGTCCTTACCTGCACAATCTGGGCTGTGGTGGCTTGGGAGAAGGCCACCTTGGGATGCTCAGTGCTGAGGTGCCCCTCCAGCTTGCCCTGGCAGGGGAAGAGCTCCTGACAGAGCTCACAGATGAAGGTGCTGTCTGTGTGACGTGCTGGCTGGTGACGTAGCTCTGCAGGGGAGCAGAAGGCCATGGAGCAGTACAAGCAGCGGAACGGTCAGGAACCTGCGGGAGAAGCACTGTCTGAGCCTGGGCTGGGACAGCCAAGGGCCAGCCCGAGGGCACAGGGAGCTGCAATGGCCAGGACACACAGGGCTGAAACCCAGCAGGAACTGGCATGTGCTAATGTCCCTTCTCCTGGCTGCACCACTGGCTATCAAACAGTTCACGGCTGCTCAGGTTCATTTTGGCTTCCTGCAGCACTGGCATTAAGAAGCCTGGCTGGTTTGCCTGCAGCTGTGGCTGTCCCTGCTCACAGGAATCCCTTCTCCCTGTTCCCTCACACCATCCAGCACTGCTCCTTGCTTGCACCTCCTGATCCAGCTATCCCAAAGTCATTACCCACTTCAGGGGTTCTCCACTTTCAGAGAGAGCTTTTTCTCCTCACTCTCCAGGCTCCTGTTGGCTGTCCCCTCCAATGTCTCCTGATTCATATTCTCTCCTGCTATCCCATGCACTGCCCTGGGGACCCACCATTTGTAGTAGCCTGGTCTGCCAGTTCACTCTGCCCTTACAATCTGCAAACTTGCCAAAGCGTGGAACTGGATGATTTTTGAAGTCCCTTCCAACCCAAACCATTCTATGATTCTATGATTCAAAGGGTCCTTGACATGGTGCCCCCAAGCCCAGGTCTCTCTCTCATCTTTCTAGTGCTACACTCCCTTTTTCTCCAGTCTCCCTCTAGCTACGTAGACAAACCCGGTGCTTGGGGTTCCTCATGACATTCCTCATGCTGATGTCCCCTCACCTACACTTAGCTCTCTTCTCTAGTGTAACAAGCAAACCCATAACTTTCCATTATTCCAGTAGGTCCAAAAGCTTAATATGCCCCAGCCTCACCAAACACAGTGTTTTTCCAGTTCATCCTTGTTTTTCTGTTTCCTCACACTGTTTCCTTACCATGTCCCTCTTCACCCTTGTCTTGGGGTGACCGTGTCATGTGTATCCCCTACCATCGCTCTATGCCCAAACATGAGTCCTGTGCCTTTCAACTGAGCCTGGGAGAGCAGAGAGAAGCGGCCGGGCGAACTTTTCAAAACAGTCTGTGCTTCAAGGTCGCTCTGCTCTGCGTTCAGCAGTGTGGGGAGAAGTGTGGAGGAAGCACACTGCTTTTTTTCCACCTGGCTTTTCGGCTCCTTTTTCCTCGGAGAGAGACGGAGAGAAAACTTGGCTTTGTTTTCTTCTCCTCTGGACTTGCTCAGATCACCGGAGCGTCTGGACTCCACCGGGGGGACCCTTCCCCAGCTTGGAGTGGGGCACCCACCTCGACCCAGCTCCAAGGAAGAGGAGAGAGACCACCCCCCTGCAGTGAGGACTCTCAAATTCTCCAGGTTTCCTCTCCACAGTGGGAGAGATTTTGGTTCTTTGGTATCGTTGTTGTTTTCCTCTGTGTGTGTGTTTAATAAATAGTTCTTTTTCTGTCTTTCACATTCCTCCGGGGAATAGTTTTCTTTTCCCGAACCTGGTGGGGGACGGGCGGCAGTGCCCTGCTTTGCTGTGAGGAGACGTCCTTTCGGACATCTTTCCTTAAGATTGGCCCAAACCGGGACAACCCTCCTGCTTACATTTCAGACATCATCAAGAGGAACCATCACTGCTCAAAAGGTAACCTGAACAGCAGCAAAGGTGACAGACCTGAGTGCCTGCACTTCATGTGGACCTGCAGGAGAGCCAGTGTGGGCTCCTTGCACAACTCACACCCGTGGAACTTCACATCTGCAAACAAAGCCAAGAACACAAAAATGTGCTCTTAAGGTCTTCTATATGAGGCCTTCTAGACCAGAGCTCTCTAGTGTTTCATCACCACCACACCTGCACACAGGCATGAGGAGCATCCTTGGAGATGCAGCCAGGAGCAAGTGAGCTGCAAGATGCTGAGATGAGCCAGAGGAGACTACTACAGGTCACAAGAATCTACTGTGACTTGCAGGTAAACATGATATGCAGCCTTGTCCTGTCAGAGTTATTACTGCATTGGTCTCTTCTCCCACCTAACAAGTGACAAGAGGAAATGGCCACAAGTAGCACTAGGGGAGGATTAGGCCCTGTGCTCTTCAACATCTTCATAAATGACTTGGAGACAGGACTGGAAGGAATATGAGGCAAGTTCATGGAAGATACAGAACTGGGAGGAGCTGTTGCCTCTCTCCAAGGCAGGGAGGCCCTGCAGAGAGACCTCGACAAAACAGAGGACTGGGCCATCACCAACTCTGTGAAGTTCAACAAGGGAAAGTGCTGGATTCTACACCGGGGATGGGGCAACCCTGGATGTGTGGATGGACTGGGGAACGAGAGGCCAGAGAGCAGCTGCAGGAAGGGACCTGGTCAAAGGCCAGTTGGATCTGAGTCAGCAGTGCCCTGGCAGCCAGGAGAGCCACCCATGCCCTGGGGGACATCAGGCCCAGCATCGCCAGCCAGGCCAGGGAGGGGATTGTCCTGCTCTGCTCTGGGCTGGGGCAGCCTCACCTCTAGTCCTGGGGGAGTTTTGGGCATCACAAAGTAAGAAAGATACTAAACTATTAGAGTGTGTCCAAAGGAGGGCCATGGCAATGGTGGAGGGCCTTGAGGGGAAGCTGTGTGAGGAGCTGCTGAGGGCATTTGGTCTGTTCAGCCTGGAGAAGAGGAGACTGAGGTCAGACCTCTTCACAATCTACCACTTCCTCATGAGTGGAAGAGGAGGGGCAGACACTGATCTCTTCTCTATGGTGACCAGTGACAGGACTTTAGGGAATGGCCTGAAGTACTGTCAGAGGAGGTTTAGGTTTGATATCAGGAAAAAAGCTTTTCACCCAGAGAGTGACTGGGCACTGGAACACACTCCCCAGAGAAGTGGTTCCAGCACCAAACCTCACAGAGATCAAGAAGCATTTGGACAATACCCTTGGGCACATGGTGTGACTCTTGGAGACCTGTGCAGGGCCAGGAACTGGACTCAGTGATCCTTGTGGGTCCCTTCCAACTCAGCATATTCTGTGATCGGGGAAAATTTCTTCATGGAAAGCATGGTCTGGCATTGGAACAAACTGCCCAGGGCAATGGTGGAGTCACCATTCCTGGAAGTGTTCAAAAAATGTGTGGATGTGGCACTTGGGGACATGGTTTGGTGGTGAACAATGTTGGGTTAATGGTTGGATTAGATCCTGGAGAGCTTTTTCAACCTAAATGATTCTGTGATTCTGTCCCAGCAGCCACCACATCACTAATGATGGGTTCTTACCTGTGTGCTCTGCCTTGACGTGTTTTCAGTGAGCAGCAGTGCTGGTGAAGGTTTTGTCGCAGCAGCTGCACCGCAGGGAGAACTTGGGAGGAGCAGTGATTCTGAGCTGCAAAGACATCAGGGTGATACCATAACCCTGACAACTGCTGCAATGACAAGGATCAAATCACGGCTACCATCCAAAGCTGTTGGCTTTAAACTGAAAGAAAGCAGGTTTAGATGGGATATTGGGAAGAAATTCTTCCCTGGGAGGCTGGTGAGGCCCTGACACAGGGTGCCCAGAGAAGCTGTGGCTGCTCCATCCTTGGAAGTGTCCAAGGCCAGGATGGATGGGGCTTGGAGCAACCTGGTGTAGTGGACAGTGTCCCTACCCATGGCAGGGGGTGGAACAAGACGAGCTTTAAAGGTCCCTTCCAACTCAACCCACTCTGACATTCTATGATTCTGTTCCAGGGACAGCATGACAGCCAGAAACCACGTAGAAAGCAACAGAACAGGGGAGTTGTGCTCAGCAGGTACAAGGCCTGCTTGTCCTCCCACAGGACAAGCACTAACACCTCACTCTGTTTCTCCATTGTCCCTGATGAGCTGAATACAGCTGAATCCCTGATCCTTGTCTCACTCACCACAGGTCTCCTTTTGGTGTGAATTCTTGTCCCCTTGCAGCAATGTGCTCCCACACACATTCCCTCCAAGGCACGCCATTTGCAACAGGACTATTTTTATTCCTACACTTCTTGGCAGCTGGAAACTTGAGTGAATGAGATTCCTGAAGGTCCTGATGGGCAGATATATAGCCCTTTGCAGCCAAAGCCCATCTCTCCCCATGGACCTGTCTTTTCCCTACGGACTCTGCCTCTGTACAATTTTTCCCTCTGCCAACCCCAAACTGCTGCATATGGCCAGGAGAGACACCCTGGTGCAGGAGCAGGCAACAGCAATGGTGGCATATGAGATCAGCTCCTGGGTGCACCAGCTCACCTGGTAAGCCTTGTTACACATTTCACAGGTAAAGGGCTTTCCTCCAACATGGGCCACCATGTGGCATTCCAGGAGTGATGGGGCACCAAACATTTTGGAGCAGGTAGGGAAGGGGTGGTATTGCTGGGAATGGGCTTCATGGACATGCTCACAGTGTTCCTGCAGGGTGGCAAAGCTCATCTGGCACTTCTTGTAGTCATAGGGATCCTCAGTGTCTGCTGCCCAGAAACACAGCAAAAACCAGAGAGGGCAAAGAAATCAAGGGCAAAGAGAAGCATTAAGAGGGAAATTCACAGAGGGAGGAAGAAAAAGGGAAAGAAATGTTACTTCCCAGGTGAAAACTAAAACTGGAATTTGTGCTTTATATATAGGCATTGCTGTTCCTGCTCACTGACAACTTCCTGTGGTGGGCTCTCAGTAGCTTGTTTGCTGGAAGCCACTTCTGCCACTGGTTTTAGGATAACCCTTCTCATAGCATCAAACCACTAAAATCTCACTTTTCGTGGGAGGAAAAATCCCCCCACAAGACCCCCAGCAGACACCAATAATACCTTGGCATGTGGCTGCCACAGAAGCCGTGCAGGCTGGGCTGCCCACGCCGGGGAGGCAGCCGGCCACACTCACTGTGGAAGGTCTGGAGGTGGATGGAGAGCCCGTTGGCCTGGTGAAAGCCTTTCCTGCGCTCCTGGCAGACACAGGGCTTGTCCCCGGTGTGGGCATGGACGTGGCGTGACAGCTCAATGGCCTGGGCAAACACGGCATCGCAGCACAGGCAGGAACACATCTTCCCTGCAAGGACACCCCAGTGAGAGCCTGCACCCACGGCATAGCAGCTTTGTCTGGACTTTGTCTGACTTCAGAGGGAGAGGGAAGAGACTCTGAAGTGAACGGGGTAGCCATTTCCTAGGGTACCAGAGCATCTCGGTACAAGATCCAAAATGCCCTGGAGGTACTGGAGAAAAGCACACCTGCACAGGGTGGATAAATTAATACAGACCTCAAGTATCTAGAGGTATGACACACTTCCAGGGGTATTACACGCTGGTGTGTCTCATGTTCAAAATGAATTGTCCAACTGCATCACACTCATGGAACAGTGGGAAATACACCCCAAGCACATTTATTGCAACCCCAGCGATGCCTCAACTATGCCAATGAGCTGGAAGAGCCCTGCCTCAGTCCCAGGAGTGCATAGCACTGAGTGTGGGGCAGGAGAAGTAGAGGCATGAAAAATATGTGAAATTCAGCCAAAGGGAGGGACGGGAGAAAGGAGGATAATCAGAGGAAGAATGCATCACTGGAGTCTAGGTGTGATGGGACAGAGAGGAGCTATTCAGGAGAAAAACAAGGAGTATGGAGGAAGAGGAGGAGTGTGTGGGTAATATGATGACCTGGATAAGGGGACAAGGGAAAGGCAGAGTGGGGAATTGAAAGCAAACCTATGCAGGTGGAAAAGATCTGGGAGTGGCCTGATGCCCAGGGGTAGCCCAAAGGCTGGGGAAGCAGGCAGGAGGCAAAGGGAGGAACAGGGCATGAAGGGGTGGATGGAGCAAGCTGAACCCAGAGCCAGCTTCTGCAGGGAAGCTCACCCTCAGCATGCTGCTTGTTGGTGTGGTAGGCAAGGGCCGAGGCCTGCATGAAGGTCATCAGGCAGTGCTTGCACATGAAGGGCCCATCCCGTGTGCAGCCACAGGTGGTTCTTCAGCGTGGAGTTGGCCGTGAACTTGGCCCCACACTCATGGCAGGAGAAGGGCTTCTCATCAAGGTGTTCTGTCAGCTTGTGGTAATGCATCCCTGGTGAGGCAGGCAGGACACTGGCTAACTCAGCTGCAGAGGCACCACTCCACCCTACTGCAGGCCCACCAGCCCATCAGTGACACTGAGGTCCTCCAGTGTCCTCCAGCCTGGAGGTCCACCACAACATTGTGAGCTGCCCCAGGAAGGGCAAAGAGATTTGGCTCTTTGCACACATCCTGCTAAAGCAGCCAGGATCTGGAACAGCTTGATTATTTTTGGAGGCTTTTAAATTTGCCAGTAGCCCTACTTTTCCTTGATGAGCTACGTGGAAAACCAATTAGGGAAGAACTAATCAGAAAGTGGTTCTGCTCAGTGAGGCAGGAAAAATGAGCTGTGTTTCTCACACTTGGCACTCATAGAGCTGCAGGGAGGAGGAGGAGGAGATTTCAGACTGTTACTTTACTACATTGTCCAAACTTCTGTCTAAACACCCCTGCTCCCACCAACTCTACCTGAGGCATGAGCAAACTCTCTTCCACAGATGTCATGTGCCACAGGGATCCTCTTCTTCTTCTTCTTGGCCATCCCCACCACCCCATGGACCTCCAGCTGATGCTTCTCCAGCTGCCTTCTTTGTCAATTTGACCTCGCTGCACTCTTTACACAGGATCTGCTTTCCTCTGGCCACCTGACAGTGTTTCATGTGCACCTTCAGGCGGCAATAGAAGTGGAAGACCTTATCACAGGCTTTGCAGACAAATCTCTTCTTGGAAGAAGCTTTGTCTTGGGATTCCTTTGCTTCTTTGGCACTGGCACCTCCCGCCTTGTCCTCATCTTTGTCCAGAGCTTCAAGCTGGGATTCATTGTTCACCATCCACCTCCTGATCCCAGGTTTCTCCCTTCTTTCCTCACTCAAGAGACCTACGGAAATAGCAATTACTGTTTTGGTGGTGACCTGTAGGACTGAGCACCTGCCCCTGAGTCTCCCATCTCCTGAATGCTTCTACATAGTTTTCCCTGCTCAGAAGCAACAGACCCACATCAGACAGGCTGTCCCATCACAAGAGTGGCACATGGCTCTGCCCAGAAGTGGTTCTGGCCATGCATGGTTAGAAACATAGTGATCCTTGAATTTCTCCACCACACATGCAAGGGCCTGCATGAGATGCCAAGGGCCAGATTTTCCTAAAAGCTTGTTTCTCAAACTCTTGCCTCCGAGCATTTGCTTCCTGCTCAGACACATGAAGTTACAGCTGTGCTTAAATGTCTGCAGACCTGAGCCTCAGGTATGATACTGTCTAAATCTGCCACTGAGAGTGGACATCCAGCCCTTAATTACAAGAAATCTCAGAAACACTTCACAAACACAATCTCTTTAAAAGGGAATCTTGCTATGACCCTTTTAAGTCTTCTGCTCAGGGCCCTGAGGTATTAAACTGTTCATTATGTTCATTTCTTACAAAGCGTAAATGCCTTCCCGAGTCCCTCTAACACCATCATCTCAAAAAGCAAAAGCTGGAAAATTCACCCAGGATCTCAATCTACAGGAAAGACCCACAGGAAATGTATGTGTGGAAGAAATCAAAATAAAAACAGATACATTTGTCTTCTTTGCTATAATGAGAACCCAGGAACTGTGTGGCCATGGGAACTGGCATAGACTTCTCCTTTTGCCAATGTACAGGAAAACTCAGCCTGTGCTTGAAAAACTTCATCTCTGCCTTCCTCACTATGGGAAGAGCTCAGCACAGAGTCCCCTCGCACAGCATCCCCTCGCACAGCACTACTGCCCCAGATTTCCAACCAACTAAAGACCAGATGACATATTCTGACAGACCTGGAAATCATAAGACACCAAGTGGTGCTCCATAATATGCGAACACACCAAGGGAGAAGAGCAGACTGGAAGACTGGTTTCCAGTTTGTCCTGTTCTGTCAAGGTCACCTTGACTTGTGACCTCTAAGGTTTCTTTCCATATCCCTTCAACGAACACTGTCAGTTTTTCTGACCTAAGTGAAGAATGATTTTTACATCTAGCAGTGAGATGGTAACTGTCTTTTTTTTTTTTAACAAGACCAAGGAGACAAAAAGCCTTTTTTGTAGAGCTCTTGACACATTTCTGAGATATGAGACTAAGACCAATCTTGACAAACATGATCTCCTAAGTGGCTGTAGAGGGCCCTGGAAAGCAGATGGCTAGAGAGGAGGTTATGGAGTTGGCTGAAAGAGCCAAACCCTGCCCTTGCATGCACCAGCTGCCAACAGTGACAGTGCTCTGACTACAGCAGGGTCCAAAGGAGAAGCCAAGATATTCCATGTTGTACCTCCACCAAAAAAATCAATCCATTACCTACAGTGCTGAGCATGGCTGGAGATGGATGCAGTTTCTGCCACAGGGATGCTCTGTGCCTTCCAAGTGCTTCAGTTCACCTAACTTGATTACCAGGAATTTTTGAGAGCTTTTTTTGCAGTGGAGATGCAAAAACTGTTGTTTTCAAGTGGAAGTGCAAACTGAACACATCTCCATGCAGCACATACATTCTCAGAAACACAAGGTCTCCTCAGTTTTAATAGGAAGGTCAAACCCCTCAGACATGAGGCCTGCAGTTATCACTCATATCTCATGCCAAAAGGCACAAGGTCCATAAAGTCACCTGCAATATGTGGGCCTGGTAAGCAGTGATGTCAGAGCTGAGTAGACTGGCCTCAAAATTAAGATATGGAAGTTCAGTGCAAAGATCTGTAGGATGCCAGTAAGAAGCTGGTACCTGGCAATCCTCCTCTGGACACTTCATCCAGAATAGATGTTTTTGCCAAGTAAATAACATTTTCCTGGGCTTTTGTTTTTGATGATGCTTCTTGCTTGATTTCGTCTCAACCTTGGCTTGAAGCCCTGCACAGCCACTCAGTGGCAGCAGTCTGCTCTCTTTGATATCTCTGCCAGAGAGGCAGCAGCTGCCAGAGCAGCCAGGCTGACTCCCCAGGCCCCTCTGCTACACACACCAAGGTGTCCAGGAGTTCACGTGGGCTGCGCATTCACAGACACGGGAATTGTTTGCTCATCTGCTCCAGAGTCATCAGGGCATCAGCCCTGGCACACCCCAGAGACACACAGAGTTAGGGGGAGTGGGACAAGTGCCTGCAGCATCAGAAGGTGACAGAATCAATGGCTGATAAGAAAGCATCATCCTTTCTCTAGAAACCAAAGCCATGACCAGGTGGAAATGCCAGCTGGATTGGTAGCAGCTCTTGGTGGAGCTAGAAGAGAGGACAAAGATCTGAGCTGGGCAGGAATATTGGATGTGCAGTGTAGGACATCTCTCAGGAGGCCACTGAGGCAATGAATGGGAGTGGAGCATGTGCTGTCATCCTCCAAGCCCTATAGCTAGAGCAGTCACTGAGATCCTTGGTTTTTTCTACCTGTGCCCTGCTCCCAGTCACCCACTCCCACCTTCCACTCCAGCAGCATTTCCTCACTGCTCAAGACCACAGGCAGGCCATCGAGCCCAGGGTGCAGAGGGTGACCTGCCCCCAGCACACGAGGGACAGGCTTTGCCTGTCCCTGCCACACATGAAACGATGGCAAGTGTCAAAGCCACAAGGCTTGTGTTCATTCATAAATACTAATGGCCTTGACCCAAATTTGCAGATAAAGTAATTGAACGTTCTATCCCTAAAAAACCCCCTACACATTAATAGCGACCTGCTTTTTACTCTAACTCCCCAGCAATCTGATGGCAATTCCACACTGCTTGTCAGCTAAGCAGCTCTGGCAGCACGAGAAAAAAGGAATGGATTAAGCCTGTACTTGGATAAAAACCACGCTGTGCACATCCCAGAGGGCTCTGCAGTCCACAGAATCTGGATATGCTGAGAAACAGGTGAAAATGTATGTAAGCAAACAGAATAAGCAAGTCATATTTGCATCCTTTCTGGGAGAACACACACCTGCAATTACCTTCCTGACCCTCTGGTATCCTTGTCATTAAAGCACCAAATTCAGTTAAGCATTTTTCCTTCAAATGATGGATGCAAAGATACAACTGGGCTCAGCTGGAAAGCCCCACAGCTCAGGGCAGGACTCACACGTGGTTATTGCTTTGCATTTGTTCTGGAGTTCACAAATTGCTATCTGCATGTGTATCATCCACAAGTTTGCCATACTAGTATAGCATGTGACATTGTCCTACTGCTGCCGGACCCTCACAGGGGAGTATTTATCTGTAAAGTGCATACAGAGCAAGGCCAAATTAAAACATTCTAAGAAAATTAACTCAGAAAATAGTCTGGGACTACAAACTGCACTGTCATGGTCATCTTTGCACAAGAGGGGCATGCTCCGTCATGACCTTTCTGCAGCATGTGAAAAATCCAAACATACGCAAAGAAAGTCAAGGGAATGTAATAAAAGTACAAATTCATACAGATCAAACAGCACAGGAAGAGCCAATGAAACCCCACAGTTTAAGGATAATAATTCTGAAAAATAATGCAATACAGATACAAATTACAGAACTAAGCTACTTAAATGCCTCCAGATCAAGGGCTGGGGTGGAGAAATGCAAACACAGTTAAGGAACACCAGCATGGGGTCAGTTATGGGCTCCACAACCCCTGTAACATACAAAACTTTAACACAGTGCATGTTACCAGCAGGAGAAACACACACTCCAGTGCCTGAATCCAGAGATCACCCCTGCAAATCCTCCTGCAAGTACAACCCGAACATCTGGCCAGAGGTAGCTCTGCGAAATGGCCTCAGGCCACCAGGACACTTGGTTCACCACCTTACTGCCCCAGACCCCTATAACCATGGGTAAAAGCCCACCAGAGGGTAAAGCCTGTGCTTCTCTTACCCACATGGCCCAGCTTCTGCATCACTGTTTGCAGGTCTGGGAAGGACTCTGGGACACTGCACAGCAGCTGGCAGATCATAATGGCTGGGACAGACTTCTCCTGGGCTGTGCAGAGAGCTGCTTTCAAAGAGGCCTCTGAACTTTCAGTCTGAGTAGAAATACTCAGTAACTGGAGAAGTAAGAAGAAAAGATCACATGACAGAGATTTTGGCCTGTGAAAGTTTCGGATGGTCAGGGAGTGAGGGTACATCCTTTCTGTTTCATCTCTACTGCTGGGAACCTGCTGTGAGAAACCAGAAAATATATCCCTTTCCATACAGGTCTTTGCTCCTACACGGATATATGTGCATGAGTTGAGAGAATTTCAGGATTAAAAAAAGTTACAACAAATTAAATTCTGACAGATTTGGTATTAGCCCACTTAAAACCACCTTTGCATAGAAAGAGAGGTTGTTCCTCAACACCTGGCAGCATTACCAGCTTACCTAACTCATAAATGTTTTTGTTGTCAAAGGGACAATGGGCAAGGTACTCTGGGATGCTACACACTCATGGCATCCTCAGGGCATTTTCTAGGAGTATTTCATTCCCATACAACTGGAACAGTCAATTCAAATGGAAACACACAGCTCTGCTTTCCCCCTGACCTCACAGTAACCTTGCAAAGCTCAAACAGTTTTGCTGTGTTTGAATACCCACATCTTCACCAACTGAGAATCTCACTGGCACCTTCTTTTACCTAAGAAGTCCTGCAGAGTTTATACAGAATTCCAGAATGGTTTCGGTTGGAAGAGACCTTAAAATCATCAAGTTCCAACTCCTCTGCCATGGGCAGGGACACCTTCCACTATCCCAGGTTGCTCCACGCCCCGTCCAGCCTGGCCTTGGACACTTCCAGGGATCCAGGGGCAGCCACAGCTTCTCTGGGCACCCTCTGCCAGGGCCTCCCCACCCTCACAGGGAGGAATTTCCTCCTCATACCTAATCTAAATCTGCCTTCTGTCAGCTTAAGGCCATTTGCCCTGGTCTTGTCACTGCTTGCCCTTGCAAAAAGTCCCTCTCCAGCCTTCCTGTAGGCCCTCATTTATATAAAACACCCAATAAAATATCCAGCACGCTCCCACTCCAGCAAAGGGGCACTTCGAACTTTGGATGGCTTCCCCAACTTAAGCAATGTCCCTTGATCTCAGTGCACATTAGGACCTGTCCACCCTTTGAGCCTCAAACCATGCCAGCTCTGAGAACATCCCCTCATACCGCTTTCACTTGTTCCCTGAGCCCTGCCTCCCCTGGAGCCAAGCCCTTCAGGTCCTCTCTCTGCTGGATGGCTTCCTAGATCAGCTTGCCATGCCTCAGGATGATCTCAATGGCTGTGCTCTCACTGGTGGCCACTGAAGGTGAAAATGAAAAGCAAAGATATTAAAAACACAAACCCAAGGAGAACTTGAAGGTGAGCTGTTAACAGGAGTGACTTCTTCATGGCACACAGAACAGCAAAGTACTACATTCAAGCATTGGTTGTGCTAATTGCAGCACTGACATCCAGCATGAAGTCCTTGCAGACCTCCCTTCTCACTGCTTGTCCAACTTCAGGCAAGAAGATCAGGTTTTCCAAAGTATGTTGCTGAAAGAGACAGTGACAACTTCAGAAGTCAAGGCACGGTTCTCCCAAGACTCAGAATTTCTTCTCTCCCTAGTGATAGAGATCCCAACTTTTGCAGAGAACTGATGCCTGAGGTGGCCACCTAAAAAACAGAGACTAGACAGGAATAAGGGAATAAAGGTAGGTATTTATTTGAAGGGCCTTCAAAGGTACACCCTGGGCAGACCAAAGGCTACTCCCAAGATGGATGCCAAGTCATGAGTTCTTCACACTTTTATAAGTTTGGTTCATTTGCATATAAGGGTTAATTGTCCAATGATAACCTCAGTTAATGATGTAACTACCCCAAGTTTGCCCTCCTCTCAGAAGCTTTTAGTTTACACATTTTGGGGCCTGGTGTCCTTGAAGAGCAAACCTAGAGAGGTTTGTTGTGTCTAACTACCATGAGAGAATAGCAGCTAACAGCCCACAAGAAACTTCAGAGTTACACATCAGGCAGTACAGGATTTGAAAAATATAAAAGTTAAAACCTAGGGCATCAGAACAGGCATTCCTAGACACAATTTGCCTCATCTGAGGACAGCCACATGAAAACTGGCTGGATGCACCAGGGACCAGAGGTGCTGGTTTTTCCAGGCAGTGCACAGAGGGAATGGAGGAGTTCAGATGGAGGCACCTGGCTGCAGGTGAACCCCAGCTCTGTGCCCACAGGGCCAGCACACACAGCCAGGCTCTGCTGCACAGACCACCAAAATGAGCACTCCTCACACTTGTGTGAGAGTTTGACAACAATTAAGAGGTACAAGTTTAGGTTTTAAAGCAGGAAAACTGAAAGTCAGAGGCCAAGGCTATGGGGAGGACAGGATGGTGGCTGCACAGAGACTTAGGATGAACCCTGGGCTCTCAGGCTGATGGGCCTCCAGCTGCCTGTTACCACAGGATGGTGGCCAGCTCTCAAAGGTTTGCTCATTATAAAACCTGCATGCACAGAGCCACAAGCAAAGCAGCTGTGTTTGCCAAAGTGCTTTTCCAACTATAACTGTTTCACCAAGGGTCTCAACATGGGTGTTGAGAGCCACTGGAAGAGAAGAGGTCACTGGCCAGGGAGGGGTGAGGAGTTAGAAAGCAGCTGCTGCCAGCAGCAGGAGAAGCTCAGGGAAAGAGTAGGAGGACACTTGTTTGGAAGAAAAATTCTGTGCTGGGTTCTTTTTGGATATCCTTCATGAACAGTTTCAGGGATGCAGATTCCTGCGCAGCCATCAGCAGCTGCCAAACAGCAGAGACAGACAAGGACTGCTGCTCCAACACTGCCAACACAAGGGAGGTGAAACCACTGCCTCCTGCTCACAACCTGCTCCATCGCCTTGCAGAAACCCTCAGGGAGGCACTAACAGGGACCCCATCCACCTGCCTCCTGCATCATACTTAGACACAGAATCCCCCAGAATTACAGAATATTCTGACTTGGAAGGAACAAGGGCATGACTGAGGCTCACCTAGACCCAGCCTGCCCTCGCTCCTACCCACTGCAGAACTGGCTCACAGTGCAACTTAGAACCTAAACACATCAGCCATTCCCTCAGCTTGCTGTGAACAAGCATCTCTCCTCAGAGCCCAAATCAGTCACTCTTAGTAATTAATCTTCAGCTTCATATCTGTCCTCAGAGCCCAAATCAGCCACTCTTAGTTGCTGATCTTCAGCTTCATACACATTACCCTGCCTCACTCTCACTACAGAATACTAAGGAATCATTAAACCAAGTCCTGCTGGAGGATTGTCCCAAATCCAGCATGGCAGGTAGTAAATCAAGCCCTTAGGATTTCCAGGATTTCCCCCTAGATGGGGATGAAAACTCTGTATCTGCTTGCACATGTGCAGGAACCTTCTCATCTCTCTCTGTGCAGCAGCCAGGCTCCATGCAGCAGAGATGCCCTGCAGCAGCACCTGGGTGTCTGTCAGGAGCTCCACAAAGTTCTCTCAGTATTGTCACAACAGTCTGGCTCCATAATCCCCTGGGCTCCATTTGCCTGAATTAAGTGAATGGAAAAAGGAACAGCTCAGCTTGGAGCATCTTCCCAAAGGGCTTCAAAGGTAGGGGAGACAGAAAAAGCCCAGGCACCCAGTTCTCCCTGGGTCATTAATGCTCAAGGCCTTATGCTCAGCACACCTGGATTTACCTTCAAGCAGAGGATGAACATGACAAATCAGTACTTCTCCAATGCAGAGACAATACAGAATATCTTCTACCCCCATGTACCAACAGAAATAGATCTTTGGCACCCAAAGGTCTCCTTAGTATCAGTCCCAGTCTGAGTCCAGAGGAAGAAAGCCTCATTGTTCAGCAGACAAACATGTGGCCTTGTCTGTGAAGGCAACACCTCCAACACCTCAAGATGCTCATCAGCCTCTTCTGATACTCTGGAATCACAAAGACCCCATTACTGACTCTTAACTAGAGTTTCACTGTAAGAGGTCTGTCAGTCAGTGTTTGATCCACTCCACCGAGAAGGAGCTCTGAAATGCCCTGGCTCATGTCCCTCTCATGCCCTTGTATGACTATCAAACACACCAACACTTTACACTCAGGTGGTCCAAGGTAATCAAGAACTCAGTGGGCCGAGTTGCCACTAGTGAAAATGGGCACACAAACTAGACTTGGGATTGCAGAGCACCTGTAGCACCTTGTTCTCCCTCTTACACCAAAAAACTGCAGCTTTAACCTCATTCCTTTCTCCTATCTAATTCCAAGCTGGATCGGCTGAGTTTGCCTTGATAAATCAGAAAAATGATGAGTCCAGAGTAAAACCCCAACCCTTTAAAGACACCCCAGCATCAGGACATGATAGACTAAGTCAAGTAGAGGAACAGTGTTTATTCAGGATAATGAAGAGACTTGGGCAAAATCTACTGTGTCCCAAAAGTAATCTAGGATTGTACTTGTCATTTGATTACTTGATAAATAAAACTGGAAATTGGCAAATGCATTAACCTGAAAAGGATTTTTTCACCACTGGAGTTACTAAATTGAAGAAGATGCACAGTTATACTTCAGTGGGAGAAACCAAACTCAAAACCTGTACTTCATCCCAGACATCCATGCATGATTTTTGTGCTTTTGTCTTTTAATTATTCTGGTTCAGTAGCAACCAGAACAATCCATCATTCTCACAGCACTACCTGGGAGAAAAGCAGGAAGCACAGCTTGGGGAAAAAAGGTAAAGTCTCTGGGACCCAGAAAAGACACAGTGCCATGTAAGAAGAGAAAACTCTCCGCAATGGGGAAGGAAGCAATGGCACACTGGGGGAATATTCAGTGGAAGATTCGGAGCTACTATGAACAGCTCCCTGAACAAAGACTTCTTGGAGACACAAATCTGATCCCCAGCAAAGCCAAGGGAAATTCACAGATGAAACATTTTCCTTCTTCTCCCATCAGAACGTTTCTTATTTTATGACACGAACTTTAGTTGTTATGAATGCACTCTCTGCTGCCATGCCAAGGTGATCTCCCGAACCAGCACATGCCCTGTGCCACAGTGCAGGACCTCCTGCTCCCTGTTAGCTGGACAGCATGGGACACCAAAGATACCACCAGTTAAACCAGTTAAGCTGCCAGCAGACTCAAATCATCCGCTCCCTCTTCATTTTCACCATAAGAAATATTTGTGCTTCTGTTTGTTCAAGCTGCAATTTGAGGAAATTCAGTTCTGTGTAATTAAGGAATGCTCCTCCTTGGAATGGGTATTACCACGAGATAATTAACCATGCTGGGAGTCTGGTGTTTCGAGAAAGCAATCATGCTTAACAAATGACAAAGCCAAGTGCCTGTTGGGAATGTTTGCTACAGAGGAAATTATCGGCATTACGAGCACAGTTTTGCTTTCTATTAAACACTCATTTACATTTCACTGCATGTTAATTTAGTTTTAAATTTTATGTGCCTTCAAGAGTCTCTTGATCTGAATTGTTCAGGCTGTGCCTAAACCACCTAAACTTGGAAGGCTGTCCCACCAGGCAAAAGATGGGCTGAGTCCCCGAGCCACCACAGGCAAGCAGCAAACAACAAAATCCCACCAAAACAAGTAAGAGGAGTGGCCTAGCCATCCAACAGAATGATGTGTAATGGGGACACTAAGAGTAGGATTCCCATCAGCACACTCTGCTCCACACAGGAGACCATGAGTCAGTGACCAACATGAGCAGAAATACTACCTGGACAGAGGAAAGAAGCACAGCCCAAATAAATTTCCCCCCCATCTCCCTCAATCACAAGGAATTCCAGGTAAGCCACTGTCTGTATTTAAGGTCAAGACATTTCCAGCTTAGGGGAATTTTTAGCTATTTGCTTTCAAAGGCAGTCAGTACCATACAGTAAAGTCACCAATGGAAGTTTAATTTACTCACACCTTTACCATCAGAGATCTTTGCTGTTGACACCAAGTTGTCTGACAGAAGCTGGAGTCCAGGGAAGGATGCTTTCACCACCTCCACAAGTTTGACCAAGCTTTCCACTTTCACGGTTTTCTCTTCATCCACCTTCCTGACCAGATTGTCCTTGGCTTCCCTCTGAGAGCTGCCTTCACAGCAATCCAAAACTACCTGTAAGAAAGAAACAGCCACAAAACTGTCTGTGAGAGCTTCCTGCAAACTCTTAGATCTGACCAGAGATCAGAAAAACAGGAACAGTATCACAATACTGCCCTAGATCCCTACTCACTGCTTACACAGTTTAACTGGAGGGTGTCATAGGGTGGTAGTTACAGGAACACCCAAACATGGCCGAGGTGTAACAGACGTGTCACCTTGAAAACAAACCTGGTGGGTTCTTCCACCAAGTCCAGCTCTTGGAAGTGGCTGACAAGCAAAAGCTACTTTTTAAAAGAAAACAAAAGTAGACTTTTAAAGAGAATGTTCAAAACAACATTTCATTTAATATTTTAATATTTTAAAACTGACAGTCTCATTTCCCTTGTCTCTACAATTTTTCTGCTTGCCATCAAAAAATTGATGGCCAGAAAAAAAGACTCTTATTATTTAAATAAGCACCTATTAACTGAATTATTATTTCTGTGATGAGGCCACATGAAACATCTTTTACATGAGATGCAACCACTGTAGTTCAGAAAAGCTCTAGGATGCCAGTAAAATACCTACAAGACTCCTACAAGGGAGAGGCACTTGGCAAATACAGACTGACCTCCTTTCCACCAACACTGTGCTCCTGAGCTGAACCTCTGCAGGGCACCAGCCCAGTTCCTTGATGACAATAAGCACTACACAGTCCCAATCAATAAAATTATTAAGATCTGTCCTAAAACTAGTTACATTTTTGCTCCCTTTCCCCTGGCTGGTAAGCTCTTTCACAGTCTCATTCCCCTGCTGATTCTTCTAATTTTCAGCTGAAATTTATTCATGGCCAGTGTATACCTGTTTGTTCATGTGCCAACATTATCTTTCAGCTTAAAAAGCCTTTTTTAAATGCTCTGAGGTGTTTATCCTACCCTTCCTCTCTGACTTCGTTATAAGAGCATGAGCATATTCCCTCTCAGTCTTCATTTCCCTTGTCTAAATAAGGCAGCTCCTCTTATAAAACAACTTCTACATTCCCCTGGAGTTCCCACTGCAGATATGTCAAGTTCCAATATGAATCCACCTTTTTTGAACCAGACTGGAACAGAAATTTTGGACGATGTCTTAATTCTTAGTTCTCATTACTGCACCCAATGCACACCCTTCACTTTATACCACCATATCGATCAATTGTCACTACTCAGTTCACCAGCCATGGAACTCATATAGAATCACAGAATCATTCAGGCTGGAAAAGCCCTTTAAGATCATCACGATCACCCATCAACCAGCACCACCACCACATTCACCACTAACCCACGTCAAGTGCCACATCCACACATCTTTTAAATCTCTCCAGGGATGGTGACTCCACCACTGCCTTGGGCAGCCTATGCTAGTGTTTGATAACCTCCACAATGAAGAAATTTTTCCTAATATCTGATGTAAACCTCTCCTGGCACAACTAGAGGCTATTTCATCTTGTCCTGTTACTTGTTACATGGAAGAATAAACCAACTCCCACCTGGCTTGGACCTCCTTCCAGGGAGTTATAGAGAGTAAGAAGGTCCCTCCTGAGCCTCCTTTTCTCCAGGCTGAGCTGCCCCAGCTCCCTCAGCCACTCCTTGTGCTCTTTCTCTGGATACTTCAGCTCTTCAGTGTCTTTTTTGTCATGAGGAGCCCAAAACTGAACACAGTTCATTCTTCTCTCTCTTGCAGATCCTCCTCTACGTAGACAAAAGATCTTGATAGTGCTCATCATCAAGCTTTGCTGAACATGCCTTGGTATTTTCATGTCCATAACATCAGTGTTAATATTAAGTAAGTGCCAAGAATCCCACTGGTGACCTTGCTCCAAGTTGTCAGTTCTGCCTTCAGCACAACCTGTAGCTGTCTTCCAATAAAATGCATCTTTTTTAGTATCACTGTTTCTTCTAGTTTAACAACTTCCCCACATGAAATTCAAATGCTTTGCTTGAGATGTAGATCAAGGCAGAAAAAACCCCATTTCTATCTCATCAAATAAAGAACCCAGGTCAAGCAGAAACAAGTTACTGAACACCCTTTACTGCATTTTCTCCCCTTTTTTTTTTTTTTTTTGCTGACAAGCTTCAGCTATATGTGCTCTCCAGCCTGTCCCAATACCTTCCTGTGCACTCACAGAGCTCAGATCACTGCCTTTCTCTCCTGCATGTCTGGTCCTGCTTATCAATTGTCAGGACCACTCTCGGTTTGGAGAGCAGTAAGTAAGAAGCCTTGCTGTCACTTGCATGGCACAGATGTCAGCTCTTCCCATCTCTTCACAGAATCACAGAATAGTTATGGTTGGAAGCAACCTCTGGAGATCATTTAGTTCAATCCCCCTGCTGTGGCAGGATCACCCAGAGCAGGTGACATGGGAACTCATCCAGGGGGGGGTTGGATTGTCTCCAGAGAGGGAGACTCCACACCCTCCCTGGACAACCTGTTCCAGTTGTCTGCCACCCTCAATGAAAAGAAGTTCTTCCTCATGTTGAGGTGGAACTTTATATATTTTATTTCATGGCCATTGCTACTTGTTCTGTTGCTGGGCACCACTGAACAGAGTCCGGCACCATCCTCTTGGGACCTCCCTTTGAGATATTTGTATGCATTAATGAGATCCATTCTCAGTCTTCTCCAGACCATTCAGGCCCAGCTCCCACAGTCTCTCCTCATAAGAGAGATGCTCCAGGCCACTCATCACCTTTGTGGCTTCCATTGGACCCTCTCCAGTAGCCCCTTGTCTTTCTTGGGCAGAACTGTACACAGCACTCCAGGTGTTCCTCACCAAGGACAAGTAGAGGGGCAGGATGACCTCGCCTCACCTGCTGGTCACACTCTTCCCGATGCCCCCCAGGATCCCACTGGCCCTCCTGGCTGCAAGGACACACTGCCAGCTCATGGACAGCTTGTCACCCACCAGGATTCCCAGGGCCTTTTCAGCAGAGCTGCTCTCCAGTAATTCAGCCCCTAAGCTGTTCTGGTACTGGGGATGATCCCTCCCCAGTGCAGCACCCTACACTTCCCCTTACTGAACCTCATTCGGTTTCTCTCCACCCAGTTCTCCAGCCTATCATGGTCCTGCTGAATGGCAGCTCAGCTTTCAGGTGTATCAGTCTCTCCCTCCAGTTCTCTATCATCACCAAACCTGCTCAGGGCCTGTTCTATCCCTTCAACCAGGGCATTGATAAGTAAGTTGAATAAGTATTGATCCCCGGGGAATGCGACTGACTACAGGCCCCCAGCTGGATTCTATACCACTGTTCACAACCCTCTGCTGTTCAGCCAGTTTCTTGATCCATCTCACTGTCCATTCATCTAACCCACATTTCCTGAGCGCACCTATGAGGATGTTGTGGGAGACAGTATCAAAAGCCTTGATGAAGTTGAGGTAGACACCCATCCACTGCTCTCACCTCGTCAACCCATCCTGCCGTGCCATCACAGAAGGCTTTCAGATTGGTCCTAATTGATTGTTGAGGGATGTCATTTGAATTGCCATTTTCCTTCAGCTGCATGAAATTTCTGTTTCTGTGTTTCTTCTGGATCAGGCTCCAGGCTAAGCCATGAATTTGCAGGTCATCTCCTCTCCTTATCCTTTTTCTTGGTCAGACAATATCTGCCATGATGCCCAGCAGCCTTATGTGCCACAAGCCATAGCTCTACAGTACGTTTGTCTGTCAGACATTTCAGCCATTCCCTGAACGTCCTAAAGCTCTTCCTCAAGTTATTCACTCACTCAAGTCCGTAACCTCTCATACAAGTTCTCTCTCATTCAGGATGCAAACTTCAGACAGCTCTCCTACCTTTAACATAAAAGAAACTAATCCAACAGCTCCTCCTGCACTCTAATGAGCACCTGAACTCCTTAATTAGTTTCTCTCATTTCTAAAGATCTATCCTTTTATAGCCCAAACTCTGTTAGTGAAGCTGCTGATGTATTCTCCCACTCAATTCACACCGACCTGCCTCTGGATCCCTTAGTCTGAAGTCCTCTTCTGAGAGAACACAAAAAGAGCTACAAGAGCAGCATCCTTTGGAGAGCTCCCGCTGTAACCTACCACTGCTCCCAGGCAGAGGTGATGTCCCTGGCAGCAGGAGATGCAGTGGTGACATTTTAAGACTTATTTTGACAACACCGGGTGAGACAATTAGAAAACTTCCCCAGTTCTGCTTGCAGCAGGATTTTTCCATCCCCAGTGCACCCAGTTAAGATTCCTGCCGTGGCCAGCAACCCACTCATACTATCCCCGATACCTGTCTGAGCTCTGAAGCAGCTTGGTTTGAGCATCAAGGTGTGACATCATTGGAGTCAAAGGGGAGAGAAACCACATAGCTCAGAATACCCAGGTGCCTTCTAGAAGAGAGCCTGGACAGAAGGAAAGGGCTGATGTTTCTACTACCTACTCTGATTTTTCTGGGTTCAGGGCTGTATTGTGGACTAGTCACTCTGAACTCTGCAACAACCTAAGCCACGTGGGGCACCACGCAGGAAAGGTTACCCACTTTTCCTCTGTACCCACTTTATTTCTCTTAAGTGATAATCTGTATCCAAATCCTCCACCCCACCTTCCCAATTACAGAAACACCAAAAAAGCCACAGAAGTTAAGCACTCAAAAAAGAGAACGACTAGGTTCAAAAGTAACCCAGAAAAACCAGATATTTACAAAGACACTTCACAAAACATCATGTACTGGTTTTCCAGCAAAGAAATTCAAACTTGCTCCATGCACAGCTCAGACCAGGCACAGCAAGAATCCAGCTGCCGAGAAAAAAGGCTGTTGCATGAGACACTCGCGCTTGTCTTGCTGAATGAGGGTGTAGCTAATGAGGCAGTGACTGTGAGAAGAAAAAGTAAAGCCTCATCTTTATGAACCGTTGGAGAACTAGATCCCATCCCTGCCAGCCCAGAGCTCCAGTGCAACACTGGATGAACCACGTAAGACAAAATCTTCAGAGGTGGCTGCTAATTCCATGTTCATTTTCCCAGTCCTACACCTGAGACACCAGGGATCCCACCTGCACACATGCCACGGGCCCACCGCTTTAATCAGTTTAACTTCTGGAATAATTAAACAGCTTCCCACTTGTCTGGGGGAGAGGGGGTGGAATTAAACAAATAACCCCCCACACCCCCCAAGGTCAGTCTACACTTGGCAATTTCTCTCTCGTTTTCTTGTGCCACAGCAGGACAGAGCTCTGCCCCCAGCCTCACAGGAGTGCTCCCTAAATAGATCTGTGTCCCAGTTTGGGCCAATCTCAAGGAAAAAATGTCCAAAAGGACGTCTCCTCACAGCAAAGCAGGGCACTGCGGTCCCTCCCCCACCAGGTTCGCGAAAAGAAAACTATTCCCCGGAGGAATGTGAAAGACAGAAAAAGAACTATTTATTAAACACACACACAGAGGAAAACAACAATGATACCAAAGAACCAAAATCTCTCTCACTCTGGAGAGGAATCCTGGAGAATTTGAGAGTCCTCACTGCAGGGGGGTGGTCTCTCTCTCTCCTCTTCCTTGGAGCTGGGTCGAGGTGGGTGCCCCACTCCAAGCTGGGGGAGGGTCCCCCGGTGGAGTCCAGACGCTCTGGTGATCTGAGCAAGTCCAGAGGAGAAGAAAACAAAGCCAAGTTTTCTCTCCGTCTCTCTCCGAGGAAAAAGGAGCCGAAAAGCTGGGTGGAAAAAGCAGGCAGTGTGCTTCCTCCACACTTCTCCCCACACCGCTGAACGCAGAGCAGAGTGACCTTGAAGCACAGACTGTTTTGAAAAGTTCGCCCGGCCGCTTCTCTCTCCTCTCCCAGGCTCAGTTTAAAAGCACAGGACTCATGTTTGGGCATAGAGCGATGGTAGGGGATACACATGACATGGTCACCCCAAGACAATCTGTCATTTGATGGAAACTGTGGGCTGAAACAAGAGCATGGAGGGATCCCATAGAGAGGAGTAGGATTTGGTATTCGGAGCAGGGTTTGGAGGCTCTGTAGCAAACGGAGCACACAGTGACTGGTGAGGATGAAAAGAAACACTGTTCCTCCATCAAATGAGGCTGGAGCTCTGCAGTACATGATGATGCAACTAAAGGCTGTATCCTGTGCCCAAGGAGAAGAATTATGATGGCAGAAGGGTTTTAGTTTATTATTGGGGGATTGTGTTTGGTTTTTTCATTGTGAAGGGAGATAAAAAATTGCTGAATTTTAACCACCTAATTCCATGAAGACAAAGAGAAGAGAGCAGGGGAAAGGTGAAGCCTTTAAAAGAGGCTGCACTGCAACACAAACAGGCATATATAAAAATCCTAATCTCCCCACTGCCGATGAAGCTTCAGCTCCAGGCCCCCCACGTGGGTCTCTGCTGACAGCCACAATGTCCCCAGCAGATGCCATGTCATTTCCTGTACTCATACCCTGCTCTCTCCTCTCACATCTCCATTCGAGGCTCAGCTATGTGCTTCTGGAGGCAAAAATTCATCAGTCACCAGTCACACTCCAGTCACACCAGTCATACCCCAGCCCACGAGGACAGGACAGATGCCTCTGTTGGCAATACCTTTTTGGGTCTCCTATTCCAATCTGTGCCTGTGCTTAGGGATGCTCCATGCTAGACGTGGTGAGGGACCATGAGACCTTAACTGAGGGGCTTATGAGCTGGGCAGAAGTTCTCAGCCCACCTGTTGTGCCTCTGGTCAGGCTTACTCAGACAGAAAGCAGAGATCATTCATGCCACTGAGCACAACTTTCCACTCATTATAATCCTGTGTCAGGGGAGCTCAATGATGTGACAAACTAGGACAGGAGGTCTCAAGCTGCATCCTGATCACAGCATGTGACGGCACCCTGTAAGTTCCAGCTGCACAGGGTACAGCCAGCTCCCCTCAAAGACAAAGGAAAGCAAGTTATAAACAGTATTTTGTCCTTTATGGCTTCTGCAAATCAGCATGCAGAGTGCAGTTGCTTACACGAAAGGAAAGCAACAGTCCTCCCACCAACTGCTGCCTTCAACACATAAAAAATAAAACCAAATCATTTAGTGGATGTGCTAGTCTTGCAGGCAACTGTGTGGTAAGAGTTGCAAAGAAGACATAAAGCTGGGAGACAGCTGAAAGGGCAGCTGATGACCAGGAACTGACAAGCAGGTAGCAGAGAGGTATTAGTGGTTCTGCTTAAACTCCCATATAGAGCCTTGTCCTTGTTCCCAAAAAGGCTTTTTTTCAGGGTATGAGGAGTACCAGGCACCTCCTCCGGCCCAGGCTCCCCTTGCAGGGGTAGTCTGACACTGATCCTGGTCTCAAGGTTGCCTTCACTGCTCAGTTTTCACTATTCCCACAGTCCAAAAGAGAAGGACCTGAGACCACACACATGTGCAGTCAATGCTGTGCAGAAGGCAGGTGGAAGTGCCAGGTGAGGCGTGCCCATCACCTGGTAAACCATGAGTACAATGCTGCTTTGCAGACACACGCACTCCACCTCACCCACAGTTTGCCTATTTCAGATTATCTTACCGACTTCTCTGAGGCAGTCAGGAATCCCTCTTCTACTGCCTCCAAAAACTCTATGATGGGGCTCAGCTGTGTCACACTCTGGATCAGCTCCTCCCTGCAGCACAGCAAGCAAGCGGTCAGCGTCTCTTCCTCGGCTGTGCTCTCTGGGGGGAAAAAGATTCAGGAACACAAGAGAAGAAATAAGTCAGTCTGAAGAAACTGACAGGTTCCTGAAGCGAGGGAGACTTTCTGAAAGATCTAAGTGAATAGCAAAGCTCATCCTAAGCACAAGCAGCAGAGGAAAATCACTTTACTATTCTCTTTAAACTCTATGAAATGAAAATGTCTCATTTATCTAACAGAGCACAAAGCCATAAAGCAAGCTGGAGGTTAACACCAGGTTTGCAAGGCCACTGTTTTGTGTCAGACTCGAGTAAAAAAGTTTTCAATCCCAAGGCTCAGCTGTGCTCTGACCCACGCTGGCTGCCAGCCATTGATCCAGCCCTCCAGGCAGCAGTGGGGAGAGCCCTGCACAGCTACACCTCCTGCTACAGGCAGAAATGCTCCAGGATCTTGGCCAGCACGTGATAAACCTCCTGCATCCGTGTCGCACTGACCAGAGGCCGCCCGGTGGCTTGGCAGGCAACAAGCTTCGGTTCTCCTGCCAGGGACAGTTTCAAGAAAGTCCAGGGTGTGCCGGCGGCAGGGCAGAGAGAAGCAATCAAGCGCAGGTGGAGGCTCTCTAGGAGGCAATCTGCCCCGAGAGCAATCTGCCACAAGCCCTTAGGAGCAGGCAAAGTCGAGGTGTTGCGTAGCAACAGGCGGAGGCAAAGAGAGACGGAGAGACCCTTTCCTGCTTTAATCCAAGTCTTTATTTCCCTGCCCCAAAGGGTCAGGAGAAACGCAGATCCTGAAGGGGTCCGAGCAGAAGGGCCTTTTCTTGGCGAAAAGCCCCGACCGACAGTTGCGGCGGATTTTATATAGGGGGCGGAAAAGGGGAGGAACAAGGAAACAACCAATAGGGAGATGACAAAGGGTGACAGGTAACCAATAACAAAGGACAATGGGTGGAACTTATTTGAATAAACCAGTCGTAGGGATAACCGAACAGAACTTTCCAGAACTTAATTGCTTATGCAATGACCCTATTAGTAAACATAAGCTAGCTCAACCAATAGATAACTTGAGAGCCAGGAGACTTCTGGAAACAGGGGAGGAGATAAGACTCGGAGTGACACCAAGTGGGTGGAGATGTTAAACCCCAGTCTCCTCCTTGGCTGCACCCTCAGAGGTGGAGTCCCAGGCAGGGGGAAGTCAACCCACTTGGTGTCACTCACTCTAAAGGTGGGCTGAGCCACCGCAACACATCCGGATACAGGGTTTCTCTGTAAGGTTGCCCAATCACTTTGCCAGATGTTGCACCCAATTTCTTACCTGCTTGCTGTGGGGCTTCTCTCCTGCCATGTTCCCTCTCCAGCAAAGCCACTCTCAGCTCAGGATTCGTGTCTTGAAACAGCTTCAGAAAAGACACGAGGGTCTGAGTGTCCAGGGGCCAAGTGTCCTGAGTGTCACTATCCTGGGTGTGAGCATCCTGGGACCAAGCATCCTTCACTTTGCCCAGCAGCTTCTTGAACACTGACTGTTCCTCTACCTTGGCCAGACAGGCAGCCAGAGCCTGCAGCAGAACAGAAACACAGGAAGGTTTAGAGAACAGAGTCAACTGCCCTATATGGACAGATGCAACAAGCAGAATCCTGGGGTTTTGGTCAGGGGACAAAAAATTAAACAGAATAATAAAATAACCACAGAGACACACACCACTGAACCCAAGTTCTGGCTTGTGGCCACCTGCCCTGGGACGAAGGGCAGCAAGCCCTGCTGCCAGCCCTTATCCATACAGCAAATCCCACAAACTGGAGCTGGTTCCAGCACCAAACGTTTCTTCACATCCAAACAGCCAAAGACTACTAAGTGTAAAAGACCTGATAAAGCATGAATTAAACACTGCTATTTTGGAAGGCAAAGCTAGGGCAAGAGATACTGGATCTTGCTGCAGAACAAGGAGGGATCACTTGCACAGAAAGCAGAGAGCATTTCAAGTGGAACTTTCAGGAATCTCCATTCTCAATCACAATGGAGTTCTGTCTCCTAGAGAAAACTCTGGAGAGGAGGCATGTGAACTCTGAGTGCCATGGGTTCTCAGCACACCTGGCAATCAAACCCAGAGCTCCAAAATCTACTTCAGTGACCTGAAACAGCAACCAGAGGCAAACATGCCTGTACAGTTAGGGAAATAAAAGGCAAAGAAATAAGCTGGAACTCTTGCTCCCATTTCCCCAGAGTCCTTTAATGCTGTTAATATTGCCCCTGAAGACACATGCTCCCCAGCTCTCCAGGAGAGATGCCAGCCTTTCGGAGCAGGCAGCCTTTATTGGAGACTCCAGGGATGCAATAAAGGTACCTTTGAAGTGGGAAGTTCAGCTCCGCTCCAGGGAGAATGGCCATTTTCTGCTGTCATTGTCATTTTTATTCCGATGATAAAAAGACTGAATGCAACTGCTGGGGGCCGCACCTGGGCCGGTGGACTGGCTTTTCCTAGCAGGTGTAAATGCTCACACATTAGGGCAGCAGGGCAGTGCAATGACCTATTGCAACCACTCCACAGAGAGGAAACTGCAGCAGTCACAGCTCTTCCCACTCACGGCAGTGTGCCCGCTGAACAGAGAGTGTGGACATGAAGGGCTCTGGTGTAAAGAAAAACACAGATATGCTGAAGAACAAACTTAAAGGTATTTTTTTAATGCAAACATTAATTTGTAATGACACTTGATAATCAGATCATGTTTGTTCTCAAGGTTTGTGTGCCTGGCCCCTTCCAGATCAAAATGAGCATGTAAAACACAAAATAACTCCACTCTCACCACCCAAAAGCTGCTCAGATCCTGCCAAATCCATATTTCCACTAATATGGATGAAAAGTAACTTGCATTGTTGCAATGTATTTTTTAATTTTGGAGGTTTTTCATTAAAATCAGCACAGCATTTCTACCCAGAGCCCCAGGTAGCACCCTTCCTCAGTGCATGGATTTGGTTAATAGAAATGAGTTTTCAGTAACTGAAATGTTCTGCTATTTATAGGCTCTTTCCAGAAGACATTTCCTTGGACACACTGCTCAGAGGGAACAACAGCCTTTTAGCATTGTTGTGAGAGCACACAGTACATTTCAGACTTACTTTGAAGCACTAACAATTCCCAAAGATCCTGGAAAAAATGCAGAAATACTGATACCAGCTGGAATCCCAGCTTCCACTTAGTCATAATGTGCCCCCACACTGCAGCCTGATCTACCAGGCTTTCACTGCCTGGGACAGTGCAGAACCTTTCATGGCCAAGTTGGCACAAATTAGCACACATCCAGCTTTCACGTGGGAGGAAGAGACTGCCTCTCTACACAGGGAAACTGCGTCACCAAGACCTGGCTTAAGCTTGGTCAGAGCTGTGCCACCAAACAGATTCCATGGCACCCCAGAAGTTTGGTCCCAATTGAGGATATCAGTTCTGGTGGTCACAACACTCCCACCTCAGCACCCTGGAACACATCACACACCATGGAACAGCCTTCCCAGTTAATCTCAAACATTCCCATGACCACAGCAGCCCCAAGGCAAGCTCTGATCAGGAACCTCTGCAGGTAAGGATCCAGGAGGTAGGTCTCCTGTCTCCATATCATCTCCACATCTTCCATAATTTCCCAGAGAGGACCTCAACCGCATGCACAAATAATGTACATCCCCCCAAGCAATGTGCCCATAACTGAGACTAAAGAGGGATGTGAGGAGAGAGGGAGAGCACACAGGGCAGTCATTAGCCCAGCTGACCATTAACTCTTCCCTGCGGGTGGGTGAGCATGGTTATGGCTTTTCATGCCTTATCCATGCTCCTGCTCCCACCATGAGAGCACATCCCAGCAAAAGCCACTTTATTGACTATTTCTGAGTGATCTCCTTCAAGCATCAGCTTTAGAGTGAATGCAAGCATCCAGAGGGTGGTGGGTAGGGATCTGCAAGAGACAAGATTGGGAAGCACCTGCTCAGGGTGGCAGAAGAAGCTGACTCCCTTCAGACCCGAGGGACACAGGTACACCGCAGGAGGCCAGGCACTGTGGGGAAACTTCCACAGCCACAATCACCAGTCCTCTGTAAATGCACACTGCTTTGGGTTTTGATGTAGAGAAGGTGAAGAAAACATAAAAAAGCAATTGGAAACCGGCATGGTTAGGAATTGTTTCACTGCTGGCTCTTCCGTGGCTCCGTGGTTATGCGACCTCTGGAAGGGGAGCAGTGCTGTTCCATAGGCTGCTGCTTCTCGCAGGGTGAGTGGCACGGACAGCCCCAGGACCGGCTCCACTCATCTAACCCTCAGAGAAGCTCCCCTGCTGTGACCCCACCATGAAGTCAATCAACTACCAATCAACTACTGTATTGTGCATACAATAATCAGAGAAAAACTATGTTTGCATTTTGCCTTCAGAAACCTGAAGTGGTTTTTTTTTCAAGCCTGCATCTGTACATGACTCATGAGGGAGACCCCAGGAAGGCTGTGTGGAAAACACTGACCCCCTGCTTGCTCCACACAACAAGAACAAAAGCTCCGCACAAACTTCTACAAAAATACACCAGAACAGAGGAAAAAAAAGTTCTCTAGCTCTGTCGCCATGAAAAAAAACCCCAAGCCCTCACAAGCTCTCTCTCCTAATCAGGATGCAGAAGATAAGAGGAAACTTCTTTCTTCTGCCTCATCCAGAAATCCCTGCAGCTGCAAATGAAGGGCAACAATGACTGGACAGGCCCACAGGCAATGGAAATGATCCACAAACACAGTGACATTTATTCTACATGGGAGAATCAACGCTCCCCCACTTCATCTGAACCCGGTAGTAGAGGGAACAAATGAGCTGTGCAATAATTTGAATTGAGTTTCTCTAAGAGAGCACAGGAAGATAAGACTTGACACCAGCAAAGCTCTTCTACGCTTCCCTAAATTACTGCAATTTCAGTCTTGTTCTCGTTTCAAGCAATTTTCATCCAAGCCAGAACCAAATTAGATAGGAATAGTTTATGTGAAATAAACAGAGAAACTATAAAACAGAAACAACCCCAAAAGTCACATCTTCCTAAACTGAAAAGCAATTCATCTGCATTTTTCAGTCTGGGGAGCAGAAGAGAATATCAAACTCAGAGAGAAGCAACAGTTCTCACAAAAGCCAGCCCTGCACCACAAACCTTGTTGGGGAAAAACCCCACAACCAAATGAGTCTCCACTGGAGGTAGGAGGAAATAGGCAGGAACAGCAGAGGGGTGCAGACCGGAGTGCTGCAGGGAACAAGACACCATGCAGGGATCAGTTCACCAGCAAAGGAAAAGAAATAGAGATATATCCAAGGCCAAATTCCACTGAAACCAGAGGAGCCTGAACACCCGGACAGCCTTGGTGCCAACAGGCAGGCTGGCAAAACCCCCCTAAACTCCTGTGCTGCCTAGGCTTTACTGCCCAAAACAACCAGTGCTTGCCTAGAGAGATCAGCTACTCCAAAAGGATCCCGAGAGAATATTCCCAATGCACGGGAGATCTCCCCTGCAGCAGGGCAAGCACAACCAGCAAGAATGCTCTCTGCAAAGAAACACTGTCTCACCGGCTTCCAGACACACTTTTGCTCGCCCCGAGGCACCCGAGACTTCAAGCAAATGATTAGGAAAAGAATACAAAGAAAGGGAGCGGGGAAAAAAGGGAGAGAAAAATAATCCATTGACATCTACCACTGGCACAACCTCAGCCTGAACTACACACCCGAGTTCGGCTCTTTGGAGCTGAACTTGCACTTCAAGCATGACTTTAAATATACACTGATGTGTTTCCCCCCACAAAGGAAACACCAGGCTCTTGTGGGGAAAAGCTGCTCTGTGTGCTGGAAACAGACTCAGTGCTACAGTCCACAGGTCCTGCTGGTCCCAGAGGGGAGCTCAGAGAGGGACAGATCTGGCTGAGCCCTTGCATATAACAGACTGCAGCCTGTTCTCCCACTGCCCTAGAGCTGACACTTTTCATGCTTGTCACAGTTGAAAAGTGATTTTTCAGGAAGGCTTAAAAGAAAATCTATTTCTCATTTATTCAGCATTTATTTATAGCTGCAGAAAAATTGTCCAGCTACCGCTTTGTGGTCAGACACCCAAACTGGCTCTGAGCTCCACAACCTCTCCCTTGGCTCCTCCTGTAACAGCTCGTTTGGGAGCACAAAGGGCCAGGAATGGATCTGTAAACCTTCCCTGCTGGGTCTGAAGTGCTGAAAGAACACGAAACAGCAGTGACTGCAAAGCAATAGCAAACGGGGCTGTTGTGCAGGGCAGAAGCTGCACCTCACCTGCCTGGGCACAGCTCTGCCCTGCCACCAGCAGTAAGGGGAGGCAGGAGCAGGGACAGGGCCATGGAGCTGCCAAATCCCTTTTGGCAGCACCCATCCACACTGCACAACACCCACGCTCCATTTGTAAAAGTGGACAGCAGGTAAAACCCTAAACCTGACATATTTGTCTGATCATCGTGAAAAACAAACATACAAAAATCTAATCCTTCTCTGAGCAGGGCACTCAGAGGTGCTTGTCTGCCCAAATGGGCTTGTGCTTGCTACTGCAAACATGAATTAGGACTCACATCTCTCTCCTAAAGCCCCCAAGATATTCTATTCCACAACATCAGGAGAACTAGCAGCTAAGGGAACACGAGCTTCCCTCCGTGAACATTTAAGGGCTCAGCAGAAAACAATCCTGCACTCCCCAACTCAAGGGAATTCTCCTCCCTGCTGTCACAAGTTTGGGTTTTTTTCTAATAAAGACGTGGTCTTGGGCTTTTATAAGCAGAATGCCACAATGGCCAAAATGTACCATGTCCTGTGATCACACTGCTACTGGAGGGACTCGGATCCAGACAGCTTCCAGCCAGCAACTACATGGGAACCTAGAGAGCATGGCAGCCTCCAGCCTACGGAACAGCACTGCTCAGCTTCCAAAGGCTGAATAACCAGGGAGCCACGTAAGAGCCAGCAGTGAAACAGTAATACTTTCTCCCCTTCAGAAAGGCATGCAGGGCAGTTCATGCAGTCTGGTATGAAAAATGCTCTACCAGAAATGGCCAGGCTGAGGACAGCAAGCACAGTCCCGTCCTTGCTCCACACTGGCCACAGCTTTTCTGCAGACCCTGCCACTGCACAGCAGTGTGCAGCCAGCACGAGTGCCCACCTGGACTCGCCGCAACCACTCCCAAGCTCTGTGTCCTCCTGCTCCACTGTCACACCAGCACAGATGTCACATTCTGTTTCTGTGTTGACTTTGAGCTGGGACAACGGGTGGCATCTGGCTACCACTGCTCAGAGCCCAGAGAACCCTTCAGCATACACCCAGCAGCAGACTGTTACCCTCTCCAACAGGAATCGAGCATCGTTCACCAGCTCCGACTGCTCTTAAAGCAGCACACTGGCAGGAGAAGCAGCATGGGGCAGCACCCAGCTCCCCCTGGCACCCCGTCCCACTCCTCCCTCAGCAGCTCTGCCATACACAGAGAGCAGCAGATGCTTCACAGCAAGACAGTGCCGAGGGCTCGGGAAATCTATTTTGGGATCTCATATGTCAGTCGTTTATAAGTCGATATAGTTCCTGAAGCAAATGGCATAAACGGGAGGAGAGAAATCTGTGCTGGAGCTCTCCTACAACACGAGGATGTGTTCAGGGCAGGACATACTCCTTTACCTCCATGCCTGAGCAACTTGCACTTACAGATGCTTCTTTCCAGGGTGTTACTCAGGTGAGCACATGTTGCCCTTCAAACATTTTTCCCATGAAACAATTTCCTAAACAAGGCATAAACTATTACAGCCCTTAGCAGGGTGAAGAAAAAACTTGCGTCATTTATGGAAGTAAACACACCTACCTCCTTTTGAGAGGCATCAATTTCTCTGCACTCTTCGAGTCTTTTCAGCACAGCCTGGGCATCAGAAAGAGCCTCAGAGAAAACACTTTCATATCGAACAAAGAAATCCAGTTTACAGCTTTTGCTCTCTGCTGCTGTGCAAGAGAAACAAGATGAGTTATTTGCTAATTGAAGAGATTTGCAGAAAGCATGATGTGATTGAAAGGCATCAGTTTGTAACCAGCACATTGGCTATAATAGGAAAACTGTGACTTATAAATCCCTTCTGAAGACATCACACAGCCTGGAGGGAAAACCAACGGTTTATTTAATACCAGTTATAAATGGAACATTTATTTTAAACCCAGTACAGCCTCTGTTTTCCCCCCATGCTGAACAGGGATTTAAAGGATAAGGTAGCATTAGCAAGCAGCTCTGTTCACTTGCTGTTCGACAGATTGTCTAATCAGTCCCATGTCCTGCACTAACACAGATCCCGCTGCATGGCAGATGCAATCACATGCCTGGGCAAGAAAAGTTTTGCTCACTACAGCTCTGGCAGAGCAATGAGCATGAAGCAACTACAAAAGCCAAACGAAGAAAATCCCTGCAGAAGAGGGGGATATGTTGGTGTTGCTCCCAACCCAGGGCAAACTAAAAAGATCAAACACAGAGTAAAAATACCCCAAAACAGGCAAATGTGAGTCAACGTGTTGCAAATAAGAAGCAATACTGTGCCCAGACCTGTGAAGTCTCACCTAAATCCCTCGATCGCCCTTTCCCCTCTGGAGGCTCAGCAAGCTGCTCTTCCACACAGCCACTCCACTCAGCGTGGGCAGGCTGGTCAGGGCCAGAGCCTGAATCCTCCTGGAGGGACCTGGAGTCACTCAGCATCCTGGTGAACCCAGGTACGATTCACACTAAGTTCTTGGCCAGGTGGAGAAACACCTGCTTCCATTTCTGCTTCTACAGGGCCAGGTAAAGTAGAAACTCTCTGAGTGAGGATGACAAATGTTTTTTCTTCATCAGGCCCTCCAGACTGGGGCAGGTAATTAGCTTCAGCCTGGTTTCCAAATGAATCTGCTTCCTGGCTGGAGAGTCCGCTCACTACCTGGTCCTGAGCAGAACAGCTTATGAGATCCCTGAGGAGGTTTTTGCAACTAACAGCCACATCAAACATCTGCAGACTATCTGCCACGGAGATAACTTTGGTGAAATTGTGTTTCCCCAGTGGGAGTTTGCCATTGTACATCAACTCAATAAGAGTGCAAACTCCTCAGGTGTCACCACAGAAGCATCGATGGAGATGGTGTCTGTGCTGTCCAACAGGAATTTAAACAGCAGGCTGGCAGCAGCCAAAACCACCTTGTGTGCTCTAAAATGCATATTCCCAGTGAAGATGGTGCAGTCACAGAAGCGCTGCTCCTTGCAGAGAGCGCACAACTGGGGCAGCAGCTTCCGGCTGTAACTGGGAAGCTCCATGGCACCTACCGGCCTCCTCTTGCCTTGGTCTCCACACTGCTTTCACAAAACCCAGATAATGAAAAAGAAATGGATCTTGGTAGTATTTCTCTCTACAAGACAGAAAGAAAGAGTAAGAAAAATGACTTTTCAGTTTACACATTTTAGTAGTTTACTGTGCTTCAGTTCTTTGGTTACAGCAAGATCCTCATTCAGAACTCACACTCCCCAAATTCAGCAACTTACTGGGAGAGCTGCAGAGTCTAGATAGTGTTCAAACCTCAACGAGCAGATCTGGACTGAGTACTGAGTCCCAGGAGCTATAAAAAGGGAGTAGAGCCTCCGTGATGTGCCATACATTTCACGGAGGTGTGAGTGCCCATCAGATCAGGCACTGCAGTGCCGGGCTGTGCCTGCAGCCAGGGGCTGGAGCTGATGCTGAATTCAGCAGCTGGTTTCTGAAAGGCAGGCGGGGAAACAGGGCAGGAAGACCTGTTCAGACCATCTACCACACACAGTGGAGAATCTGAGGTGTTAGTTTGGGCCTGCAAAGCACTAAGTGATTTGGGACCAGTTCATTTTTTCCCCCAAAATCACTGGTAAGATGACCAGGGCCATGTGAACATTAGAGACAGAGGTCTGCTTACAGCCCAGGGCCTTCAGCACCCCGTTCTCAGCACATCATGGTCTCAGCTCATCGATTTATGTGTCTTTTCCCCTAAAATGTAATTCTTGGCAGAAGTCCATAACCCTAATCCCATCTACCAGAGCCTCCCTTTAACTTCCCCCCCTGCCTGCCCCATTGCAGGAGAGAGAACAGACAGGACATCTGCTAACAGAATTTTTATCAGTGGGACACCTGGAGTTTTTATCTAAGCTAGACAAGATAAAGATGTTACTGCCTTGTCTACACACTAGGATGCCTAACACTGGCGCAGGCCACAAGACAGTATAAGCATCAGAGAAAGGGCATGTGGATGGACATTAATTACATAACCTTCAATGCTTAAAATCTTTGCACTCAGCTTCCTGCTCTCTTGTAGAGAACAGGAGTAATACAGCCTATCATCAGGGTATGACCTTTAACAAGCCAATGCACATAACACCAATCTCGAAGCTCTGCCTCGCATGAAATCAGGCTCAGAGCAACTCCCAACTTGTACCAAATCACATCACAAGAAGATGCTGGACTCAGGCTGAGCTGGCATCTCACTTCTTCAAGGCACCCACCCCTCTGGAGCTCAGCTTTTGTGGGAAGCAGGACTTGCTGTCCATAGGCAGGCAGGACCCCAGCTGTCCTTCTGCGTGGCACTGCCTTTGGTGGCTGTGGGAAGACAGAAGAATCGAAGAGACATCACCTCATCCCAGAGCTACAGAAGGCTGAACAACTGGTTGGCAGATCCCAGCCATGTAGGAGAGCTCTCCTGGGCAGCCAAGAGCTCCCTCGGGTTTTAAAGATGAAGTGCTATGAAATTTGTTTTTCAATCACCAGGAGAAGATCACAGATGGTTTTGACATCACCTCAAAGCAGAAGTGTTACGCTCCTCAGTACTTCTGAGTACTTCTGAAGCGAGAGCACAGGGTCAGGGTGGGTCCTTCCCTGGAAGGCAGAAAAACCTGAGAGGGTTTCTCTGAGAGCCAGAGCTTCTCCAGGCACATCACTACCAAAGGCTGGCTGATCTGCAGCTCGTCTTTCCGAGTACCAGATCCACCCCCTCACCCACGCACAGGGCCGGCCACCTGCACTTGCAGTCGATCCAACACACAGGCTCTGCTCTCCTCCCATGCCACTTTAAATCACAAGGAACCAAGCTGCCATCAGCAGAGTTGCTGCTGGTCGTGGGAGAAGAGACAGACCGATTCTTTTGCCAGACTCAATGTAATAGCAGTTTTAGTCCACCCACTCCTTCCCTGAAGCTGAAGGACTTCCAGTATCTGAGTTGAAATTGGGTCTGCTAGTTAAATAATAACAGCTATGGCTCCTCCTACAAAAGGATAAGCAGGAAACATCGATGTCCTGGAAGAGACGTCTGCTCACTTTGCCATGAATAGCCTCCTGCATGAAACCTATTGCTTGCACCGTGGCAAGCTGGAGGAAGCAGCAGCACCGTCTGCTGCCTCTCTTCTTGGCAGGAATATAGAAGACATATTTGCTCATGAGAGTGCAAAACAGTGAAGCTCTAAGCAGCCTACCAGCACGTCCCCTTCTTCATTACAGCAACTCAGAGCACTGGAAAATGTGTCCTGAGCAATTAGCACAGACCTATTTGTTTAAATACATTTTATTTCTTTAATTATAGGGACCCAAACCATCCAGTACTCCCAAAGAGAACAGGCATTTATAACAAGGGGTGTTGGCCAAGACCAGGCTCAAGGCAATTGCACCCTACTCAGAGCAGACTTTAGGCTTTTATTCAAAGCCTAGGGCCAGAAGGGACCACCACCAGCAATCTGATTGCTCATTCATCACTGCCTCCCAGATTTCCAGGCTCAGTAACTTGGGTTTGGCTAAAGCCTCACTTCCAGTAAGGAGCCCGGTCATGATAAGAACTGATTTTTAGAGGGAGGACTCTCCACCGCCACACTGTTAAATTACATCTCATTTCTCACCTGAGTTTGTTTGACCATGTGTCCCAGCCATCCTCTAGACAACTTTTGGGAGATTTGGCTGGGGGACTGGGCAGAACTGGGAATCTCTCTCACAGAGCAGGTAACAGATACTTCAGCAACGATGAGTGCTGACAGAACCTGAGCTGTCTGCCTCTGCCAACACCGCTGGTAGGAAAAAGCCAATTGTCACTTCTTCAGCTTAAAATCGCTTCTCTGACTCCTCTTGGGAGTCAGGCCCACTGGGAACTTAAAACTTAAAGTAAAACACGGCTTAAGCAGACTGTTCCTGGGACCTCTGACACCTGAGCCACATGAGACCTACCCTCTTCCAAAATACCACTCACTGGAGTCATAAAGGGGACAAAGGAGGCAGGGCATTTGCCCAACTGAGCTGCACAACAAACAGGCCTTGCAAAATTAATCTCTGAGGGGACATCTTAAGCCCCATCCTGTCAGCTTTCCAGGGGAAGCACCAAGGTGGCTTAGGAGTTTTCCTTCCACTGACTTCCAATGAAACTGTGAGATCATTCCATTTAAGCCAAATTTTCAACAGTGCCTAAAATTCCTAAGGCTCTATTTGATAACATGTTGATAATTGTCCCCCTGTCATCCTTAAGCAGCAGTTGTCATCTGTGACTGCCCTCAGGACACCCACTTCAGCAAAGATGACCCTTTTTCTTCTGAACCTCCCAAGTATAGGAGGTCCAGAACATGTCTGCAGAAAACATCACCTTCCACTGTCCAGTTTCAGCTCTTTCTGCCTTTTTTCCACTTATTGCTGTCCTCCCACTCGTCCACAGTTTGAGGCTATCATGTTGTTTTCTTTAAGCTACATTAGAACAGGAAAAAGATCTCTTGATAGCAACAACTCTTCCTGGGGGAAGTTGAAGGAAGAAGGAAAGAGGAAGGAGGAAAGGGGATACCCAATTCTATCCACATAACTAAAAAGTGTGCCCAAATTAAATCACTTCTCTTCATTATTCACATAATTACTTCCATCAGAATCCAACAAACTCAAAAGCCAGGTGCACATCACCAGGTTCATCAAAAGATAATTGAAATTTAGGACTGAGCACTTTAGCAATCAGACTCTACAGTGACAGGTGCTCCAAAGGTGCACAGATGAGACCATCCCTCCCTCGCAGTTCCTGCTGCCACAGTACCCACACCTTTGGAACATCCATCACAAGGCACAGAAAGAACTGTAATGCCTCTAAGGTTTAAGCAATAGGATTCTGTATATCCCTTGCTATATAATTAAGGACTTTTACAAGGTGCTGGTCAACAAAGCTGCTGTCATTAATAACATAACAACAAAAGCTCTTCCTGTATCCATCTCAGTGGCTAGCTTGAAGATGTATTCCATGCCTGAAATTCTTTCTGGAGATGCACATTGTAATAAATACGTACGCCCAATTTAGAAATAAAAAATATAAAATTTATTATATGTCCAAAAGATTCGGACACGCAATGCCACGATCGAATAAAAAGGACAGCACCAAGCCCGGGGTTGGTACTGGGTGAACAGTGGTCTGACCTCTATCGCATCAGACCTCCCTGTGTTCACAAAACTCTGTTCTTCGGAGTTCATTTTTATACACTTTTCATGCATAAAGTTCGGAGGTAAGCATTCCTCTTCTGTTTCCCATATTCATGAAGTGTAGCATTCAGGTGGACAAAAGTGCATAATTTTCTATCGCCAGTGGAGATTGCATGATGAATCGTTGCAGTCCATATCGTGATGCTTAATCTGGGTCGTTTACACCTGGGCTGGGTGGAGGTCCTCGGATATGGACCATCAGCGCTGTGGAGACAGACAATCAGCTCTGCCGGGAACTCCTTTGTGCAGTGGGTGATACAATCAGAATGTCCTCCTGGCTTTGTGTAGGTTTCGGTTTTCGCCAAAAGGCTTGTCCAGGCTTGTCCTTATTTTTAACTTTATAACATAAATTATAACTTTATACACTTTAGCACGAATTCATATATCACACACATGGAGCAGGCTTTTTGTAGCTTTCAAAAAAAAAAAAAAAAATCTGGAAAAACCCAGCAACTACTGCTGCACTGCCAAAAGATGAAGCCCTCTGAGCACAGTGGTTCTGTGTGGCACAGACTCACAGCCTACTGCTCTGCTGCAACCATGCAGAGACAGGGAACTTGCAGTGCTCACATGGATAATGAAGCTTTATAAAGTCACCCTGCACACCCAGTGCAAAACTAGAAGAAAGCAAGTCCTATGCAAGCTCTAAACCGCTAAAACTAAGAAGGCAGGGGGAAAAAAAAAGTGGACAGAAAGAGATAAGCAAAATGGAAGAATCCAACTTTTCTGTCCTCAGTTAATGCCCATTTCTGTTGGAGCTGATCAGAGGGGCTCACAGGAGCATCCCGCAACCCTCCTGCTCCCCACACTCAGCTCTCTGCTTAGGGAGCTAAAATCCAAAGTGGTCATTGCAGGAGGCATGGTTGCCAGCCCGAGAAGACTCTCTGCCCTGTGAGAGGGGCTCACCCCATCCCAGCCCATTTGCACTCAATCAAAAGCTCATTTCACAATCCTCATGGAAATCAGTGAACGAAGTAGGACAGAAAGCTGGGATACATCTCTCATGTTGCTCAGCCCTGCAGTCCCTTGGGCATGACAGTGGCCTCTGAGTGAGGGGCAATGTCCTGGTTTTAGCTCTGGGGAGTTAAGAGCAGTGACAGCCTTAAATCACAATCTGAATACTTTCTGCGCCTGTTTACCAGTTTCCTGTTTTCCTGTTACCAAGATGATGATCTTACACTGCGGGTTATTGGAAAGCCAGAAAATCAAGGACTGCAATTCAATTTTCTTACCTCTCCCACAAAAAGTAATTGAGCCTTTGAAGTGCTGAAAGAGGCAGAGGGGTCATTACTTGTCTCTGGGGGGCTCCAAAGGGGCAGAGCAGGCAGCTCGCCCAGAGGATAATGTGAAATCCAACACGAGGAACCAGGGAACACCAATTTGTTTTTCAATCTATTTTGTTGCAGTTCAGAGCATCAGTGCAGACTGATAACAGAGGAAAATATGCAACACTTTGACTAAATTCAGTGCTCCACAGTCTCCAAAGGCAGCAGAATACACCACTCAAACCCCACACATTTTGGCTGTCTGTCTGCACTAATGCTCCAAATAGAAATATAACAGATCAAAAAACAAACAGCTCTGCTCCAACTCTTAATGGCAAGTTTTCTTCAAACCAAGGGCTGCCCCAAAAAGCAAGCAAAATCATGCAGTGGAAAACCTGCACAAACCCAAAGAAACTGCCAAAGTTGCTCCAGTCACTGCTCAGCCACGGATCACTGTGCCCAAGAACACCAAAGTGCTAATTATATTTTGCAGGTCCCCTTAACATCCTCAAAAAACAAAAGCTGGGCATCTGAACTGCTTTTTGTCAGGTAGGTTTACATCAGAGAGGACGGTGTGCTGCAATTTCTCAGTGACTTGTTGAAAAAACCAAAACTACACTACTTTGACCAGTTTTTGTGACCCATTTTGCATCAGCAGAAGTACAGGAGCCATTTGTTCCCACAGCCAAGGGCAGATATGGCTCAACACACTCCTAAGGTGCCTTGATGCAAAGGCCTTTAAAATTACACTTCTCAGGCATGGTCACCCCAAAACGGGTCTGATTCCCTTAGACTTCTTAGTAAGTACACAGAATTACTGTGAGCTGACTCTATCAAGACACCTGGACTTCCACCGCTGTCACCTCCTGCATCAGGCTTTCAGAGAGGCACCTCCTCAGCCCCAAAACTCCATTAAGACAAAAGGACTTTCAACAACTCTTCAAACATGAGTGCAGCTGCTCCAAAACAGCAGAGGAGGATGCAGCACTATGAAAGCCGAGTATGGTTCACCCCAGAAAGCCAATGTGCTTCCTCCATCTCCTGGAAGAATTTTATAACTGCTGAGCTGCTTTTTGAGGGACAACAGGGACATTTTTGGCACCTTCTTTAAGTGGTATGTCAGGTCAGTTAAAACATACTGGAAAGAGAGAAAACAAGAATGAATGAGCAGGGCACGGAGGCTGGGAAAGGACCGTTGTTCTGGTCCATACTCCAACAGGCTGTTCCTGCACCACCCTGTCTTTGAACTAAAGTGTCAACTCAAATTCCTCCTCAAACAGAAGACACTTGGCATCTCTTAACCAAAACCCTGCAAAATCCTGCTGCCTTATGTCATGTCTGGCCCATAAATCAGGTGTGTCAGCCTTCCTGTCCAGCACAGGAGAGCAAACTGCCACCAAGCCTCACCTCACTGCAGCCTGTCCCTCTGCAGGGAGCAGGTGGGCTTCACTGACCAGGACCCACCACAGCATCCCTCTCTAACACATCTCATCTGACCTGGGGACAGGGACAGACCTGAGGCTCTCTTCTCCCTGCTCCCCTGCAGCAGCTCGTTCGAGCTGGAGATCACAAAGGAAACCAAATGAGACTGTTCATTTTTTGGTGTAGTGCAAAACATCTGCATATATGTCTCTTGAAGGGTCAGTCTTGATGGATCATCTTGAAGAACAGATGTTGATTAGTGGTCCAAAGCAAGGAGAGGAATCTGCTGTGACCAAAGCACAAGATAAACCCCTTCCATGCCTACCTTTAAAAACTTCCTGGAGGGTGACACCTGCCCAAGAAGCGGCAGAGCCCTAATGCACAGCTAATATAACACATTTGGAGGGTCAGTGGTACCCAGCGGACAGACTTTGGCTCACTGGTAGAGACAAAATTCCGGAGGAAACATCTTTTTTGTGTAGGTTACAAAAAGGAAAGGCCTCCGCCACAAGGCAGCGATGGGATCGCCCAGCCTCCTTTGACAGAGGGAACATGGGGAGTGTTTTAAATGAGAGGGACTGCGTTTTTTGGGCACCCGTGGGGCACCTACAAGACTGACTCCGATTTAACATGGGTGGGGAGCGGGGGTCCCCGCTCCGGGCCAGGTTGAAGGCAGAGGCACCCTTCGGCCCCCCTCAACCTCCTCATCTGCCCGAAGGGCTTCGTAGGGGTCGGTCCCTCCCTGCGGGCAGGGGAGGCACCCACCCGTCCCGTCCCGTCCCGTCTCGTCCCCCGGCTCCCCGGGACGAGGCGAAGCGCCCCATGCCCGGCGCGGGTCTGGCACCGTGGCAGGGCAGCGAGGGGTGGCTGGAGCCGGGACAGCCCGGCGGGGTCGCGGGAGAGCCGAGCCGCCCCCACCCCCCGGTGCCAAGTGGGCCCGGCCGGCCCCGCCACCCTGGTTTTACCTTTATTGGGCGCGGCGGACACGGCGGCGGCAGCGGGAACAATAAAGCCTCCACAACAACAGCCGCCCCTGTCCCCGCCCGCTCCCCTCTCTCGGCGCCGCCATCTTGGGGCCGCGGCAGCGCTTCCCGTTCCCTCTCCCCGTTGTCTTCCAGTCGAATTTTATGTCCCCTGACTGAATTTTCTCACCTTTTGTAAACGTAACCGATGTAGTCAGATAAATTCTACAACAGAAGTTGCTTAATGAAGAAAGGAAGTCTTGTATTTCAAGCACTATGCAAGGTCACATCACCGAAATAAATATGCATTAGGTAGGCGGAGAATATATGTTAGATAGGCAGGTTCGTGTGAATTTTACTGCTTAAAAGATCCAGCGTTTTACTCTCTGGTGCACTTGATTTGTGGAAACCTCCGCCTTACACCGTGCGCAGATAGAAGGATGTCTCCTTTCTGAGCTAGACGTTGTGTCTGTGTTTTGGGAGCTCCTAAAACCGGCAACACTGGCTCACCGCCCCCGGGCAGCCCTGAGGGACCCGCTGGCCACGGCGGCTGCTGTGGCACCCCTGCCTCGTGTCCGCCCGACTCAGCCGCCATCGCAGCCCCCGCGGTCGGACATTGGAAGGGGCTGCCCAGAGAGGCGGTGGAGTCACTGGAGTTTCTGGAGGTGTTGAAGGAAATACTGGACATCGTGCTTAGTGCCATGGTCTAATTGACGAGGTGGTGTTGGGTCATAGGTTGGACTCGGTCTCAGAGGCCTTTTTGAACCTAACTGGTTCTTTGATTCTCTAATAAAACATTACCTTTCTGTGTTAGAGCCGGGGCTCGTTCCCTGAGGGAGGTGGTGGTGGTGGCCGGGCACAGCCAGTTGTGAGGGGCATGTGGGGCTGAGGCGACAGAAGCCGTGTCCACATCAGTCACCTGCCCTTGGCCTGGGCCAAGGGAATGCTTGGGCAGTGCTGGACCTTCCAGCCCGTGCTCTGGGCATACTTTGGGGTGCTAGCTGTGGGACATGGGGCAGGTGGACACATGGACACAGCCCTGGCTGTGGGTCCTGATCTGCTGCTCCATTACCTGCTTGCCTGTTTTCCAGCCATTGGCTCCCCAGCACGCTGCAGGCACAGCTCCCTGTGCCGTCCTGGTAGCATCTCACTGTGGTGTGCTGGGGAGGACACCTAGGACACTAGGATCACCAGGATCACCAGGATCAGCAGGTCTAGAATTGGGATGCTGAGGGCTGTGTGTGTCACAGGCAGGGACCCTGGGGTGTATGGCTGCCCCTAAGATATGCAAATAGCTAAGAAGCCCCCTGATGCTGAATGCCACCATGCTTGCCCATATTTTGTGCATATCATCCGTCTGTCAGTTTGTGTGCAATAGGATGCAGGGTGGGACCAGGCTGTTCTCACACCCCATGTGTTGGCATCCTGCTCTCGGGGCAGGGGTGACAAGACCCCAGTCTGTATTTCTGTAATAGCAGGGGTGCTCCTTGTTCCTCCCCAAGACCCCAGTGTGTATTTTATGCCGTAGCAGAGGTCCTCCTTGTTCCTCCCTGAGACCCCTATCTGTATTTCTGCCATTGCAGGAGAGCTCCTTGTTCCTCCCAGAGACCTCAATGTGTTTCTGTTCCCCGTCCCTCTGTCGGTAACCTGACCCAGCCCGTGGCTCACAAAGGGCCTCTGGGGGCATTTCGTTCAGCAGCTCTGAGAGCTTCCAGATGGCCCCAGTGAGTGGGACTGGCCCTGCCACCAGCAGCTGGGAAGGCCAGCCATCGAGTGTCCCCGCTGGCCTCGCTAAGCCACAGCTGTGCGGGGACCGTGCCCTGGCCGGCTCAGAGAGACCCCTCTCCTGAGTGCTAAAGCCAAGCAGGCATTCTCTGCTCTCTGTATGGTTGCACACCTGAAAGTTGCTGGTCCCTCGATGCTTGGCTCTAACAGAGCTCTGGGGAAGTTTTGTCTGACTCGTGTCATTGGAGAAGCAGAAAGATTTTGGCTGAAATTTGTATGAAAAATAAAAAACCCCCCAAAATACCATGATCTTTCCAGGCAGTACATGGAGCAGCAGATTCGTTTCCATTCACATTCCCAGGCCTCGAAGAGGATTATCTGCTCCATCTATTGATAGATTGCAGAGGAGAGTTAATGAACTGACTTATTTGCATAAACAAGTGCTAATTGCAGGATAAGTGTACAGAGGTGTGGAGAGTGATATCCTGGGCTGTGCGTGACCTGGTAACCAGCAGCAGGCAGGTAGTAGGGCCTGGGACTGTGGGTCCTGGCGACTGCCAAGCCCTATCCCCAGGGAAGCAGATGGAATTCTGGGGCTGGCATGTGGTCAAGCAGATCAGCTTGCAGACAAATGGGTATTAATTAGAAACCCACAATTTCATGATGAGACCTGTTCTGCTCTGAGGCCTCTGTGCTCTGCCAGGGAAATGCCTCTTGGCTGGGATTCTCGGCTGAGAGTGGCATGGCAGCTATTCTGCCATTACAATAGAAATGGCATCACAGCAGCAGGTTTCAAGGTCACTTTTGGTGAATGCAACAAAAGCAGGACAGGCTGTTTTCTTGTGGAGGCGTGGAGAGAGGCTCATGGGGACCTGCTCAGACTATAGTTCTTTGCCAGTCTCCTGCACTGAGTTATCTTTGCTGCAGCTGTCAATTGCTGCTCCACCAGTTTTTCTCCTGAGTGCTCCTATTTTAAGTGTTGAAGGGATCTCTGTGAGAGAACTCTGGACCCAGATCTGCTTATTTTTATCCCCAGGCTGGTGATGATCAAAGCAAGATGATACTGAGAAGTCATCAGTGGCTCTTGCTCTGTGGCTGCTGACAGCAGCTGACCTGGAGATGACACCCCAGCTGTGAGAATGACCTGCTCCAGGCTGCTGGGGGAGAGGCTGGCATTGGCCAAGGGGTATTGGTGAGATGAAGGGCAGTGATTGCTACACTAGAAGCAACATCCCCATCACGGTCAGATGTACACTTGCTGCAGAGCCATCTCGTGCTGTCTGAGGCATGCTGAGCCACAGCGGAGCAGGAGCTGTGTGTTGCAGCAGGTGCCTTCTCTGCAAAACCTTTCCTGCAAGGCCATCCTTGATGGCAGAGAAGAGTCCTGATGTCTCTGATACCCTAAGAATTGTTCCTTGTGTGAGAAACTTTCAGCTTTGGCACAAAATGGGGTGAGGTTTTGGCTACAGGCTTGTGATCCTGCGTGTTTGGCATTGTGATTCTTCCTGCAAGCACCTGGAGCAGGCACCTGTGGGAACAGCTTTTTGCCAGAATTAGGGAGAAGAAGAAGCTGAATGTCCCTGCCCAGATCAAGGCAGTGCAGCAAAAGGTCATAAAGGGGTGGCTCTTTGCTGAAACCCGCTCTGGAACTGAAATTGGTGTTTGCTGGGCGGTGTCTGTGATTCAGGGGGGCCTAATGGGATGACAGCAGCCTGCTGGAAGAGCACCTGTGGTCTTCTACCTTGGATGGGATGGATGGTGGTGTGTGGAGGTGACAGGGCAGTGGCATAATGAGCAGCAATGGAAGGGAACAACACATATGCCTTCAGAGAAGACTTTTCTGCAAAGGCTAGAGTAGGGCGGTCAGGGGCACCATGACATACTGGCTACAGGGACAAAAACAGACTCACAAGTTCCTGTTCCCATCTTCCTGTTTCTGTCCCCTCTGCTGCTTAAATCAATGGGCTTGTGTCCATGCCACGTAAATCAAACCAATGCCATGATCCGGGAGTAGTCTCCCCAAATAAGAAAAAGGGTGAGGAAACAGGAGACACGAACAGATTCCCAGTGTAGCTTTGTCAGTTCCCAGCACAGTAACGCTCAGTTGTCCCTTGAAAACATCTTAATTGTTGTACAGCAAGTCCTGGTGAATGGAGCTGTACCACTGAGTGCTTCCTTTCCCCAAAGTGTAGGACTGCAGGATAAAGCTCTACCAGGTGACTCTCCAAGGAGTTGAGCTGGTTTTGAGTTCAGCATCTTGCCAGGGATCACTTGAGTGTCACACAAAGGAGCCCAGGTGAGCATGTACCATGTCTCCAGCTACCATTCTCACTGGGAGCAGGCAGAAGTCCCACAGATCCAAACAGGCCTTATTTCCTGTCCCTTGAAAGAGCCCCTCTTGCTGAGACCCAGCCCACTGAAGGAGTGAGGACAGCCCTGCCTAGCTCTGCCAAAACAGCCTCCACACCACTTGGAAAGCTCAGGACAGGGAGTCAGATGGGGTGAAACCCAACCTCCCCTCCAGAGCTGGGACACTGAGACGCAGTCCTCTCCAGAAGTCACATCTTCTGAAGGAATGGATCCAGGAGGTCTAGCTGGGTGGGATTACTCCTGTGGCCAAATGCAAACTTTGCTGTTTCCACAAGCTTGTGACATGTGCATCTTTCCCAGGCAACATAGACCTTAAATCTGTTTTTGATGCTCTTGGAGCATCTTTTGGTCACAGATGGGCTATCACACGGCACAGATCTACCCATTCGGGGAAAAGAGGTAGGAAAAGACACAGACGTTTCACCTTAGCTCAGGCTGGGACAGCAGTGAACCATGCTTAAGGCTCTGCAACTACATCTCACCCCTCCTCGTTCATAAGTCTCCTCTGCCTCGCAGCCTGGGTGGTAGCAAGCTCCATCCCTGGCTTGCGGCTTCTCCTTTGAGCACTTGAGGGCACTGTTGGAGTTTGGAAAGAGGCAGATTCCTAGGGCGAAAGATCTGTTGTGTGTCGTACCATGCAGAGGAGCATCAGTTTTGTGGCTTCTGTTCTCAGGGGTTTGTAGCTTTGGCCTGAATGCTCCGTCTTGGGTAAAACCTTTCACAGAAAATATCAAGTCATGTGGTCTTCTTTTATCTTCGTTTTTCTGTAAACATTTCTCCCTTCCATCTTTTTAACTCCAGGGCTTCTCTTATGAGGGTCAGATCTCAGGGAAAAGGCTGGGCTGCACAATGAGTTATTGAGGGGAAGCAGAGAGTTTGATCACGTGGAATTACACTTCACCTGCACAGATGGTTTAATTTTCCAAAGCACTGTTGATGAAAGGACGCACAGCCCGTCCATGTGTGAACACAAATCTCCTCGCTCCTGGTGCTGGTCTCCAAGAAAGGCAGCAGCACAGGCTGTGCTGGGGGTCAGCGCTGCACTGGCTCTGAAGGGCTGCACACAGCTCTTTGCTGGGAACCTGTGCCAGAATAATTATTTACATGTGCTGGCATAAAGTAATTGCTAATGGAGCGGAACACCATGCATGACCCTTCTGAGCTGTCCCAGAGGACACACTGGGAGTTACCAAACAAAGTGCACTCTCCGTGTACCAAACCAGATTTCCTCCCACCCTGGTCCTCCTCCCTCCTGCCACTGGAGCAGCTGGTTCATGGCAGAGGAGTTTCTGCCCCCCTTTGCCCCATCCTCTTGCCTTTACCAGCACTTTCCAGGCTTGCACTCAGAGACTGTAAGTTGCCCTGTTATTCCATCTAAATTGCCCTTCCAAACTGAGTTGAATGGTGTCTTGGGGAAGTCCCTTCTCCCATTAAGAAGCGGGGACTGTAAATGGGTTTGAAATATTTTGCCTCTGTGTTTCTCCAGCCAAACTGAAGTTTCCCTGAAGAGATGGACTGCTGGCACCCAGACTGACTTTGTAATGCCCTCTTGTAGTTCCTGATCCATCAGCTTCCTTGGCTTTTGACTTGATTACTTTTTATTGCAGTGATTCCCAAGAGAGACCATGTCCATGGTATTTGCCATTCCTGCATCTTTCTGTGGGGTATGTAGGGAAAGAAGTCTTACGTACAGCTTCCCACAGGATACTGAACTGTGTTCACTCTGTTGCTGAGTGTGGTGGTCCAGTCTGAGCAGAACATGTTGAGATCCAGTTTTCCAAAGGCCATCTTCTGCTTCTCCATCAGATTCTGACTTCTGTGGCATCTAGAAAGTCCAGTTCTCAGGCTCTGTGGTTGCTATTGCAGCTATCACATATCTGTGATCCATTACTAAATGTGATCAGGTTTCTTCCAGTCTTTCCACAGACAGGTTGGAGTTTCAGGAGGCTGCAGAGATTCCTTTCAGGATGGGGCATAGCACTTGTCTTCAGCTAAGCATCAGTATCCAGCCCTGGCACCATTCCAGGCATGCCTTCATCCTCCACTCAGCATGCCTAGGCATCTGTCCATGATGTCAGCTCTCCAGTCTCCTGCTATTAGTGCCTGGCCTCTTTTAAGCAAAATCCCACCTTAAATGTGGCCCAGAGTTCACCTCTTATCTGCTGCTGGCAGGTAGGAGCTGCTGGTACCTGTCACATTGATTTTTTTTGTCATCTCACCAACCTTGCTGTACAAATTACTGTCCTGCCTCAGTAGGAGGCAGGACCATGTCTGTTGGGATCTTTGGAACATCCCTTGAGCCTCTCCTTCCAGCCACACCGGTACTATCACAAGCTAATAGACTGAAGATCCATCTGCGTCTGGTGAAAGGGATGCCCAGCTGCATTTGAATTCTTTCCTCTTTCCAGGGCTCCTCAGAAGGGGCTTCATGGTGAGCAGGGATGGCTCAGCATCTGTGCTGAAGTAAGCTGGGCAGTTCTCCCCTGCCAGAGGCTGCAGTCAACAGCTCCTGTTCTGTGTGAGCACGACCTCGCTCCACTCCATCACTGCTGTTAGCAGAGCAGCAAACTCCTGGATCCCTGCTCCAAGATCTGCAAGCTGCAGACTGCCCTGGGCACTGAGCACATGCAGTTCTTCCACTGCTTTATTCCCTTTGCAGGCCCTTGCTGCTGCAGTGTTCCGTTCTCCAGAACCAAGTATCTATTTCTTCTCCCGTGCCTTGGCTTTAGGTAAAAAACAGTATCTCTGTACTCTCATTTTTTCTGGTGACGGCCCCCATCAACAGCTCTCTCAGCTGTTCTAGTGCTTCAAACACCATTCCTGGGCCGAAGAGTCTGTTCTTCCAGAAATCGTATCCCCATTTAGATAATAAAGTGTTTTCCTTTCATTTTCCTGCCTTTGCTCTGGGTGGCCAACTCTTCTCGCAGCTTGTGTTTCCTTCCATGCATATGCCTGGGTTTGTCTGTGATCCAGCATCTCTGGTGGTCTGGGTCCTTAAATGTTGTCCATTTGCTCCGTTTCTAGGTGCTGATTTGTTTTCCTGTTAATCTTCCTCCCTCCCTTGCTCAGCTCTCCCTAGACTGACTGCTGCCAACATGTTTCATGTATCCTGTGCTGCCTAATAACCCAAGGGAAGGGGACTTCATGCTTGGACCCTGGGGCTCTGTAAGAGCTATTTCCAGGAGTGGCAGGTGCTGGCAGGGCTCCAGCCATGCATTCCCTTGCTGATTTAGTTGTTCTCCCTCCAAAGTACCCCCCATGGTACATGTCCCTCTGCACGTCCTAACCTAGTTGCTGCATGGACCATGTTCCTGCTGGGGCAGAACACTGCCAATCCCTTTTTGGCCCTCAGCACAGGCAGGCAGCCGCACACCAGTGCCTGCTGCTGGCTGGGAGTGGGGAGCGTGCTCCGCTTCCCTGCGACCGTGCTTTGCTTTTTCTGCTGGAGGAGCAGAGGATGGAATCTCCTGCAGTCCTCTGATGATTCCAGAGTAGTGCCATGGTTTGGATCACAAGCTCCTCTCTGGGCAGCAGTGTTGAGCTGCAGAACAGAGAAGGGCTTGATCGCAGAATCACAGAATGGTTTCAGTTGGAAGGGACCTTAAAGCTCATTCTGTTCCATCCCCGTTCCATGGGCAGGGACACTTTCCACTATCCCACATTGCTCCAAGCCCCGTCCAGCCTGGCCTTGAACACTTCCAGGAATGGGACAGCCACAGCTTCTTTGGGCATCCTGTGCCAGGGCCTCAGCACCTTTACAGGGAAGAATTTATTCCTATCATCCAACCTAAATCTATTCTCCTTCAGCTTAAAGCCATTCCCTCTTGTCCTGTCAAGGGGGATGCTCTACCCTTGCTCAGCCGGGCAGGTAAATCTGTGCCCTGTGCACCTGTCTGGAGAGCATCCATCCTCCAGGCCTCCATCACAGAGGAGTAGTGCCTCAAACACTTCATGAGGGTCCTTTCTCGTGGACTGGGACCTATCCTGTTATAGGATGAATGGAGGCCAAGGGGAGAGGTCCCGATGGGTGGCATCTAGCAAGGCGAGATCCATCCCTAACTGATGCAGGCAGAGCAACATGCACCCCATATATCGTCCCTTGGCTATCCCAGTCCAAATGCCAAGCAGGACATTTTGGGAAGTGGTGTTGCAAAGGAAGCTTTCTTTAAAAATCACTTTATGAGGTTGCTGATGATCATCTCTCCATCCTCAACAACAGTATGCTGTCCCTGCCATCTGCTGACTCCTTTTTTTGGGCTAAAGACTGAGTCGTGGGGATGACTTTACGGGGAGGGGAGGGGTAAATATAACCCCTATCTGCTTTCTACAGCAGTCACAGTCAGCTGGATGGGAACAGTGGAGGGGGTGGCAAGGCATGAGAGAGAGAAATTAGTAAAATCATCTTTGTCCCCCAAGAAAACATGGCTCCTGGTAAGGGGAAAGCTGACCTGAAACATGGATGTGGGAGGATGGAGTCAGTCTCCTGTGTCCACGGTTACCCCCCACTCCCTCTGCTAACACAAGAGGAGCCCCCGCCTCTTTCTGATGTGGGAAACCAGCTACCACCAGCCAGCCTTATTGGGCAACTTTGTCCTGACTGGGTTGGCACTGAATTCCCTCAAAAATTAATCATGTTTTCACGTGGGAGAAAAATTCAGGCTCTCTGTGGGCTACCCCTTGCCCCGCAGCCTCCCTGAACAGTCCAGACCTCCTCCTCAGGCTGCCCCAGTGCATCCTGCTTCCCTGGGAACAGCCAAAATGATGGACACTGTCCCTGCCAACAGGCCCAGCCGGGACTGCAGCAACCCTGCCCAACCTGGGTCCCAGATAAATCACCGGGGCATGGAACTCACGGCATTTATAAATATTGATCCTGTCTTTGGGGAAGTTCACTATTTTGGAGAGGGAGGTTTTTCTAAATAGCATTAAATAGAGATGCTAGAATTATTCTTGGCTCTATCAACAGCACGGATATGTGTGGCTGCCCTGTGTATGGGGCTGAGTGCTCTGGCCTGGGCCCACTCCCTGCTCCTTCTCATCTCCCTTGGGGCTTCGAGCCTCAGGTTTATTTATTTTGGGATCTCTCCCAGCAGGGCAGACATGGAAAAGGTCTGTCTGTCACAAAACTCTTTGCAAGGGAAGTGTTTTAGGCCTCTGGCTGTTTTAGCCCTGTCCCCACATACTGGGGACAGATTGTGCACGACTACCCACCCCTGCACAGCTGGCCCAGGGCTGAGCTAACCCTGTGCTGGTTGTATGCTGTGCTGTCTTCTAATGTATGGGACCCAGCAACAGTCATCCTCTGGGAAAAACTCCATTGGCACCTCCTCTGTACCTCACAGGCACCGCCTGGAAAAATGGAGGGGAGACTCAAAAATAGGGTGGCAAAAGGTTTTCAGCACCTTGCAAGGCTCCAGGAAGTTTGTGGGTGGGTTCTGTGGGTTAAGCATTTCTTATCAAGCCTGTGGGTCAGCCTCTGGAGGTCTTTTACTCCAGGATGAAAACTGGCACATGTTCTGGTGGGCTGGAACACTGCTCTTGGATGTGAAAGGTCACTGGGTGAAAAGCAGAGACCTTGATTTAGCATGATCTCGTGGGATGGGAACCTCCAGAAAGAGAAGGTGGTTCTATCATGGTAAAATGGTTTCAAATTCAACTCAATTTCAAAATTTCAAATTCATGTAATCTCTCAGCAAGCAGTGCTGGACATCTGTCTAGCAACAATTCCTTCAATATATGGGTAAGACTGCCCTATCTGGGGCACAGTACAGATCAGACAGATGACCACAGTGGATCAGCAGAAGAAACCAAACCTGTGCTCATTGATCTGGGCAGCTTGGGAGGGTGCTGTGAACCGGAGGTCGTCCTCTCTGTAGATGTTCAGAGATGTTTTGCTGTTTGCCCTGACCTGGCAGCTGAGGACATTTCTTCCTGAGACTGACCTACAGGAGGGGACAAGGCATGGGGACAACAGACTAGATGGATGGTGAGCACTTGGTCATCCTCCCAGGAGAGCCTCCAGCCTAGCCAGGCCCCAGGGGCAGCACAGAGCTTCTCCATGTTACTGGGGTCTGGTGGGGACTGGGCAATGAAGTGACAGGCTGGCAGGTGCCAGGGCAGCACAGGGGGCTCAGGGGACTACCAGCATCCCAGAGATCCCACCGCTGAACTCAAACCAGCTCGGTATGAGCCAGCCTGTCCTCCCTCCTCAGCACAGTGGGTTTGCTGCTCTAACAATTCTGGGAGCACAGCTGTGCTAAAGAGACCCCATCCCTGAGACCAGTAGGGACAAATGAAGGGCCAATCCTGCACTCTCCTGACTTGGACTGGATCCTCTTCTTGCATCCCAAGGGAAGAGCTGTTTCTCACAGCAAGCACAGGGACCTGTTGGAAGGACACCTTCCTGGGTAACTGTGCATCTCTTGAGTGGTGAGAGATCTCTGGTGAGATGGGCTTTGGAGCACAGAGTGCACCGGAAATCCTAAGGCAAGGTGAGCCACACTTACCAGGCCACCAGAGCAAGTTCTGGGCTGGCACACACCCATGCTGGTCACTCCTTTCTTCCCGAGCTCTGCCCCTTTCACTACCTGGGCAAGGCTCTGCATCCCTTCCTGAGGAGGAATGCTCCGTGTATCCCCACGTGCCCCGTTCCAGAGGGGAGAGCAGAAAGGCTGGTCTGCATCACTGGGCAGCACCAGCCTGGTGCTCCACTGGTGATGTGTGTGGCCAGCCTGGAGCAGAGCACACCTCAGACTGGAGCCCTGGGCTGAGGCTGTGGAGCTGCAAGTGGGAACAGTCAGACAGCACGTGTCCCAGGCAGCCTCCTCCTGGAAGCTGTCACTGAGGCTGAAGTGGGCCTCTTGGGCTCCCCTGCCCTGCTCAGGGAGCAGGTAGCCAGTAGAGGCAAAACCTGTGTGCAGAGCTCTGTTCTGCACATCAGCAGCCAAACCATGAACCCATTTGTCATTTGTCAGCCACTTTTGTGACCGTTGGTGCTGCTGCTGCTCACCTGTGTAGGGCTGAGCCTCCTTGCCCCAGGGAGAGCATCCCCATGGGTGGGGGTCTTTTGTGTTGGCAGAACAGAGTAACTTGTGGCAATGGAAATTCAGCCTTGGAGTGAGTCAGATACATGAGTCAGCAGGTCCCAGACCACAGGCTGTGCCCAGCCTTGTGCAGGGAGAGGTCAGCGTCCTGCTTGTGCTGCACAGGGTCTGTGTGGGGACAGCGAGGGCAGGCCTGGGTCTACCTACAGGGGACACAGAGTTCTCCGAGCAGGGGGACAGGGCAGGTGGGTACCTCCTCACCTGCCATGCTCTGCTCCATGTGGTCCGTGGCCATGGCAAAGGGGCTCTGCAGGAGTTATGGCCCTGGTGAGCAAGACACCGCCTGCCCTGGGAGGGGAGAGCCCCAGGTCCATGCTTACCTGCCGTGGATGTGTGTGCAGGACAGAGCAGCACTTGATGGGAAGAGTCCCTTCACTGCAGTCTCTGCAGTGGTCCCTGCACTCGCAGTGGTTCCTCTCTGCTGCTTGCACGCCTGTTTTTTTGCGAAGAGCAGGCAGCTGAACTGCCTCCTCCAGCCCCATGGTGTCCTGCACGCACTGTGCTGGATGCAGTGGACAGGGGCCTGATGGCCATCTGTATCCTGCCACCAGAATCCTCACTGGAGAGCTGCCACTGTGGGCACTGGGCTCAGAAGCCAAGTGCAAGCTCTACCTGGTTTTTCCAGGGGAGGGACCATACTAGCATGAGACCAGGACAGAGCAGGGGATGTGGGATGAACATGAAGGCAGAGAAATGCTTAGCTTGATGCCATGCTCAAGATGACCTTACCCCCATCATGTGCTTTTGCAGAAGCTGAAGCAGATGTAACATGGCCGGGACCTGTTTTTTATTCATCCTCTTGGCACTGAGCATTTCAGGAGAACAGAAACTTTACAAATATATGTCCACCTTCTCTGTCCCAAAGCCCTTCTGATGGACCATCACAACCACACTTACAGCGTGCTGGTGAAACAGAGCTCTGTCCTTCAACCCTGACCCTGGAAAAACATCTTCCTTTGACACAGCTTAAGCTTTATAGTGAGCCTTGAGAATCCTAACCATAGTAGTGCTGCTGCAGAGTAAAGTCTTGGGATCTTCAGACAACTCTGGAAGCAGAGTGAGACACATCAACCATTCTCCTGCGAATGCTCCAAGACCACATGCAGCCCAGTGTTAAATAAATGCATGTTTATGGTAAACCACCAGGGACATTGGCCTGTGAGATGTTTGATCTCAGTCTAAGGTTGCCATCACAATTTTGCTGTTCCTCAGCCTGAGGTTAAACCACAAAAGCCTTTTCTTTCTGCAGAGCTTCGAGAATTCCTGACATTTTCTTTAGCAGTAGGTCACTTGCATCTGCAACTACTAATGCAGCTTTGCTGGAGCAAGAGCAATACCCTATAAAGAAACTATAAATCCAGAAGGACTGTAGCCAACCCCACAAACAAGGCATTTGATATTTTTAGGATATATTGTCAAGCAGTTGGATGTTCACTCACCACAAGAGTGAGAGCCCCAAGAGAAGATCCTCCAGATCTCCTCTGAAGTTAAACTGAGGATAGAAACAAACCTGAAGGCTCTAATTGTCATACACTAAGGGTGGTTCAATTAATAATTAGAATGATCAAGAGGCTGGAGGGGTTGTCTTGTGAATAGCACTGAAAAGGTTGGGATTCATCAGTTTGAAGAGAAAAAAGCTGGGAGGGATGTGACTGAAGTGACTGAAGGGAGTGAATCAGGTGAAATTGAAATCAATCCCAAGGCCAAGAGCTAGGGGCAGTCAGTGGCACTGGGAGGATATCACTCTGAAACAGAGAAAAGGAAAGATTTCTTCACACAGTGAGTAAAACCTCAAGAATTTGCTGCCACAAGAGGCTGTCAGCATGGGTGGAAAGGGATTAGACCAGCCAATGGAGAGGAGGTCCATAAGGGAGTATCAGAAGGAACAGTCAGGCATCTGCCTTCTGCTGTCCCAAGCCCAGTGACCATGAATACTGAAGTAGGAGGTGTGTGGGCTGCAGAAGGCTTCCCCAAAACAGCATCTCCTATTGCCTCTGCTAGTTGCAGACAAGACAGGCTGTAGCTCTGATCCAGTAAGGTTCCTATGCCCTTTCCTGTTCCAATTTTCTTTTGTAGGATTTTTCCATTAGTTAGCACTCAGCTAATGGGGCATCTCAGCAGTGGGGCTGAGCAACAGGACTGAGCCCATGGGGATAACCTCCACCCTCATCATGGTGAGGACAAGCTCCTATTGATAGGGATGGAACAGATGGGAAGTGTGTGCTGTGCCCATGTCCAGGCAGTGAGACCATCCACACTCAGCTACAAACACGTAACGCCCTTGGCAGCACAACCCTTGCCTGCACAGCCCTGAACTGCCTGTGCCTCGTGCTGGAGCCGGAACCTTGCTGTGCCTCTGTTCTGGAGATGCAAGCTCAGGGTGGGCCCCAAGCACCTCCTGAAAAAGAAAATGCAGGCACTGGTTAAAGTTGTCCTGGTCCAGAGAAGATCTGTACCAGTATGGGTCCAATGGGGACATACCATTGTTGCACAAATCCTGCACACCCATCAGCAAAGCTGTGTACCACACACCATACACACCCATGAAGGCCATGCAGTTTTAGTTTTTTCTCTTCAGGGTCTTTGCAGAGGCAAATTATCCATCTGCTTTTCCAACATATTTCTCCTAAATTATTGGGACTATTTTGCATGGGTCTTGCAGCAACCAGGTCTAGTAGACAGTGTCCCTGCTCATGGCAGAGGGTTGAAATGAGAGGGCCTTTAAAGTCCCATCCAGCATAAACTATTCTGTGACTCTGTGAGTCCCACCTGAACAGGAGGCATGGTGTGATGTTTGGACAGACCTAGGACATCATAATAATGAACCATCTTCCCAGCCAGCTAACACACGTCTCACTCCAAGTGCTCTATGACAAGAAAGTACTCATAAAGTTATGTAGGAAGCAAGTAGGGATGGGTAAAATGGGTTTGGCTTGGTTAGGAAGAAGGCTCTGTCTTCATCTCTCAGTTCCCAACTGAGTATTCCTAGTTTCACAGAGAAGTAATTGAGAAGATTTTAAGTCCTTCCCAGGGCACAGAAACTTGTATGTAAGAAAACAGCTGTGTTTCTTCACATCTGTATCAGGATGCAGGACTCCTCACAGCCTCGTATTTAGGTAAAACTTGTCTGCAGCAGTGAGCTGAGGGGTACAGTTCAAGCCCAGGATTTCAGTTTGACCAAAGCATCCACTCTGGCTTCAGGCATGAGATGCATTTCAAAACACAGCTGGTCAGGGATAAAAGCTGCCATTGTCCAGCGAGACAAAGCTGCTGATGAATTTCCCTTTCTTCTGAACCCTTCCCAGCTGATCTCAGTTCCTGGCAGTGATTCCCTCAGTCGGTAGTCTTGGTCAAGTAACTTGGACAAACAATATTTAGCCTCAAAATATTTTGACAATATTTTTTGCTTATTTGCTGTTCATTCACCACTCTGCCTGACTGGGCTGCTTAGCCACACACGGTGGCTTCTGATCATGGATTGAGTGGGCCTGAATCTTCACAAACAGGAGGGTGGGTGCAGCCGGCACAGATGTGTGTTTGTTCTGTCTTCCAGCCAGTGCCAGCATCCACAGTTGCTGTTTGCATCATTCTTCCTGCTGGGCAGAGCACCAGAAAGGTGACCAGCTTGGCTGCCATGTGGGAAGCCTGCAATTTAAGTCACATCAATGTCAGATGCCACCTTCCTGCCATGATGCTTGTCTGAGTCCTCCCACATCAGAGAAAGGGCATTTGAGATGCAAAGATCACTTACACAAACTTCATCTAACTGAGCAGAAGACATCTTTTTGTGGCAGTGCTGCAACCTTCTTAGAACCACAAGACACAGAGGAGGGACCCCATCCCCACAGAGCAGAGCTACGTTATTTGCATGATGTGATTGTTGTAATATCACCCAGCAATGCCCTGGGAGCTCCTGCAGTATCTCCCAGTCTCCCTAATTCAGAAACTGATTTGTTGTGATGCCACAGAAGGTGCCTGGAGAAATGGTGAGTCCACTGACTCCTCCTGGGCCAAAGCAACTAATAAAATGCTTCTGCTGTGCCAGCTGCAGCCCAGCAATTTTCATCACCACACTCATGAAAGATGTATTTTTCCTTTCTAAAGGCAGGAGGACATAATCCCCAAATGAAAATATCATTAACCTTCCAGTAAAACTGGGAAGAGGGAGTTCCTGAGCAAAGTGTGTCCTGAGCATCTGCAGGACCCAATATCCCCTCTGCTGACTCTTGAGCAGACAATGTCAAGAGAAGTTCAGGCTGAACTCATTACATATTTTCTTCAAGAAAATTTATTTTCAGTTTTGTTCTGAGAAGCCTAATCTGTTGATTTCCTAGAATGAAAACCTTTCCTAGAATGAAAACAGAACCTGGTGTGGTTCTGTTGTTCTAGATCTGCCTTTTAGGAGAATTACAGAAATTTTCAAATGAGGCAACCCAATGAGTTTGGGAGTAATGAGACCTGGGGGCTGCCTCCCAGAAGTGCCTGGGGAAATTAATTGTATTGCATGCTGAGGGAAAGGAGGACTCTCCCTTCCAAGTGTCATCAGCCAAGATCCTCTCCAAAGGTGACACTCTGCACATTCATGAAATCCTGCTCTTGATACCTTCATGTTATCAACCTTGTCAGGCTGGGCTGAGATGTGTAACAACAATTCACTCCTGTAAGCTGGGCTGAGTGCAACTGAACTGCCACAAGTCCCAGCCACGACACTCCTGTTTCACCAAGTTTTGTTCTATACAACTTCCCAGGAGCTTTCTCCTCATGAAAATACATTTCCAAAATATATTTTCAAAATATCAGTCAGCTGCAGAAAGGTATTCGTTCACATTTGCCAGGTTTTGAACAAGCACCCAGGAACATTGCATTGATGGAAAAGAAGAAAGGATCACAAGGGAGGTTCAATAGCAGACATCTTTCAGTCTCAGGAAGGACTTGGTGCACAGGAAGAGCAGCTTTGTGCTTGACTGCCTTTGCCAAAGTCAGTGGGAGCTAAGCCTTGCCCTGCCATCACCTCAACATGATGGAGATGGAATATGTCTCTCATGCCACCATGGGTCATTTCAGGTTTTCTTATCTGAAAATTCATGTTTTTAACTTCACCAAGACCAAGAGCTTATGATTCAGTTCACATCCACAGAAAAGTGGCCAGTCTACATTCCAAGGCTGTGTGGGATGAAGTGTTTACCACAACTCTGCGCTCCTTGTTCCAATGGTCAGTTATTCCCACTGTTAAAAATAATAACTTTATCTCAAGCCCAACAACCAGCAGCTTTGCCTTCCAATCCCTGGATCTTTTTCTGTCTTTGTCTGCCCTCTTAAAGAGCCTTTGCACTCAAGTATTCCCCCACATCAGTTCTCACAGACCACGATTAAATCACCTCTTAAAAACCAGATAAACGAAACAGATCATGTTCCATTTGTCTCTCACTGAGAATGATTTCTAGCCCTGGGATAATTTTCTTGTTCTTTCCTGAGTCTTTTCCAAGTTTTCAGTGTCACTCTCAAACATAAGCACTAGACCTGAATGTGCCATTTCGCTGATGATGTCACTAAAATCACATGCAGGAGCAGTGCCACCTCCATGATATTCCCTGCTTGTGCACGTCAAGGTCCTGTTCAGCCTTGCAGTGGCAGTGGGACTGTCTGTTCTTGGGTTTTGGCTGAAGCCTGAACCCTCCTAGGAGTCCCCGTTCACCCTGTTCCATCATCGCAGAGTGGCCTGCAGATCTCATATCAAGCCATCATTAAATGTTGACTGAAGTATCCCTGATTTTCTGTATTCCAGTGCCTGTGAACCCCTCATCCTTCCAGCTTGCTTTCTTCCTGTGCCACCAAGTATCTGTCTGTGTTTTTCTTTAGATAAGGTTTTATCCCATCCCAGACAACCATTCTGTGCTGTCAGTAATCCCATAAACAAGCTTTTCCCATGATGTCCTTGTGCTTGCAGCGTACCAGTTACTTCCAAGAGGGAAAGGAAATCCGTGCTATCCCTTTGCAGTACAGACCAGGTGATTTCTATAGCATTAAGTTATTTCTAAAATGAGAATGTTTTAGGAAGCATCACAGGCAGTCCAATGTTTGCATTCTGGGAAGGGTATCATGGGCTTGGCAGAGGCAGTGCATCCCACTCTGAAAAAGCATCTGAAGTACTGAGAGGAGTTTCCATTTGAAGGGATCCACATTTCTTCTCCAGCTGCAGAGAATCCCGGAGAGCTCCTAGACTAGACAGCAAAGTGAGGCAAAGCCGAATGACGAAGTCCAATTTTTCAATTAGCAAACAAGACTCATAGTATCAGGGAATCACAGAATATCCTGAGCTGGAAGGCACCCACAGGGATCATCGAGTCCGACCCCTGAACCTGCACAGGCACCCCAACAATCCCACCCTGTGCCTGAAAGCAGTGTCCAAACGCTCTTGGAGTTCTGGCAGCCCTGGGGCCTTAACCATTCCCTGGGGAGCCTGGGCAGTGCCCCACAATCCTCCGGGGGAGGGTCCTGTCCCTGTCACCAGAGAGCAGAGATCAGCACCTGCCCCTCCACTGACCATTGTGAGGAAGATGTAGGTTGTTTCCTCAGGAAGCTGTAGAGTCAATGAAATGCAGCCTCCCAATCCCCCCAGACTCTTGCTCCAGCATTCACGCATGTACCTTTTAGCAGAGCTCAGGATCCTCCTGCAGCCCCAGGACAGGTGGAGCCAGGGCAGCAGCATCACTGTGCACCCCTCGTTCCCTCCGCTGGGTTCTCACACTCTCCTCCAGCTCCCCTTGCTGCACATTTCACAGGGATCCTTCCCATCTTGCTCTCAAGGCTCTTAGTTAACAAAGTATTTAAGAGGTTTTGGTGCCTCTTAATAATGCACTTAGAAATATCTTTGATGTTAAGAGGTGAACTTCAATGAAGTGCTTTGCCATGGGAGAAGCATGGAAATGTCAGCTGGATCGTACCTGTTTGAGCTGAGGGGACAGTGTCAAACCCAAGCCCTCTGAAGCCAGAGGCAACCTGTGAGATTTCAGCAGAGAAGCTGGATGGGTTCGAGAGCCACCAGTCTGAGCCCAGAGCCCTTCACTGTCTCCCTGCACGTCCCACTTGGCTCTGCATGTGGCCGGGAGAGGGGTGGTCTGAGGCTGTGTGAACTCTTTGGTAGATCATGGTCTCAGTCATGAACAGCACAGGGCAGCCTGTGCCCCATGTCCTCTGATGGACAGCCTGGGCAGAAGCTGGTAGATGTCTGATGAAATAGTTTAAAAAGAGTATTTGAAGGAAAGGGAGAGTGAAGTCAGCTGAGAAAAAGGAATTTTGTTCCCAGACATTAAGGATAATGGAACAGGGAACTACCACAGGCTGTGAGGTCCCCACTCCAGAGTAAACCCAGGCCTTAATCCTAGGGCAGAGAGGAGGACCCCATCATGAGTCCCACATGAGTATCAGCTAAGCAGGTGGCAGTCTGCACTTCTCTGACAAGCTCAGACCATAGGATGAGGTCTCAGGAGCTGAGAAAGGCTTTATTTTCAGAGGAACAGGTTCCCAGAGGGTTCCCTCTGGGGACAATATGAATCCCTAGGTCTTTCCTGACACCATCGCATCAGAACTGTGCTTTCTCCAAGCACCAGGAAGATGCACTCAGCTCCTGCTGCTTCTTTGACTGCACCAAAATATCCTGCATCTCACTGCTCCCACCATCCATCCACAAGGACCCAGCAACTGCCAAGCAAAGGAAATAACCAACTCTGGACCAGCTGTGTCTCAGATGGCAAAAACTGCTATAAGGCTCTTCTAACTTTTCTGGATGGCTTTTGTACCTGTATTTCTTTCACTCCTTTGCTAAGTGCCATTTCCTGACCCAGGACCTGGCCTTTGGGACCCAGGCCACCCTGCAGCCCCCACACCAACACACACAAGCCCTGTGAGGAGGAGAACCTGGCAAGAAGACTGGGAAATATTGTCACTTCAGCTGAGGTCACTCTGCAGCCCATCTTCTACCCAAGAGACCTCAAATGAAGACACTGGAAAATAACACTGGAACAAATGCAGATGTTATTCTCCAGCCTGTCGTTACCCTGAGTCAGACAGAGACAAGTGAAGAGCCTCTACCCAGGCTGGATTGTAATTGGAGTGATGGAAAAGACCATTAGGTCATCTGGGTCATCTACCCCCGCCAACACACGCCTGTTCTCTGCTTCATGTTATCTAGTGCTGAGCTTGGAGTGAGTCAAGTGATGCAGCTTCCAGTTTCCCACGGGAGACTTCTCCTAATAAAACTAATAGCTGAGATGGAAACGTTTCGCGATATCCTGCCTAAATATGCTGTTGCTCACATTCATCCCATTACTCTTGCTGATCCTCCCTCTGGAAGCACATCTCTCCTTGGTGTCCATGCCCATCACCCTCCTGCTGACAGTTACAGTCAGATTTTCCCTGGGTTGCCATCTAGACAAGCTGCATTTTACTGTTTGGTGGTAATGACTCCAGACCCAAGGCTGCAAGTAGCTTTCTTTGTCCTTGGAGCTTTTGAACTCCTCCTAAGAAGCTAGATTCCCCAGATACTCTGCAAAGGAAAATATTCTAAAGAGTTTTTTGTACAAAATTAAGGATGAGGCTTAGAGAGATGGACCACTGAGTTAAGTTTCTCATGATAGTTCTTTATCTTTTGTTCTGATCTGGTTTTCCTTCTTTAAAATTTATTCTCTGATTTCTCCAGGGATCTCCATCCCGTTTCCACACCTAATTAAAGCTTGAAGCCCCAACAAGGCACATGATGCCACTTGGAGGAATGCTCCAGGTGCCAGGTGACTTCAAGGTATTCCGTTTGTAAAGAGACTCTGGCATTTCCTTGCAAGTTAGAAGATGGAAAAAAAGGAAGATAGGTAAATCTATAGGTTGATGCCTTTAGGAGCAAGACATGTAGCCATGAAACTTTCTAAAGGCTTCAGTGCACATAGCCTGGCTCCTTCCCCTCACTGTGAATAAGAGGCTTATTAAAATAAGTGGTTTTCATGGTTGTGCAAGCCCTGTGGTAGAGCAGTTCTTCAACACCAGATGCTGCAAGAGTGGGGAATCCCCTCGGTCCCTGGCGAGCTCAGTTTAGCATGTGCTCCTTGCCCACCTGGTGCTGCTCAGCCCTTGCAGGTGAGCAGAGCACCATCTGCTCCTTGTGACTTCCTCCAAGGATACAACTGGGAGCATCCTGGCAGCAGTGAAGAGTATAGACAGGAAGGCGTGAATGAGTCAGAGACACACACAGGGTGTGTCATATCACAGGTCTTTCCTCAGTATTGGACCTGCCTTTCAAAACACTTCTTACCATTAGCTTGTGACAAAAACCTTGCCATGCAAAATCCTGCCATGCTGCCTCAATGCCACCAGCCTGGAAGGCCACCATCCCTGAGGGTGACAGTGTCTTGCAGGGAGCAGAATGAGCCACAATCCAAGATGGAGCCCCTGTGCAGGACAGATAAACAGAGCCGTGCCTGCAACAGGAAATTAATTTAAATTTAGAAGAAATAATTTTTTCCCTTGGTCGAATGAGATGGGAGATCCTCCTTCTGTTCTTCATTAAGCAACAAAGGGTGAAACCAACAGCAAATTGTGTGCAAACCACCCAACTGCGGCCCTGAACTCCTGAAACATCTTTATTCACTTAATCTGGGATTCAGGAAATTCTTGTCCAAGCCAGTTTTATTGGGTGGTTTGCATTGAGCTCTCAGCCTCCCAATCAGTAACAGATGAACAATTTTGCATAACATTTTTCTCCTGGATTTTTGGCTCTGCTCCTCTTTTCTAGCGGCTGAGCTGATGAAGCAGGCCTGTTGTTCACCCTTTTGGAGACACCAGCCTTGCTCTGATTCTGGGAATGGACACAGGCTGCCCTGGGTCCTGATCAAGGCCAAGTCCTACCTTTCTGGATTCACCTCCATTGGTGCCTCATCTCCCCATCTCCTCTGTCCCCACCTCCTTCCTAATTCCTTCCTCCTGCTGCTTCCAGGGCTGGTATCAGGTACTGACCCTATAAAGAACGGCCCAAACAGGTCCCAGCTGCTGAAGGACAGCAGTAGATACTGATAAACTGCAGCAGCCTAACTGAGATGTGTGGGCATCTGCTGAAAAAACACAATGGGCACACATCCAGCTGTGGCTGGAGCTGCATGAGGAGGAGGGGTGCTCTGGAGGATGATCTGCCCCTCAGCCCTTCTCCAGGCAGGTGGCTGCTCGGCTTGTTTTCATTGCTCCCTCCTGGGCAGAGCTGTTGGGACTGGGAGCAGAGCACAGATGGGGTTTTGTGCCATTGGGATGCCTCCAGCACCAGTGTCCATGTTGGCCCATTACCCAGTGCTTGTGAGGGTGTCCCTGGCTGTGGGACATGCCGTGCCTGCAGACCTGCTGTGCAGTGTGAGGACACACGTGCCAGAAATGGTGGGGATGGGTCACTGGGTGCATCCACACATCCCTGTGGCCAAGGTGGTGCCAGTCCACAGGGCTCCTCTGCCCCACTGGGAACGCACAGCATTTGGACCACTGAGAGAAAGCAAAAGGAAAAGGGTGAGATCCTGGAGAAAAAGGGCCTGGAGAAAGCCCAGCTGTCTGGCAAGGGACTGTTTATGTGTGCACCCCATGGCCGTGCACGTGTGTGTTGCTTGTCAGCATCTCTCTGCCTCCACCCCTGTGCCTTGGCTGCCCGGAGCTGCCAGGACTCAGCTGAAGGCCAGTCAGGAAATGAAATAGGTGCTATGTCCCCGCCTTGTCCCCCCTTCATGGGTGGGCTCCCTCACCTGCCTGTCACCCCTCACATCCTTGCAGACCCTCTGGCAGCTGATTTTGCAGGAGGATGTTGCCACCTTGATGTTTCAGCACTGCCAGTTCCCAGAATAACTGGGTCCCGGGGCTGGGGAAAAACACTTTGCTCAGCTGATGTGTTTGCTTAGACACTTCAGCACAGGCTTTTATTATTATAATGCCTCTGAGATCTGGGACTTAGAGGGGGATTTGCTGCCATGTGCCTGACAAAGAGGAGTGACCTCAGTGACACCAGAGAGCAGAAAGTATATAAAACCTTTCTGGGCTCTGTGTAGGAGTGCCGCTTCCCTTTATGGCTGCTCTCAGCTCCATGTGCTCTCTCCACACATGGGTCTCCCTGATAGTCCCTCTTGGGTGGAGAGATGACCGGTCAGGAGACGAGTGTTCACACAAGTGGTCTTCACATTATTTGCAGAGTTCCCAGTTTCATACCCTGAATTTTAAGCACAAGAGTGATTCCCCTCACTCCAGCAGGCCTGCACCTTCTCTTCTCCATCCTTCTTCCTCTCCATCCTCTAACCTATCTGCATGAACTGCTTTCCCCATGCACTGGCTTTCCAAGGGTGAAGGAGCTCCCTCTGGTTGCCCACAGGGACCTGACTGTGTCTCTATTTTTTACCCAGGTCTCTCCTACACGGTTGGGTGATCACCACTGTGTTGCAAAGTTGGAACTGAATAAAATCAACATGTTAAAGATCGTATTAGACATTCCTTCACTCACCCTGTGAAATATTGGCCATTTTCTGCCACATGGAGAAAAGTAAGTTGCAAACCCAATGGGAAAGGCAGGAAAAACAGTCATTAATAACTGTACTTAATTACAACCTAATTTCTTGAGAAATGTGTTTGAAAGCAGCTGGCAACAAGTTGAACTGTGTGGAAAGTTTGAAGAACACCAGACCAGACATTAATTAGTCAACAGCCTCCAGAAAAGGTCAGTCTCTGGAAATATTTAAAGACCCCTTAATAAAATGAATTTTAATTCCAATGCTGAATTAAAACTTCATTACAAATCCCCAGAAAATAGACTCACTCCCCACAGACATGCTGCACATATTTTAGGGAGACTTGCTGTCCACACACCACAAGCTCTCTATGGGGTTTCTCAAACCATCCCTTCTAGTGACCACCTCCTGCTTGGAAATGCCACACAAGCACCTTCTTTCCATCAAGGGCTATTGTTAGTACGGGACCTCATACACCAGCCTCTCCAAATTACCAGCTGGCCTCCGTAGTGCAGCAAGACTTCTTTAGAAGCCTAGTGCCATTGCTGAAATCTCATCTGAAACCCACCCTTGGGCATGGAGAGGGACGATCTCTTGGGAAGACCTGCAGAGATGCTGTGACCATACACAGTGTGAACAATGATATTTTTTGGAAGGGATCACACATTGCTTGCTTCCAGCAGCCCAACGGCATTGTTGTTACCCTGTCCCTCTTGGTTTAACTGAACTCTGAAACACAAGGATATGGACAGGTATGGCTCATGGTGTGAGTCCCTGCAGTTCTGGCAGGAGCAAGGACCTTTCCCTTTGCCACATCAGGAATCATGTGCTGGGGTAAGAGCTGTTCACCAAACACAAAAATCCTGAGAGAAAAAAAAGAAAAATATCTACCTGTAAAGGGTGACACTTACCCAAGAGGCATTGGACAGAGCCGCTCCCAGCAGACACGTTCTATGCATCTGTGTTTGCAATATTTCATTGTTCCTTGCTTTTTTCTTCTCCAATCCTGTCCTTATCCTGGCCTTCTTCAACAGCACCCCTCAGCAGGTACCCTGCAGGAGAACCTGTGTGAGAACATTGGGAATGTCTTGACACTTAGAGTCAGAGGGGCACATATACCAGTCACTTTCCTTGTGGAAAGACACATACCACCAACCATCATCCCATCACAGCCACTATCACCACCCATATAAAGGTACCCCTGCTTGAGTTGTGTGGCATTGCCCCAAAAGCACAGATCCCAGGTGTGCATGGGAAGAGCATTCCTGGTCCTGTGGTGTGGGAGCCACATGCTGAGCCTTCACACTAACTGCCCACTGCTTACCCATCCTGGCTGCTACTCCTGTCTGCTGCAGTCTGCTAAATGACACAAATCTCCCCAGGAAGCAGGACTGGGACAAGCCAGGAGCTCACTGGTGGATGGTTTTTGGTAGCACACAATATCACTAAACACGCATCATGCACATTTGACTGAGTGTAAGCTGGTACCTCTGAGCTCTCCCACTTCTGCTGGCTCATCTGCCCACCTAGTTGCCAGCAGTGTGCCCACGTGGCCAAGAAGGCCAATGGCATCCTGGCCTGTATCAGGAGTGGTGTGGCCAGCAGGACCAGGGCAGGGATTGTCCCCCTGTACTGGGCACTGGTGAGGCCGCACCTCAAGTGCTGTGTCCAGTTCTGGTCCCCTCAATTTAGGAAGGATGTTGAGATGCTCAAACATGTCCAGAGGAGGGCAACAAGGCTGGTGAGTGGTTTGGAACACAAGCCCTATGAAGAATGGCTGAGGGAGCTGGGGTTGTTTAGCCTAGAATAAAGGAGGCTCAGGGGAGACCTCATCACTCTCTACAACTCCCTGAAAGGAGATTATAGCCAGATGGGGGTCAGTCTCTGCTCCCAGGCAACCACTGACAGAACAAGAGGACACAGCCTTAGACTGCGCCAGGGGAAGTTTAGGTTGGACGTCAGAAAAAAATTCTTCTCTGAAAGAGTGATTGGGCACTGGAATCGTCTGCCCAGGGAGATGGTGGAGCCGCCATCCCTGGACATGTCAAAAAAAGACTGGATGTGGCACTCAGTGCTATGGTTTAGTTGATGAGGAGGTGTTAGGTCATAGGTTGGACTAGATGATCTCAAAGGTCTTTTCCAACCTAGCTCATTCTGTGATTCTTTGATTCTGAGGCAACCGCAAGTACCAGACCTCCCATGCTCCTCAGCCACTTCCAGAGCAGCTGGCAGGAAGCAGCAGCTTCCAGGTCTGCAGGAAGTTGTGAACAGCTTGGTCTCAGAAATAGTGAAGTGTTTGGACTGCAGGTGTTTCCAACACAAAACATCTCAGTACCTTTCCTTCTTTGAAAGGTTTCATGACGATTGTGTCAGTCCAGCTCAGACAAAGGCATTTTCCTAAGGTTTCAAACTTTTCAGGGGAGGCACTTCTGCCATGTGACAGCAAAATATTGCCAGTGCCAACAATCACAGAATCACAGAATGGTTTTGGTTGGAAGGTACTTTGAAGCTCAAGTAATTCCATCCCCCTGCCATAGGCAGGGACACCTTCCACTAGACCAGAATGCTCCATGCCCTGTCCAGCCTGGCCTAGAACACTTCCAGGAGCGGGGAGTCTACAACCTCTCTTCTCAAGATGTTGGCAAGGCTTTGGAGCCACATGTCTGACCACCGAAACATTGCTCTGTTCTCCTTTTCTCCTCCTGGCACATCTCCTGCAGGAGATGGAGACAGGTGCAGTCTGACATTCTATCGCTAACAGAGAGGTAGGAAGCGGCAAACAAAATTCCCAAGCCTTTCCCACAAGTGGCAGTGTTTTTCAATAGAAATTGTGAGGAATCCTCTTCTAATCCCAACCTTGGACTGGTCTGCTGGAGCTGGGAGAGCTGTTTCTGCCCTTTACTTGCTACTCAAAGGTGCTTGGTCCATCTCTGAAGTATCTGTACAAGGTTACCAGAGAGGCCAAGCTGCAAATCCAGACCTGAAGGTTGCAAGGAGCAAGCAGAGAGGATGGGTTTGTCTGAAGTTCATTTCAGAAGTTTCCTTTCCTTCTGCCCCACATCATCTCAGCCCTCCCCTTTCATCCAGGAGATGGCACAGCAGCTCCTACTTCTGAGGAGACACCAGAACCAGCTAGGTGATCCATGTGCTTGGAAATCTTGCTTTCAGATCAACTATCCCCTTACGCCAGACAGAGTTTGATTGGCTCATTGATCCATTTTGTGGGACACATTACAAGAAAAGGTAGAGAGAGAGAGGGAAAATCTGCTGTAAGCCAAGGAAAAGAGATGCTGGACAAACACAAGAGAAATTCTGCAGGTAGTGGGAATGGGTTCAAGTCTCTGGGGATCCAAGGCAACAAAATAGTGACACATTTTGTCCTTTTCAAGGTAATTTCTTGGATCAGACAGAAACAGCACACTGGCATCTGGTCGTCTTCAAACGAGCCCTAAGATCCAAGGGGCTTCACCAAAGCAGAGCACAGCACACCCACGGGGAAACCCTGTGTCTGATGACAAAACTGAAGGTGACTTCAGAAGAAACATGGAGTGTCTTTCCAGGAATTGCTGTAGACTCAGATCCCTAGCCTCCATCATGTTTACAGCTAAGGTACATATCACATCTCACATCCACCTGAAGAAGAGCTGTAGTGCTCCATGCCATGACTAGAGGCTATATTGACATAAATGCCTGAGTTCCTCAAGCCAGAGGAGCCCTTCCTTGGTACAACCTTGTATCTTCATAGAAGATTATGGCAC